>OAMR01000741.1:530774-553718 GCA_900205405.1 Echinochloa crus-galli
ATGGTTTCAGGTCCAGATTCTCCCTGAAATGAACTAGAATCATTGTGTGGTGTGCCAAACGAAAGAATCTGGACTGAAACCATTGGCAGCGAAACAGGTGATTCTGTTTCAGCAGAGAAACATTTTAAATGAGAATCTGAATCTGAAACATTTCTGATAGAATCTGGATTCATGCCGAACGGGCCCTAAATTTTCTTTGTTTGAGTTACCTACTCCATAACTTCATTCATGGTAGGTTCTTATGGCTGATCTTCTGTCATATCCTTAATCTTCCTACTCTTCTGTGTTTCCGTCAGTATGCTGATCAGGAAAAATGGAGTATCATTTGTGAAAGTGTATCTCAGTTATTTATTCATCCCTTCTGCATTTTTCAATCTCAATGTGGAGTAACTTTGAGGCATTGCATTCATGCATTATTATACTTGTTCTCAACATAAAGAAATGGGCTTTCAGTTTGTCACAGGCCATCGGTTTTTTTTTTTGCTTTATTTTTTCAGTCATTCTCCGGGTTCATGATGAGTTAATCAAGATGTATCCCACGCTACTACTAATTCTTGTGCCAAGACATCCTCAGGACTGCAAGAATTTTTCCTTAGTATGTTAATGACACTTTTCTTACCCTTTTAATCAGCTTGTAGTTTATGAGACATTTGTCATTTTACTACTTGTTTCTTACCTCTATTTTGTATCATATCTTGTTGGATACTAAAAAGTCAAAACAATGCAATACTCAAAAGAGTTACAGGTGTAACCTTCAGTGTTTGAAATTTGAATTTCTTCAGCATGAAGATTGTCATGCATTTTAATTTGGATTTCCAACTCTGGACTGGTATCAGATGCCATTCAATTTGTTATTCCAACATATCTGAACCATATCTTTGTACATGTTGTTACAGGCACTGAAGAAACGTAAGCTCAATTTTGTGCTGAGGTCAACAAATGAAGTGGTGTCTTCAAGCACTAGGGTATACATGGTCGATACGTTAGGTTTGTGTGCCTCTCCTGAAAATTAATGTGCTCTTGGTGCAGAAATCTGTACGCCATTTTTGAACTATTATTTAACTGCATGAGATACCATTGGAATCTCTAAGGATTTAGCTATGGATAGGAGCGCTTGGAGACTAGCAATTAATGTGCCTGAGCCGTGATCTTTGCTTTCTTTTCTGCTTTCCCCTAACTCTTTTTCTGTTTTTTTTTTGACTTTTTGGGTTTCACCTCTAGCCTATCCCAACTAGCTTGGGACAAAAGGCTATGTTGTTGTTGTTGTTGTATAATGCTATGCCGCTGCTTTTGTGTGTTGGTAAACCTTCCTGCGCTTCTAGTATTTAATCCTTCTGTTTTTACCTTTGTTTGTCAGGCCCTTGCCATTTAAAAAATGGGATTAGTCTGGGCTGGCTTCAGCAGGAAGCAAACAACTCATACCATTGCCCCTCTACAGAGCTATCACTTGCAGTTTAAGTTTGGTGGTGGCAATAATATAGCGCAAAGTCAATCATGAATATATATTTTCTTTAGGCATGTGAGTAATATTTTTGCCAAAGACAAGCCGAGGAATGATCAATGGTCCAATCCAACTTCTCAAGGAAGCTCTACAATAGACAAGTCTTGTTTCAGTTTGCATTTAGAAGATGTAGCATGTATTTGGCCACTTGTTTTGCAGCGTATGATTGTGATTTAAAGTGGAGGCTTTTGTGGCGTCTAAAATTATTCCGCCGTCCGCACCACTTTGTGTGGTTCATTATTGATGCCGTGGGCCGGGCGATTATTCTTGTAATTTTGTTTCTTTTTTGCCCCCTCCTTTGGATCCATCTCCAGGTACATTCAATGGAAGATCAAGTCCATTTTTTTTTGTCGCTGAAGGCGCCGACTCCCCCTTGATGCCTTTCTGGAAGCACAGTGATGCAATACTCTGCTGCTCTCTGAAGGTCAGTCAGTGAAATGCCTGTTGTTTTCATGATCCTATCACCCTTCCTGGCTTATGCCACATAACCTGAAACCGGGAATTGATTCCATCTGCTGACAACTGCAGCCTCCCTTCATGCTCAAGTTCGCCAACAGCGCCGGCTTCGACATCCTGGAGACGACGATGGTGAACCTCCAGGACATGCCGCTGGAGGCGGTCCTCGATGAGGAAGGGCGGAAGGCGCTGTTCTCCGAGCTCCCCAAGATCATGCAGCAGGTAATTGATTGATCAGATCGGCCATCGTGCCCGGTTGCTCCTTTTGTTTTGCCTTCTGTGGCCTGATGTATGTAGGGGATCTGAAATCTTGCAAACCTCTTTCTCGTGATGTGCAGGGCTTGGCGTACCTCCCCGGTGGCGTGTGCCGGTCCAGCATGGGGCGGCAGGCGTCGTACGAGCAGGCGGTGGCCTGGAAGGTGGTGGGCGACGACGGCACGCCGCAGGGCCTCGCGGTCATGCTCGGCAATTGGACCTTCATCTGATGCTGCTGCTCCTGCTGAGCTCTCAGCCTCACCCGCTGCCGGCGAGCAAGAACACTGCTGCTGGCAAATGTGTTGGATGAAGCCAGCCCTCGTCACCATCATCATCAGATGGTGCCTGTATCCGACAATCTAGTAGTTTCCTGCATTGAACCTGTGTGCTGTAATGATCGACTCAGAGACCTGAAATGTTTGCTATTCCTGTCATGTTCTACGTTTCTGTATCATGTGAATCAAGACGATGCTGGTGTTCGTCTATTGTAAAGACTCGGTACTGTTATCTCTTGATGAAGTCTGCCTGATGCAGTACTTTTTTTGATCGACGCCCGCCGATCGAAGGTGACGGACCGGACTGGGCCGCCGTGTAGGTCTGAAGTTAAGGTCCGCGCGCCGCGGCGGGGGCGGCGCCGCCGCCGGCGCAGTGGATCCTCTCTATTGTGCTCCGTTGCGTGCGGCGGCCGGCAGGCAAGCTCTGCCGGGGAGCACGCACGCGCCTGGCGTGCACGCGGCGGTCCCCTCCCGCGCCGCCGCCGCCGGCTCCGGCTTGACGGAAACGCCCCTGGGCTCTCTTCTGCTGACGCAATCTGCTCCACGCCATGGACCCGCATGGCGTACGTGGCCAGCCAACGCCGGCGTCAGAGGATAAAAGGGTAACGATAAATGCACGATGCCTAGCCGCCGCCTGCCCGGCCGATCGCCGGCGGCTGGTAGAGCTGCAGCTACCACCGCCGGCGCCATTACTAGCTCGCCGCCAACGACGTGACGCTGCTAGCTCGTGTGCTGCCTATAGTATGCACACTATTGCAGCAGCAGCAGCAGCTATGCTCTGCAAAGCCTGTTGTACCCCTGCAGCTAGCTGCCGTCGTCTCTGCAGTTTAAACTCTTCCCGTGACCAGTCGGATGCTCCATGGCTCTTCTGCTCTGCATCGTCAGGGATTTCACAAGCAAACCCTAGCAGCTGCTGCAGCGCGAGAGGCGGCACGCTTGCTTGCAGGGTCGCAGGGAGCAGGAAGACTGGAAGAGTAAGACAAGCTGCTGCTGCTGCTCATGGGCCGTGGGCCTGTCAGTCAACGCAGCAGCGTTCCCATGTCGTTCGGCTTTGTCCTCGGGCCTAGCGGATTCACTTAAATCACGGCCCGCGGCCCCAATAATCGATGACGATGGTAACGACGAGCCGCCCATAAGCAGGCCGAAATGGCGTGTAATTCTGGCCCGGCCAGCCCATGACCATTCGTCCCCTTCCCCTTCCTCTCCACCGCAACCGCCGCTCGCCTGCTTCGCTTCCCAGTGAAGCCGAGCCGCCATGGCCATGCTCTCGCTCGCCGCCTCCTCCCTTCGACCCCACCCACACCCACACCCCCGACCCCGACACGGACCCGACCCCGCTCTTCCTCCGCCCGGCGTCCCACCCGGTCCCGGCCGCGGCCCTCGCCGCCTTCCGCCGCCGCGCGGCCGCGCTCGTCCCGCCCTCGGCGCCGCACCTCCACCGCCACCTCCGCTGGCTCCTCGCCGACGCCTCCTCCGACTCCGACCCGGCGCTCCTCCGCGCGCCGATCGACGACCTCGAGGCCATGTGGCGGCGCCACGTCCGGGGCCGCCGCCCGCTCCAGTACGTGGTCGGGAACGAGCACTGGCGGGACCTGGTGGTGGCGGTGCGGGAGGGCGTGCTCATCCCGCGGCCCGAGACGGAGGCCGTGGTGGACATGGTGCGCGAGGTGGAGGGGTTCAGGGACGGGTGGTGGGCGGACCTCGGCACCGGGAGCGGCGCCATCGCGGTGGCCGTGGCGAGGGAGCTCGGCGCCGAGGGGAGGGTGCTCGCCGTCGATGTCAGCGAGGTGGCCCTCGAGGTCGCGAGGCTCAACGTCCGGAGGTACGGGGTACAGGTGAGCCCAGGGGATCGCGTTTATTCTATTTGGAATTGATCACACAAAACATCCCATTTTTAGCAGCATTGGTCAGAGTAGCTGTGCGTGTTCTCAGCTAATTTCACATTCTCATAGTTATCATCGCTTCATCAGTGGCAGAGAATACGCTGATCTCTGTGAGCATTTGTTCCAATATAGAGTGCTGCTGTGTACTTGTTAGTGTGTGGCTCAAATGTGGATAGCTAGCTGGGTGGATTTTTATCCTGCAAGTATAGGTGGGGAATCAATTGGGAACAATGGGAAAGGAGGGATTTGAGTTGTCAATCAATTTAGATAAAAAGTATAAGTATGGGAATTTCGAGTTGGGGCAGTCTGGTGTGATGTGCTAGTAGTATTCTCATTCACCTTTCAGTCTTTTTTGGGCTTTCGTTGAGGAGAGCATGTCCAGACTCCAGAGATGCTCCTTTTTAGCCTTTATGTTCAGTGAGCATATGCTTGAATGTTTATTTGACGTGTCGAGCTGCTATAGGATCAAATTTGCACTCTTGCATTTTGGGCCCATGCTGTATCTATTCTCTGATAGCAGGTCTTATGTCGATCTGCTGTTGATTAGAGTTTTGCAATGTTGAAATTAGGATAAAGTTGAAATAAGGCATGGTTCATGGTTCGACCCTCTGGAGGACGTGAAAGGAAAACTCATGGGTGTAATTAGTAACCCTCCATATATACCAACTGAAGATCTACCTGGACTGCAACCTGAGGTTGGTTGGCATGAACCAAAGTTGGCGCTTGACGGAGGCAAGGATGGCCTTGAGCATCTGCTCCATCTTTGTGAAGGGTTATCGTCAGTTCTGAAGCCTGGAGGTTTCTTTGTTTTCGAGGTAAAACATCTTCCACGACCTGTTCTTGAAGTCTGTTATGTTATCGCTGCATATATGACTGCATAAGTTCCAGCATGTTTTTGTTATTTGGAAACTTAAGTGGGGCTTTTAATTGTTGTGATCATTTAGTAAAGAACAGGTGAATTTGGTTAAAAGACTTGATATTATTATGGAAGTATCTCGTATATATGAGACAAGAAAATGGATGCTTCTGCACTCTTATGATTTCTGATCGACTCATTTCCTACACAGCAGCGTGCACATATTTCTCGTGTGTTTTTGTTGCTTTGCAAGTCTTACATTATTATTGTTGCTCCAAAAAGATGTGACACTCAAATACCTCTTTGCTTCTATTTGGCAGACTAATGGCAATAAGCAGTCTGAGTTCCTTGTTGATCTGATAAGCACAAAATGGAGTTCTTCTTTTCATAGTGTGGAGGCAGTATTAGACTTTGCAGAAATCAAGCGTTTTGTAACAGGATATCGCAGATGAACACCAAAGCACGGATGTTGATGTAATCCTTTGGAGACAATTTTTCCCCTTGGAGTTTGGTAAGAATTGACTTTGGATACAGACACGATGCACTGTTTATACATCACCTGCATAGTTTCTTAGTTTTAACCATTTTCATGTGTTTCTCTTGTCTCTTTCACATTTTTCATAACTTAATTGTGTATATGTATGGTTCTAAGCATAATTTGTTGAACTTCTATGAGAACTGAAAATTAGTTTCTTAGACTCGTAGAGTCAGCGGACATATGATTTAGCTTTATCTTCTTGATATCCTTGTAGTTTCTAATGATAAGTAAAACCTTTTTAGTGCTTGTATTTCTTTTTGTCTGTGATTAGATAAATTCATTTTCTTGGCATGGCACCCATGCTTCTGCAGAAATATTGCATTTGTTACTTGTTCCATTTGTTTATTTTGGTCTGATATCTCTACACTACTGTTTTAGTCCTGCATAAGTTCCTCGGTCCTCAGTCCCCACTGTTGTTGACTTTCAAACATGTTGCTAACTTCTCCAGTAGAATTTTCATGCATTGAAAATTAATTTGCATGTTTGTGACAAAAATCTTTAGTTAGACACTGGAGGCTTTGTTACCATTACCGTTACAGTTTTTTTGGCTGGGTGCTGAAGTTGAAACTGCATCTTAATTGTCCATGTTTGAATTGATGGCAAGTTCAAACTAGTCAGTCATGCTATTTATGGTGGTATTGCATAATTCGTATGTAAAGGAAGGACCTAGTGGAATCAATAAACTACATTACGGAGCCCAAAATTTTTAACAATCTCTTTGGAGCACCTAACCCCTTTGCATCTGTATTTTCCCAAATTATTTCTTTATTTTTGTGTGTAAATTTTTGTTGATTGTATAATGCTATGCCGCTGCTTTTGTGTGTTGGTAAACCTTCCTGCGCTTCTAGTATTTAATCCTTCTGTTTTTACCTTTGTTTGTCAGGCCCTTGCCATTTAAAAAATGGGATTAGTCTGGGCTGGCTTCAACAGGAAGCAAACAACTCATACCATTGCCCCTCTACAGAGCTATCACTTGCAGTTTAAGTTTGGTGGTGGCAATAATATAGCGCAAAGTCAATCATGAATATATATTTTCTTTAGGCATGTGAGTAATATTTTTGCCAAAGACAAGCCGAGGAATGATCAATGGTCCAATCCAACTTCTCAAGGAAGCTCTACAATAGACAAGTCTTGTTTTCTTACTCTCCATTTTTTTATGAAATTGCAGTGGCAGTTCCTCAAACAGTTTCACAGTTTGCATTTAGAAGATGTAGCATGTATTTGGCCACTTGTTTTGCAGCGTATGATTGTGATTTAAAGTGGAGGCTTTTGTGGCGTCTAAAATTATTCCGCCGTCCGCACCACTTTGTGTGGTTCATTATTGATGCCGTGGGCCGGGCGATTATTCTTGTAATTTTGTTTCTTTTTTGCCCCCTCCTTTGGATCCATCTCCAGGTACATTCAATGGAAGATCAAGTCCATTTTTTTTTGTTCTTTGTATCCCAGAAAACTAACAAGAGACCTCACAAGAAAGTTCTGAGAATTACTTTGCACGGCGGGCACAATTCTTCCGTGTTTCATCATTCTGGTTTGCCCTTTTGGCTTCGCTTGGTATGATGCAAGTTTTCATCGGCTGATGATTCCCTCCAGCGTTTTCGAAGTCTGCTCCCTAATTATCCTTGGTCCCTGTTTAGTTCCCGGTCACATCATCAAACTTCTAAAAATTCTCTCTCCAAACTTCACTATTCACCTATCACATCAAATCTCTCTCCTCATATATGGAGTACTAAAAAACTAGTTACATGGTTTTAAACTAGTTACATGGCATGGTTTTGATGTACACGACGAGACGAATCTTTTAAGCCTAGTTAAGTCATGGTAGGACAATGTTTACCACAAACAAACGAAAAGTGATACAGTGTTCGATGTGACTTTTTCACTTTACTTTTTAACTTTTTCCAGGAATAACACCCCCTTGTAAAAGAAAAGCACTATGGAGCCTAGAAAAATATTCTGAAAATCATGAGACGTGACACCTAACGATTCCAGCCCAGGGGTCGCTCAAAGGGAATGTCGGGGTCATGAGATGCCGTCTGCTAAATTTATCGGCAAAAGCTATACACTTCATGCAATCTTTAGCCAACTCCTTGACTACCTCTTGAAATAGCTGGAAGCTGGTGGTGAGCAGGTAGCATGGCATGGCGACGGCCTCTGAGTGGAAGTGGTTCTCTCCTGTTCATCTACCTCACCCATCGTTGTCGATACAACCCCGGTCGCTCTGGTTTGTTTGCCCACCAATTTGCAGCGCTACTGTTGTCTGATATGATTGATTGTACCAAAAATGTGATTAGTTGATTTGCTAACGCCCAACTTTGGTTGCATCATTTTGTTTCCGTCGTCAAAAACACGATATTTCGGAGGTTGACGTTTCTCGACTTTTCATACTTGTGAAAAAGAATGGGCAATTGGGGGTATTATAACGTGCGTGAGGATTAGAAAACTGTCAGGAAATGTGACTAATGGTGAGGTTTGCAGGGTTGTTGTGTAAGTAACAACAAGCACCAAGTCAGGTCAAGGGAGAGATGTGGGAGTTCAATGTGAGTACTTCATCTGACTCTCTTTGTTTTAGATTATAGAATGACAATTGAAAACAGTGAGCACCAAGTCAAGGTTGAAATCTTTACATTTATGCCGGTTTGGTGAACTAGTCTTGCCAATGCGATAATGTTACAAAATCCCTCAAAACTCTAAATTCACATTTAAATTGCCAAGTCAAGATTTTGCCATACAAAATTATCTCTGTCCGCTGCCCTTGTGCCATGGCATATGCTCGCAATCATTGAGAAAGCAATTTGGTCAAATGTATACTAGTAGCTATGCAGAATGAATCAAATATGCGATCTGCCCAAAAAAAAATGAATAAAATATGCGATCTGCCCAAAAAAAATGAATCAAATATGCGATCTGCCCAAAAAAAAATGAATCAAATATGCAAAGAAAAAGAAAAAAAAGGAGAGAGATACAAAAGAGAAAAGGAGAAAAAAAATGCCTAGTCGCTTTGCTTGGAGGCCAAAACAAATCTTGGTTGGGGTCATGCAGACGCTTCTTGACCCAGTAGAATCTCACATCTCATCTCATCTCATCACAGGTCAACTAGGAGGCATGCTTCTTTTATCTTTTTTTAGTATATAAAAAACGATTTCTTTTATCTTTACCATGCAGCCCTATAATTCTACTAGCACCTGCCCCAATAATTAGGCATGTGGATGGCATGTGACTCACTGATTTCATCTTGCATAATCCCCCCCTGAACATGCCAAATTGCATGGAAAGGGCACAGGGAGTACTCTTGGAATGTTCTCTTGCAGGCTTCAAACAGAAACGATTAATGTCAGGACATCGGCAAATGGCAATGCACCATTTGATATGTGAGGACAAGTTTGTAACTTTTTGGAGGGTACATTAGTTCTGGTGGTTCATCTCCCCTCATCTACACCCTTGCGGCCTTGCTCTGTTTGATCCAACACGTCCCAACTGTTTCTGGTACCAAACTATAGCAACCCAGGACAAATAGGAATAATCTATTTTTGTCCTTTCATTCTTGAAATCTATTTTGTTCTCTTGTGTGTATGTATCCATGTGGACACCTGTATTTTGCAATTTTAGCAATGTAAAAATAGGCTGAGGAAAGCAAGTGGATGCATGGACCCACATGAAAGCGAGGGGAAGAAAATAAGATGGAGAAAGAAAGCAAAAAAGGCTATCAAACTCTACTGCATTGCCACGGAATTCTTCGGACCAAGGAAAAGAGGAGGCACGAGACATTGGCATTACTTTTGCAAGCATAATCATGCTCCGGTGATGGTGAAATTGTATTTTGTCAAAGCATGAAAACGTGCATCACATATGGTCATTTTGGCCTACTAGTAAAATTGAAATGATGCAAGAAGAATAGCTCTAAACAAACTAAAGAACGGTAATCTAATGTCATGAACATTTCTTACTCTCCATTTTTTTATGAAACTGCAGTGGCAGTTACTCTCTCACGAACATTTCTTACTCTCCATTTTTTTATGAAATTGCAGTGGCAGTTCCTCAAACAGTTTCAAAATACCTTCAATTTGGCAAGTGGGAAAAAAATAATCCCTTTGAATTCTTTGTACTAATAGCTGACACCTCACAATTCCCAAGGCATTTTTCCAATGTTGCCCCTGTCAACCTTACTCATTCCTTTTATTGCCACCAGGCGTGCATAACTGGATACTCCGTATCATTCATACTCCAATATTCCGTGATCAATAACTCAAATTAATGGCCAAGCGCTACATAAATGAGCTGTGTTCTCCCCCCTACCACCACAGTGTTTTCTTACCAATTTTTTGTTAGTTATTAATTTCCCATCTAATCTAGTCTAGCAATTATTAAACCAAGAGATATTAAATCTCCCCACCTCATAAAATTGCTGAAAAAAATCAGTCACTATCACCACCACTCATACTCTCGCTCATCCTGCTTCTGCTGTCACTGTTACTCATTCATCTCTAATCTGCGGAATTAGCACCTCTTTCCCTCTCTAAACCTCCCCCCCTCTCTCTCTCTCTCTCTCTCTAACCACCCACCATATCCATCAGCAACTCTGCACTGCCCATGCCTCCGCCATTGCATTGACAGTAGCAACAGTAAACTCTTCTACTCACTCCCGTTCCTCCCAAGTTTCTTACAGCCCTAATCCTCTTCTCTCATCTTTCTCTCTCTACCCTCTTTTGCAAGATCTCTCCTTCGTCTTCTCTTTTTCCCTTTTAACTCCACCGCAATCCCTCTTTTGTCACGAGCCAAGCCCGAGAGCCGCAAAAGCAAGCGCCGCACCACCAAAGGAAGGGCGCCGCTTGTGCCAAAGCTTGGATTCCCGTCTATTTTACCCCCCCCCCGCCGATTCACCGGCGCGAGATCCACCCGCAGGTGTCGGCGGCTCGCAATCCCCGCGAAAGATGGCGCCTTTCTGAGCCTCCTCCGGGGATTTCTCGTCGTTTCTTGGCCCCTAAAGCGGCGGCTTCCAGCGGCTCCGGCCAATTCTGCTGAGGTGGCGCCAAGTGATTTTAGGGCTCGATCCGGTGTGCGCGGGTGCTGCCCCAGTGGGGAGCTGCTCGCTTCTCGTCGAGCTCTTGAGCGTGCATAAGCAACAAGACAAGCACGATTCTGCAGAGCACGAACCAGGGTAAGAGCGCGTAGAGAGCCCACGCCGGCGAGGTCATGCACACGAAGAAGCTCCAGAGGATGACGAACACGGCGGCAGGACCAGGCTCGCCACGGCCAGCACCCCCCGCGCCATACATCCGCGCCATTGCCGCAGCCCGGCGAGCGCGAGGCGCGAGGAGGCCGCGCAGGCCGGGACACGGCGGCCAGTGTCGATCGACCAGGAAGGCGAGGCGCTCCCGGCTGCCGCACGCCGCCGTGTGCGCCCACGCCAGGATGTGCTTCTGGGACAGCACCCACCTCCACGCCTGCTTCCACAGCCCCAAATCCGCCATGGGAGCCCGCAAGAATCTGACCGGAAATGCTCAATCCAGGGACAGCAAGAAACCATCTCCCCAATCCAATTCAAATAAATCCACCACAAGAGCCGCAGCACCAGTTCGCTGGTCCAAAGAATCTCCTTCCCCCAAAGCTTCAAACCAATCGAATAGCTCCAAGAAGAGGGAAGAGCTCCGCAACGATTTAGCTCAGATTTACCGGATAAGGATTTTGGGTGACAGATTCTAAATCTTGCCATGTGCTGCTTTTGCTATCCACCTTTGGGATGCATGTGAGTTTACATTTCTTTACAAAAGAAATGCTAAAGCGTTACCAGATGGATGGTGAAAAAAGTAAGATAGGAGATGGCTTAAATTGTGGCAGCATTGGTTGGCTTCATGTGTTGCTGCCAAATGTTTGTGCTTTTAGTAGTACTTCTATGCTATCTCAATGTAACATCTATGAACTGCTCCCTGCGTTTTAAGCTTCTTCTGCACTACTTTGTTCTATCTTATTTTGCTTGCAAAGGTAGGATGGTGATGAAACACAACTTTCGGATGAGCATGAACTGGCCTTTTGTTACCAGACTTCATCATGCTATACTAGTGCAATAAATGCTAATGAAGTCAGTTTCAGGATACTATACTAGTGCAACCTATGCTAATGAAACCAGTTTTAGAATGTGTGATTGATCAATTTGTTACTCTGGCATGATGCTACCTCATCCTTCTTAAATTGACTACCCTGTGGGAGTAATGTGAGCAAAAGACTAGAAAGTTGATGTTCAGTTGTTTCATGCTGAATTAACTGCAGTTTGTCTGATTCATTAATATGTTATATTTATTGAATATCATACTTCTTGCTGATGGACTTACCATAGTTTGAGTTTTTGTCTGCTTGTGGCATCAGTTGTGAACTGTAGTGGGATTAATTAATTTGGGGGAGAAAGACCTTTTCAGCTAGATTGCACTAGCTAAGCTTACATAAATTCAAATAGTAGGGAATGGAATAAAATAAAGAGAAGAATCCTTATGCTAGGTTCCCTGATATTTTCTCACTGTTAGGTTGACATTTTGATGCTGACTGCGTTTTTCACTGTCATCAAATGTACTTGTATAATGTGTAGCTTTTACTTGCAAGTAAGGGTACAAGATTTCATATTTACAAGATACCAGAAGATATGCTGTTTTTCTATTTTTTTAATAGCTTAATATTTCAGGGGGCTGCTGGTGCAGTTGTTCACTATTTGGGCTATACATCTGGCCTTTTCATTGTCGGGCTGTTTGGAATATTGATTATGTGGATGTATGGCTACTTTTGGATTACAGGAATGCTTCTAGTTGCTGGAGGTTTGTTTACTGAACCTGCCCTTGAGAATCCTTATTTCCTACAAGTCCATAACCTGTTTATTTTTTCCCTTTTGGTTGTAATTTTTTCGACTCTTTCATCTGATAATAGGCTTTCTATGTGGTAACGCAGGTTGTATGTGCTCTTTGAAACATGCTCGTTATGTGATACCTGTTTTGACTACATATGCTATTTATTGTGTGGCTGTTCGTGTTGGGTGGCTTGGAGTCTTCTTGACACTCAATCTTTCTTTCTTGACAAATGATCTTCTTAATAAGTTACTGCAAGGATATGAGGGAAGCAGTGAAGAAGAACAATTTGAAGATATGAAGGATTCTGATCCAGTTATGGATGAGTTCTATCGTAGTTGTGAATTCCCTTCAGCTCCTGACAGTGAACCAGAGATCATTTCTTCTGCAAAGCCGTATTGCTCAGCACCCACCCAAGATGTCTTACATGTACAAAAAGAGGAACCTCCTAGCAAAGTAGTGAAGTCTGATTCTAGTTCATTGGATGAGATTAAGAGGATAATGGATGGTTCAAACCATTATGAAGTTTTGGGGATACCTCGCAATAAAAGCATTGATCAAAAGACCCTGAAAAAAGAATATCACAGAATGGTAGTACATTACATCACAACCCCTATACAAGAGAAATTCCATGTTATTGTTCATATTTTTATGGTCTATTGTTTTGTTTGTCTAGGTCCTGCTTGTACATCCTGATAAAAATATGGGAAATCCATTGGCTTGTGAGTCATTCAAAAAGCTTCAATCAGCTTATGAGGCAAGTGATTTGAAGTTTATGGTTTGGCTTTTTGTTGTCTAGAGCATAACTTTTCTTTATCAGCATTCTAACTCTCAGTGAAGGTAACTTGTGTATACCTCCATACAGATCCTCTCTGATTTCACAAAGAAAAACATCTATGATGAACAACTGAGGAAAGAAGAATTACAGAAAATGACCCCAAGACCACGTGTTGTCTCTCAACAGGTGGTTTCTTATTTCTGTTAATTAATATACAATTTATATTGCTCTTTTCTATATATCTGAGCAAGTATTCACATATACTGGAGCTTATATTGAGAAAGTTAGCATGGTGCCATAGCAGAGATGCGCAAAATGGGAAATACTACTTGTGAGGCTGACATGATAAACAAACTTATCTGATAGACAACTCTCTTTTTTTTTTTGTAGAGCGGGGTAGAGTTTCTCTCTGAAGAGTCCAGGCGTATACAGTGCACTAAGTGCGGTAATTTCCATATATGGATATGCACCAAGAGAAGTAAAACAAAAGCAAGATTCTGTCAGGTTAGGCACCCTCCATGAACTTTTCTTGATTTATTGGTATCACTGCAGCTTATTAGTGGGAAATTGGGAATTATGTTGCTGTAGGGTTGTAATCAGTTTCATCAAGCCAAGGATGGAGATGGATGGGTGGAAACCAGATTTTCAACCGAGGTATGCTTTTACAAATTTAATAAATGGAGAACTGCTAAAAAAATGTATAGAGTGGTTTCAAACATCAAACAAATGGAAAATAAAGTAAAAGAAACCACAATTGACAAGTGTGAATTCTGTGGTTCTGCCAGTGCAAATATTTGTGTTTACAGTGACAAGTATCAGTTTCTTGCCATAAGCTACTTTTATGATATTTGAGGCCAATTTTTGTTTGAGATTCAGTCTTTAGGCATAACCACACGAGTTAAACCATTATAGTTCCGAATACACAGCGACTTTGGAAGCTGTTCAATTTTAACATGCCAAATTCCCAATGAAAATGTCCCAATATTCTTTGTATTTGAGCAATGTGCATTTTTCACTTCAGATGGAAATACCACGAGCTTTTGTCTGTGCTGAGAGCAAAATATTTGATGTGTCTGAGTGGGCTACCTGCCAGGTGAGTCTCTGGTTTGATCTTTGTTTTGATGTATGACTTAGAGCTGTGAGTTTTATTCACATGAAACACTTAATTGCTCCATTAAGGGAAACACGATTGTACTTCATGCAGAAGCATGTTTACTTCTCTAATTCATTTTTCTGTTGCTGATTACCAGGGAATGGAGTGTAAGCCTAACACTCATGGTCCAACTTTTATGGTGAACATGGTTGGAGCAGATAGGATGCCTCAGAGATCCTACAGTTCCCGGTATCCCTTCAGCTTGGATGCAGAGATGATCCCTGAAGATGAATTTGAGCTGTGGCTTCAGCAGGCATTGGCATCAGGTGTCTTCGCTGACAGCCCGAAGCGCAGGAAAAGCTGGAGTCCCTTCAAGCTTCCTCAAAAGGGGATTAAAAGTTGGCGGAGATCATCATGAGGGTATGTTGTTATGTAGCAGGGGGCGGGCGACCACCAGGAAAGAAGGCAAATGCAAGGCCTGTGAATGTAAATAGACTGACCAAGAATTTGCCTGGGCGGGCAACTAATTTTTGTTCGAAAGGAGAAACAGGATGTAAGAGGAACACTAGGAGTAACAAGTCTCACTGTTGAACTTGGTTCCCTCTGCTAACATCCCACGAGTCTAGCTGCAACACAATATGCTAGTCGTCCTACGATCAAAATACTGGTGGCTCTGTGGTGTATTGATTTCAGTAGTTTAGGGATTGAAATTTGGAAGACTGCTGAAACATCATGGTTGGACTGGAAGAAGGTTCAGATATGAAACATCAAGTAGTAATTTCTGGCAGTCTTCTGGAGAAGAGAAGGAAATTAGAGGCTGGCTGTAAATACACTGATAACTTCCATCTGGACTTTACTTCTTGTGACATTGTACACTGATCCTGTGAAGAACTTGCATAATCCAGGTCTGTGCTGTAAGCCTGTAACACTCCACCTCATGCTCTGTAACTCCAAGGTGATAATATAGGTCTGAATTCTGGACTAAATCACTGCCCATTTCTTATTGCTACTGATATTCTGCTCTGGTGATAAAAAAAAACGTCTATTCCCAGCTCCTGTTGTCTTTGCCTGTTTCTTGTAGCCTACTGGTGTCGATTAGTCGATACGTTCTGGTTCTGGTGATAATGTATATCCAGTTCTCGCTCACTTTTTTTTTGTTGGTTTAAAAAATCGCTGGCCACCCGTTGGCTCATCAGCTGCTGCTCCGGCCAGCTGGCATCACTCTCCACCTCGTACTCTTACTACTTCTAGAGCTTGCTGCTCTTGCTCTCCCGGCCAAGAACCAACCCAGACTAGACAGAGAGCTCGACATGGCTTCAAGTAATTCTGTTACTTACACTTGTTGTTATTATTATTTTTGGGCAAAATCCCGGACGGGTAACAGATTGGAGTCGGGCTGATTATGCTGTGGAGTTTCCCGAGGACTTGCCTTACTTCTGAGCTCGCGTTCTCCCAGTCAGAGTCTCTATGGGATTGCGGCTACGCTAGAGAGATGTATTAGTCTTCCGCTGTCCATGATTTATTTTTGAAGCACTCTGATGTAAACGCTACGCTATGATGAGATTAATGAAGCATTGCACTCTGATTTTTACCATATTTGTTAGCTATATGTGTCTGTGGACTTCCTGGGCACACATATGGCCACATTCGGGTTTTGTGTAAATCCGGGTGTGACACCGTCTCTTGATAAAGGCTTTCAACTACCGCTTGTGCATATGCATCATCAGGAATAAGCCTGATTTTGACAAAATTTTGACGCGCCGTTTATTAAGAAAACATAAAGTTAACATAATAACTCCAATGCATGCAAACGTCAGATCTCAAAGGTCTTCTAGTAGATGCATGCAGCCAAGCACCGAAAGTGTGGAACTGACAAGCAGATTAACTAATAAATCTACTATATGTGCAGCCTTGAGGATTATTAATTAATACTCGTATTTACAAAAGCTGAAAATATTTCACATGCAGCCACTTAAACTATCTAGTATCATCACTCTTCTTATAAAATTTATAAATTTGCATCACTACATACTCATTAGGCAAGTGGTTACCACTACATTCCAATTATTCGTCAGCCACTCCATATAGTCCCATTATATTTATTCCGTATTTTAGAAATGGAAATACAATTAAGGGATGGATCGGAGAAGGTGACAAACAAAATGTCCCCTCCTTCTCGAAACAAAAGCGACAAACTTAATAAACAGATATAATATATTAATGCTCGCTCGCCCGGTCAGGCTCAGGCCAGCCCTTGTCTGTGAATGTAAAGCCCTGGATGCAGTGGGGATTAGGTGTAGGGCCAGCCGGCAGGCACAGCAGGCCCTGCATGTCTTGGTTGCATTACGACATGAAATTAAGGGAAGCTAGCTAAGCCCGATCGCCTTCCATCCATAAATCCATCGTCCATGAATCATGCATGATCCATGCATCCACCATCTCTGTGCTCCTGGCCTGCATGCTGCTGCCTGCTCCCGATGGATCGATCGATCTCCATGATTGGTGCTCGATCGGTAGCCATGGCCAGCTTTGGCAGCAGCAGCAGCAACAACAACGGCGGCAGGTACAGAGAACGGGATGGCCGGCCGGCGTCTGCAACGGCTGCATGCACAGCACAGGCTAGCTGACAGGGCATTGTTGGACGGATTACATACGTTGGCGCCATCATTAGCCGCAAATTAAACGAGGCATCTGCCAGTGCAATCAGTGATCGATCGATGATCAGTTGCTGTCGACGCCGCTTAATTGGTTTTGGTAGAAGATGCAACGCACTGCGTTTGCGTTGTGTGTGTGTGTGTGTGGACACACACGCCGGCCTGTAACGCCGGCCCCGTTTCTTGGCCGTCGGGGGCTAGCTTGCTTAATTTGCATGCGCGCGCAACGGGCCAAAACTCCGGCACAGTGATCTACGTGTGCATGGGTCCGAACAGGATCATCGCTGTCCAGGTCCCAGCTCATATATATCCATGGACGTACGTACATATATATATGTACGTGTGATTTAAATCTATCCGATCCGATGCAAATGTTGAATTGCAATTAACAAGATGCATCTCTAGCTATCATCAACTTTTTCTGTGTGTCGGGACGGAAGAAAACAATTCAGCAGAAACAGTTCCATTTAGTTATGTTCCCCATTTATTTATTTATTTTATGCAAAAAAAATCAATGCATTCATTCTTTAATTATTAGGAAAATTAAACTCCATGGAACATGCCCTAGCGAGCTACTGTAGCTATCTCTTCCGAGTAAGGCAAGTCCAGCAGACCTACTCCACGAAAGCTGTCCGGGCACCGGACACGGCTCTCGCCCATGCCGCTCGACCTGTCTCGCTCCGCCTGCCGCCGCGGGGCCCGCCGCCCATCGAGACAAACGAAGCTTCACCTCGTGTCCCCGTGCTGCCCGCGCGCGCCCCGCCACCACCCCGGCCGCCGGCGCACCCCCGCTGGGAGATCCGCCGAGGGCCCTCGGCGGCGGCGCGCGATGCCCCGGCGATCGGCGTCGCACCCGGAGGCCGGAGCGTTGAATTCGGCGGCAGATAAAAAGGCAGAGAGAAAAGGCTTCGTGATCTGATGGCTCGATGCCATCACGTGCTTCAACGGACGAGCACGAGAGAGAAGGAGAGAGGAGAGGAAGAAGACAGAGGTAGGAGGAGGCCGTCAGATCGATGGATCGCATGGTGGCCGGCGCCATTGCCCATTGGACCGGGCCGGAGGGTCCGTGGGCCCTAGCTGACACGTCCCGTCGCGCGCGAACCCGTGGCGGGGTACGGTCCTACGTGGCGCGCCATGCCGCGCACTGTTGCTCCGTGGAGGCAGACAGGTCGGAGGAGGAGATGATTGGGACTGATTTAATTGGTTTGCGTCTCCGGATATCATCATTTACAATGATTTGCCCCCAAGTTTTTTTTTAAAAAAAACAATGATTTGCCCCGGGCTAATGCTGCCTAATGCGCTTCCTAATCGTTGATGACACCTCTCTTAGCGTTCGCATGTCATCCGATGCTGGCTTATGTTAGCCTGATAGATCGATCGAGTCATCAGGCCCGTCTTTTTTCTTTTTGGAAGATAGCCATCAGGCCCGTCTGATTTGACTCCTCGAGCTCACTGGATCACTGTCCTATTCGTTTGGCTGGTGGTTGGCGCTGGTTTTTGCTGAGAGAAAAACACTGCTGGCTGGTTGGTGGCTGGCGCTGGTTTTTGCTGAGAGAAAAACACTGCTGGCTGGTTGGTGGCTGGTGGCTGGCGCTGGTTTTCGATGAGAGAAAAATACTGCTGGCTCGCTGGAAACAATCCAAACGAACAGGGCGCACGTATGTATCCATCGTGCGCCTCGCACTGATCTGAGTTGAGTTGAGATCATACGAAGACGACCACCAACTAGCAGTGTTCAGTTATCTATCTGCGTCGATCAACTACCATATATATCATGGATGCGCATTAGCTAGCTAGTGACGCCATTGCCGATAAATTTAGCTACCTATATATGTCAATAACTCAACGGCATCAAAGGATTTATGACCGAAGAGAGTATGTAATAACTCGCATAAGAAAATTTTGTCATATTTACCGTGAGATACACGCACCAAAAGGCACTAAGAGCTCTGCGTGTAACATATGCATTGTCGTCTAGCTGATCGATATGTGCAATTGTCTGCAAAGCATTGCATGCGTTTATTATTGTCTCGATGAAAACTTTCTGCATGATTGCCATGTTGGCGCGTTGAGACAAAAGGTGCTTGCCGGCGAATCAACACTAGAGTCTGCTTCGAAATCTAGAGAAAGACGAGTGAGCTGAGCATACGGAAAAGAAAGAAAAGAGAAGAGGCACGTGACAAAAAGAAGGCGACGCGACGACCTCACCTCACCTGATCATCTCTCTGATCTCGTGGCTGCGATGCATCTTCGTAGCACGGATCCGTTAACTCCAAAAAAAAAAGAATCAGGCAGGCAGGGCTTCAGTGTTCAGTCTGCAGGTGCAGAGACAGAGATGCTCTCGATCCGTTAGCAATTTTTTTTTCTAGTAAAAAATGGTGTGCTCTTGTCTCGATTCGTGGGGAAGTGTGAAGGGGAGAGTGAGGTGACCAAAGGGCGCGGTGGTGGCAGGAATATGCGTACGAATGGTCGATCCGCTGCCGTCCAATCCGGGGCCGTCACATCCCATCCGTCAGATCGGATCATGTGAGAAGCTTCTTCCTTTTCCAGCTTGCATTTTGGGGGCCTCATCTGTGTGTGTGCTGCACCGCATTGCATTGCATTGCATTGCATCGCACCGTCAAGTTCAAGCAGGCTCGATCGACGACAGCCACTAGCCTAGTTGGCTAGATATTGGAATTTTGAAATGGTGGTGGTCTTTTTCTCTCTTGCACACACACATTTTTTCTTCGATTATAATTGGTTGTCCTTTGCTTGCTCCCTTTTCTTTCGATCGACAATTATTGCCGACTGATTTTTGGAAGGAATGTGGGAAAAGAGGCGCATGATTGTAGTTGTGCACAATACTTTATTTGTTGCACATTGTCTACCACTGGAACGTCGCCCGTGCTAGTCGCTTGATGTGTTAATGACATCTAATGAGTCTAGCATGCATCCCATAAAGTTTTAGAACTAAGGAAAAGCATTCTATCACAGGTGCAAATCTCAAAGCAGATCACACGGGCTTTAGGCCACCTATAACAAGCTTTCCAAATCGTTGTCTGACCGGTAGATGAGAGAAAAGGCAAAATCAAGAAATAGAGGCCGGAAATATGAGGCAGCTAGAACAATGAGAACATGCAAAAATATTGTGCTAGAAAGAGAGGCCGAAATGGTGGGTCCTATGACTAGCAAACACATAACTTGGTTTCCCTCGTCTCAATGTTGGTAGAAATTTGACGTGAGCGCTTGCTCTAAACTAGACCACTACAGATGTCTTTAGTGGGAGGCAACCCATTTGAAGAAACTATATATATTCCATCGCGAGATAGTTTTGACAAATAGTGGGAGTCATGCATGAGTTAGTCAGTGATGTTTATCTCACCCTATTATTAAAAAGACACTTTTGTTCCTCGTGCATACTATATGCGTTAGATGCTGCTTGTTACTAGGATGCATGTTTTAGTGGATCGATCCAAATTTAAACTCTATATGCAATTCGTGGATATATGGATCCTGCACTACGAATTGGCCGGTGTCAACCACTTGCATCCCTCACCTACGGAGTACAAGGCTAGTACAAGAGTAACCGGAGAGATGCCCATTCCTCCGCTGATTACTCCTTCCTACTAACACTTTGGTTATTAATATTCATCAACAAAAGCGCTGAAAATCGAATGATTGCGAGTACTGATAGGACGTGACCATGATCGATCAAAGCGGAATCGATCCATTATGTGGTTGAAGCTGTCTTCACTCTTCAGCCCTGCCCACTCCAACATGCATGCTGTCACGAACCGCGATCGCATCGACCATCTCCATTCATTTTTCACGCGCTCGATCATGCATGCATGCGCCGCGCCAAACAGGCTAAATCCACGTACTACAGTATGTGTACAGGCGCACACAAGAGAGCTAGAGTTGAGAATTGAAATGGCAACGTGTACCACAGGCATGATGATGTCACATTGTCACGTGTCACGTGTCACGTCATACTGTGCTCAACAGTAGACGATGCCGTGGCTGCTCTCACGTTTTACCTGATCTGGCTGCGGTGTACTGTATAGTAGTGCGTGACATGCATATAGCTCAGCGAGGAGAAAGAAAGCGTCAGGTAAACTAGGCACCACGGATAGGTATAACCCGGACCTTGGCCAGCTAGCGCTGGCCATGGGCCTGCTGCTCCAATGGCATGGCACGTCAAGTCTTTTCCTCCCGGCCGGGCCGGCCCCCAGCTAGCTGCGGCCTGCCTGCCTAGCTCATCAGCTCCTGGGCGTGGCCACACGCAGCAACAGCATGGAAGCAGTGCCCCTAAGCCATTAGCTCCCTCACATCGATCACACAGCACCCAGAAGGAAACTTTGGCACTTTCCTCACCGGCCGGCACAGCGTTTCATGGCGCAACAGTGGCCGATCCATCAAGCCTGGATCTTGTTCAATCCATCGCTGCAGTGCTAGCTTAGCTTGCTACCACAACATCTGATCCATCAGAAAGAAAGAAAAAAAAAGCTAGCTTCACCTAATACAATAGCACCCCACATACACACATATATATGTACATATATATCTTTTGAGCAGAGATATATACATATATGCAAAATCTACACATGCTTCGGCTGAGCCTGTGCCGCCCCAGCTGTAGCAGGGAAACAGAAATGGGCCAAGCACGCGGGCAACACGCCAGGTGAGAGCAGTGTGGAGGCTCTGCTGGCTCCGGCCGACGCCGATCCGTCCGCTCCGGTGGCGTACAGCCCAGCGATGATATATGCCTGCCAGTTGTGCCTGCTTGTGTTGTGCAACGTCGTGTCGCTGGAGCATGAGCAAAAGCTACTGGCATGCACCAGCACCACACCACCGCTAGGGGATTCGAGAGTGGACTCTACAAGGGCTTTAGGCAACATGTACATGTTGTGACGTACTGGTACACTGCTCCTTTTTTCCCTTCAATCATGCCGAGTCGTCATCAATGGACAATTGGGCACCCTGCTCGTATATGGAATGAACAGCCTGGTGTACCGTCACCAAGGGCGCAGAAATGTTGCAAATAAAAGCAGCTGATCGATCGATCTCAGATCTCCCCAATCCCGCACCTCGCAGCTTTAATTTGTTACCTTCTTTGGTTCCCTGAATGTGTCGACTTTGGCATGGGTCACACTCACACTCATGTCCAATAGTATGTGGTAAAATGTTGCGTGGTGCTGTAATAGCTTCTCCAGAACGAGACTTTGGGAAGTGATTCAGAGTGTACTCCGTAGTTCATTCCAGACAAACCAAGAGAGGCTAGAGCTCCTAGTTTTTGCGCTGGAGTTTCACACAGAAATGGAGCGCATGATATTCTGGGAGGACCGGAGTTAAGAGCACTGAGCTGTTCCCTTGGCGTGTTAGAACAGAACAAGATACAATCAATGTAGTGAACGTCACTTTTGCAGAAAAAGAAAGGCAGCAGCAGATAAGGCCCCCCTCCAATTCCGGAGGGCATGATGTGTAACAAACAAAACTGACCGGAACGGATTGCAAGAGTCCACTGGGAAGGGGCGCCGAAATGGAGTCCGTTGCAACAGTCCAGTCCACATGCGAAAGTAAAGTACTACGGAGCAGGAAGGAAACGCGCAAGTGGAGTTTATTGCATGCAATCAGAAGATGATGCAGCTAGCCGCAGGCGGTGTTCATGAACCTGACTGGCCTCTGGACCTGGTTTATCAGTTCCCTTCGGCTCTGCCCGGCTATACGATCAACCGAGATCGGGAAAAAGAAACACGTTAAGCTAGTTCTTGTATGAAATGAAGCCTACCAGGCTAACATTGGCATGGTGCAGGAGTATATAGCCGTAGCTCCAATTTCCCCTGCAG
>OAMR01000279.1:0-31267 GCA_900205405.1 Echinochloa crus-galli
AAAGCTGGTTCCATATTTGCCACGCTTATTGAATCATCTGCTTGGACAATCTCCACCTCATCATGTATCCACTGAATGAGCTGTTGATCCATAGTAGATGGAATACAACAATTTGCATGAATCCAATCTCTTCCAAGCAGCAAACTATATGCCCCTTTGCCCTCAATGACAAAGAAAGTTGTAAGCAGAGTCTTGGACCCAATCATCAAATCAACATGTACGCATCCCTTGGTGTCCGAAGGATTTCCAGCAAAATCATTAAGGACTATGCTTGTTGGCGTCAAATCTCCAGGGCCCATACCAAGCTTCCTGAATGTGGTATATGGCATTACATTGACAGCAGCTCCTCCATCGACAAACATCTTGGTCAATGGTTTGCCATTAACATATCCCTTCAAGTACAGTGGCTTCATGTGCCGATTCTGGGCTGGCTTCTCAAAAACAGCTTGCTTGTTCAACACCAATTGTATTGTTAGTAACAGTAGATTGAATGGGAATAGCAAACTCAAATGTTTCTCCTTTGGGTGAAATCAATAAGATACCTGCTCCACCACCTTTGTCGCATGAAGATCCATCAAAGAATAATACCCAAGGAATAATGTTAAGCAAATTTATTGATGTATCATGATGTTCAGTAATGAAATCGGCAATAATCTGTCCCTTAACAGCCTTTGCCGATTCAAACCTTAACTCAAATTCAGACAAAGCTAAAATCCATTTGCCAATCCTTCCGTTCAAAATTGGCATAGACAACATGTGTTTTATCACATCAAATTTTGAATACACAATGCATTCGGCATGTAGTAAGTAGTGCCGAAATTTTGTACAGGAGTAGTAAACACATAAGCAAAGCTTCTCTATAGCCGAATACCTTGTCTCTGGATCTAGTAACTTTCGGCTAAGGTATGCAACTACTCTTTCCTTCCCTTCAAATTCTTGAATAAGGGCCGATCCAATAGTTTGGGCATCGGCCGCCACGTACAACTTGAAAGGCTTGTTCAATTGTGGAGGCACCAATACTGGTGGCTTCTTCATGTACTCTTTTATTTCATCAAAAGCCTTCTGTTGTTCGTCACCCCATACAAACTTTTGATCCTTCTTTATTTTCAATAGTGAGGAAAAGGGCAACACCTTTTGTGACAAGTTTGATATGAATCTTCTCACAAAATTTATCTTGCCAAGCAGCGATTGTAGCTCTTTAAGATTAGTTGGAGGAACAATTTCATCAATTGCCTTCATGCTTTTCTTACCAACTCCTATTCCTCCTTCATGTATCAAAAATCCCAGAAACTCTCCAGCCGAAACTCCAAAAGCACACTTATTCGGGTTCATCTTAAGCCCATGCTTCCTGGTGCATTCTAGAGTTTTCCTTATGTCGGCCAAATGAGACTCATAATCTAATGACTTGATCACCACATCATCAATATATATTTCCACAATCTTGCCGATCAACTCATGAAAAATATAATTCATAGCCCTTTGATAAGTTGCACCAGCATTTTTCAATCCAAAGGTCATGACAACCCACTCAAACAACCCTATGTGTCCAGGACACCTGAAAGCTGTCTTTACTATATCTTCCAATGCCATAAAAATCTGATTGTATCCTGCATTACCATCCATGAAACTGAGCACTTTGTATCCAGCAGCAGCATCAACCAATGAATCAGCAACAGGCATTGGATATCCATCCATGGGTGCAGCCTTGTTTAGATCTCTAAAATCTATGCAAACCCTCATCTTTCCATTTTTCTTATAGACAGGAACAATATTAGAGATCCAATCCGCGTATTTACAGGGCCGAATGAAATTTGCATCTAGTAATCTTTCAATCTCCTTTTTCACATCGGCCAACACTTCTTCCTTGTAGATTTTTCGGGGTGATTGCTTGTAAGGCCTGTAACCAGGTTTGATCGGCAACCGATGTTCAACAATAGAACGGTCTAGACCGGGCATCTCCGAATAATCCCAAGCAAAGCAGTCCTTGTATTCCTTTAACAATGTTACCAACTTTTCTTTGAAAACCGAATCCAAGTTAGCACTGATAAATGTCGGCCTTGGCTTATCACCATCTCCAATGTCCACTTCTTCCAATTTATCGGCCGACACAAATCCACGTCCTAATTTTCCATCAGTTCCATCAATTGGATTTTCCATCAAAAATTACTATGAGAGCCGACTGCTTCGATCGGCTGTTGATCACTGCTGGCTGGTGCCACAGGACCTTCTCCCCAGTCTTTGCCTGAGAAACAATCTATGCCTTGATATTCCCAGAAAGCTGGTTCCATATTTGCCACGCTTATTGAATCATCTGCTTGGACAATCTCCACCTCATCATCTATCCACTGAATGAGCTGTTGATGCATGGTTGATGGGATACAGCAATTTGCATGAATCCAATCTCTTCCAAGCAGCAAACTATATGCCCCTTTGCCCTCAATGACAAAGAAAGTCGTAAGCAGAGTCTTGGACCCAATCATCAGATCAACATGTACGCATCCCTTGGTGTCCGAAGGATTTCCAGCAAAATCATTTAGAATTATGCTCGTTGGTGTCAAATCTCTAAGACCCATACCAAGCTTCCTGAATGTGGTATATGGCATTACATTGACAGCAGCTCCTCCATCGACAAACATCTTGGTCAATGGTTTGCCATTAACATATCCCTTCAAGTACAGTGGCTTCATGTGCCGATTCTGGGTTGGCTTCTCAAAAACAGCTTGTTTGTTCAACATCAATTGTGCCATTAGCCCAAATCGTTCGGCATCATTTATATCGGGCAATATTTCTTCCTGTACAATTTGATTAGCTGGAGCCATGAATTCATTCGGCAAAAAACATACCATACACGTAGGAGCCGAATGACCATGTTCGCATGTAGTAAATAGTGCCGAAATTTTGTACAGGAGTAGTAAACACATAAACAAAGCTTCTCGCACGGCATCCGTCTGGGCACTGCCGCAGGCCTAGTCGCCATGTCGACGCACACCAATACCGACTACTCCAGGCTACCGACCGGCTTCGCTAATGGTAACCCGGAGGAGATCGATGACATCGAGGCTTCCATAGATCGCCTTGATGCTCATGGCGCCGCCATTGCCGATTCCATTCATCCTCAGTCCGTTTTGAACAAGCTATTCCATTAGTTTGTACTAGGGATTTATGGAATTTCGGCAATAAAACTTATCTTTTGTGATCTTGCATGAACATCTGATGTAGTATATTTTTGTGCTAAGGGCAATACATTCAGTACTGGCCATTTTCCTTTTCTGTCAACATTTGTTCTGAAGGCGATTTCTTCCCGAAAATCGGCTGTTCGGCAAATTAATATATCAATCACCGATCGATTTCAACACTGGGATAATACCTTTTCAAATATCTTCCATTTATAGCAGAAGCAAATTCTTCTCCCAATAATGTCTTCAAAATATATGCATTTCCAGGCACGCATCTAACCACTCTGAAAGGACCTTCCCAATTTGGAGACCACTTGCCGAATGCTGCATATTTGGTTCCAATCGGCAATATCGCTTTCCAGACTAAATCACCTTCTGTAAATTGCTTAACTTTCACCTTCTTATTGTAATACTTAGCAACTCGCATTTTGTTCTTCTCAATATTCTCCAAAGCCCTGAGACGAATCATATGCAAATCTTCTAATTCATCCATCATTAAATCTTTATAATCTTTAGAACTTAAATCCTTTTGCAACTTTATTCTCCTTGAGTCTAATTGTATTTCCCATGGCAAGATAGCATGATGCCCATACACCAACTCATAGGGAGACGTCTGTGTAGCCCCATGTGGAGCCATTCGGTAAGCCCATAAAGCCTCACTGAGTACCGAATGCCACTTTCTCGGCTTCTGATCAATCTTCTTCTGTATAATTTTAATCATAATCTTGTTAGAAGCCTCTGCCTGACCATTAGCTTGGGCATAATAAGGAGAAGAATTTAACAATCTGATGCCCATACTTTCAGCAAAATCTCTGAATTCTGAAGATGTAAATTGAGTCCCTTGATCAGTGGTGATTGTCTGAGGAATCCCAAATCTGTAAATGATGTGTTCTTTAACAAATTCAACCATATTCTCCGACGTCACCTTCTTTAATGGAATTGCCTCAACCCACTTGGTAAAATAATCGGTTGCCAAAAGCACAAACTTATGCCCCTTGCTAGATGGAGGATTTATTTGGCCAATCAAATCTATTCCCCATCCTCTGAATGGCCATGGCTTGACAATGGGATTCAAAGCCGATGCCGGAACTCTCTGAATGTTTCCAAATTTCTGACAGTCTTGACATCCTTTATAATATTCAAAACAATCTTCCAACATTGTCGGCCAGTAATATCCAGTTCTTCTAATAACCCACTTCATTCGGTAGGCCGATTGATGTGCTCCACACAACCCATCATGTACTTCACTCATCAGCCTTTTTGCTTCTTCATGATTTAAGCAATGTAACAGCACTCCATCCAGGGATTTATAATACAAATTATCATCAAGAAGAACAAACTTTAAAGCTTTATACCTGAGCTTTCTAGAAACCTTTCGGGACGGATTCTCCAGATAATCGGCAATCTCTTTTCTCCAATCACCTTCTGCCAGATTACTCCCGAATGCATATACATCATTAGCAAAAACTTCTCGAAGCTCTTTATAACCTGATGCACTTTGGGCCAATCTATTTGCTTCTCCATTATCCCCTCTAGGAATGTGTTGTAGAATTACTGACCGAAAGCTCTTCAATATTTCTTTGCATTCTTCATAGTAATTCCTCAAGGTATCACTTTTGCACTCATATTCACCATTCAATTGCTTTATGACCAATTCTGAATCTCCAAAAATTTCAACCGCAATGGCCTTTGCTTCTTTCAAATATTGGAGCCCTTTGAGCAATGCCTCATACTCAGCTTGATTGTTAGTAACAGCAGATTGAATAGGAACAGCAAACTCAAATGTTTCTCCTTTGGGTGAGATCAATAAGATACCTGCTCCACCACCTTTGTCGCATGAAGATCCATCGAAGAATAACACCCAAGGAACAATGTTAAGCAAATTTATCGATGTATCATGATGTTCAGTAATGAAATCGGCAATAATCTGTCCCTTAACAGCCTTTGCCGATTCAAACCTTAACTCAAATTCAGACAAAGCTAAAATCCATTTGCCAATCCTTCCGTTCAAAATTGGCATAGACAACATGTGTTTTATCACATCAAACCTTGAATACACAATGCATTCGGCATGTAGTAAGTAGTGCCGAAATTTTGTACAGGAGTAGTAAACACATAAGCAAAGTTTCTCTATAGCCGAATACCTTGTCTCTGGATCTAGTAACTTTCGGCTAAGGTATGCAACTACTCTTTCCTTCCCTTCAAATTCTTGAATGAGGGCCGATCCAATAGTTTGGGCATCGGCCGCCACGTACAACTTGAAAGGCTTGTTCAATTGTGGAGGCACCAATACTGGTGGCTTCTTCATGTACTCTTTTATTTCATTAAAAGCCTTTTGTTGTTCGTCACCCCATACAAACTTTTGATCCTTCTTTATTTTCAATAGTGAGGAAAAGGGCAACACCTTTTGTGACAAGTTTGATATGAATCTTCTCACAAAATTTATCTTGCCAAGCAGTGATTGTAGCTCTTTAAGATTAGTTGGAGGAACAATTTCATCAATTGCCTTCATGCTTTTCTTACCAACTCCTATTCCTCCTTCATGTATCAAAAATCCCAGAAACTCTCCAGCCGAAACTCCAAAAGCACACTTGTTCGGGTTCATCTTAAGCCCATGCTTCCTGGTGCATTCTAGAGTTTTCCTTATGTCGGCCAAATGAGACTCATGATCCAATGACTTGATCACCACATCATCAATATATATTTCCACAATCTTGCCGATCAACTCATGAAAAATATAATTCATAGCCCTTTGATAAGTTGCACCGGCATTTTTCAATCCAAAGGTCATGACAACCCATTCAAACAACCCTATGTGTCCAGGACACCTGAAAGGCTGCACCTCTTCTGCCCAAACCGGTCAGACCGGTTTGGCAAACCGGTTGGACCGGTTTTGGCAGGGAGCAGGCAGCTGAGCTGTCTTGATCTTGTGGCTCCACGGTGGTCATCACATGAGGCTTGGTGCATGGATTTGCTGATGTAGAGCACTCCTCATGAGACATGGCCCCTTTTTGCACTTGGTTGTCGCTTTTGATGTTGGCATATAACTTCTTAATTCGAGCCCATATAAGATGGGCATCGAATAGAGTTGCTTCATCTTCTAGGATCATTTCTCTAACTTCATTGCTCACAACATCAAACAAAAAGTTAGCGACACGAGCGTTGAGTTGAAAGCAATTCATCTCATCTTCGGTTGGGTTGGATATGCTCCAATCAACATTAGGACGATCAATGCCTTCAACTACAACCCACTCAAGAATAGGACTCATAGCCCTAAGATCATTAAGTACATGAGGCGACCAAGTGAAATAATTTGAGCCGTCACTAGCTGGTGGCTCATAGGTTACCTCACACGAACTTGACATCTTTCCTCACGGCGGTTAAGCTTGGATGTGAGGCCAGGCTCTGATACCAATTGAAAGGACCTGGATGTCACCTAGAGGGGGGGTGAATAGGTGAATCTGCAATTTATAAAACTTTTTCACACTGTCAGTACCAAAACCAGTCAGACCAGTTTCCCAAACCGGTCAGACCGGTTCGGGGTCAGGAACTCAACACAGTACAAAAGAGCCGTGGCCCAAGCACGTGAGCGCCGCCTCCGTGGACAACGCGCACGACAGCGGCAATGAGCGGAGCCCGGCGGGGATGCTGAGCGCGCGCCATCGCCAGCAGTGGAGCTCCCCAGCCTCCACGCCGCCGTTGCAGTACTCGTCGAAGGCCAGCGTGGGGAGCGGCACGCTGGAGTAGACCCGCTTGGCCCTGCCGCCGTCGCCGTCCTTGGACAGGTCCCACCACCGCATGTCGAAGTTGCCGTCGCGCTCCCCAGACGGGCTCATCTCAGAGGCTGGCGACGAAGCGGAGGTGGCGGTGCGGGTGTGGGTGCGGGGTAGGGAATGGAGAGGAGGGCGAGAGGGGGAGCAGGAGGAAGATAACGGCGGAGGTGAGCGGCGCAGGGCTTCCTCTATCGTATCTCTTCCGCTTCCTCTGTTCCCCACACAGGGCCGGCTTGCGGCGCTAGCTCCTCTCGCCATGCGCCGTCCGTTGATGGAACAAGGTGCCAGCCATGAGAAAGATGCATCCCACCTACCCCATCCTCCTCCCGACGGCTGTACTAAAGCCAAAGAAGGGTGGAGGTCGTAGTAGTGCCTCTGCATCCCACTCGGCCCGTCGCCCCCATCTCCGGGCAGTGCCCATAGATCCCGGCCATCCCAGCTGAAGCACCAGTTCTGCTCCTCTGCCTCATGTCTCATCCTCCGAATCGACCAAATCAAGCTTCCAACTGACGAAAAAGGGCTTCACCGCAGTGGAGGCGGGATATGGTCGGGAGATAGCAGCGTGAGCAACGATGCCGAGCCTCATGCGCGGGCAGCATTGGAAGTGGCATGCAAGCGACAGCAGTCAGCCCATGCAGGCGGAGGCGGAGTACGCGCAAGGCGAGGAGGTGAGCTCGCTCCGGTGGCCGGAGATGGTAGGGGCGAGGAGCAAGGCGGCGGCGGGTCAGGATGGCAAATCAAGGGCCGAAACGTGGAGGCGTGCGTCGGCATGGCGGCAGCGGGATTTGGGGTCACACTGGCGGCGGAGTGACGGTAGGAGGCGGTGGGGATGGCTGGAGGCATGACGGCGGCTTGACGCGGAAAAGTCCCCCGAAGCCTGTTTCGCTCTCCCGTGTGTGGAGAAGAAAAATAGCAATGCAGTGGGTGGATGAGTCATGGAGAGAGAAATTTAGGCCTCGGTATGCCATAGTAATCATGTCTCAATTTGATTCTAACCATAGCTATGGATCAAGCCCAAAGAAATCCTAATTTCTTCACATAATTTATCCCAAAAGCCTTTGACAAGTACCTTTTGTTTGCTCTCATGTCATTTATACCAATGATGAGCGTATATTCTTCAACAACCATATTACATGAATATCCATTAGAATAAAACCCTGCTCATATGCTTAACCAAATAAGTTAAATTACAAATCATGTTGTCATCCAAAATCACCAAAACAATTAAGTGCCTAGATGCACTTTCACCAAGGCCGGACAGTTCTCCCGTGTGGACACTATGTTCGGTATTCAGCTCAGGGCGGAGGTTGGATGGTGTAACAGTTCGGATGTTGGTTGGCAGTATCTGCACCAAGTCTTCGTGCTGTTGCGCTGGAAGAAGCATCAATGGTGGTGGGTGTCCAGCGTTTTCAGTTCTTTGTAAGGTCTGACAAACGTGTTATAGCGATCTTGGTGGTCGCGTAGGACTACTGGAGCCCCTTGATGGGATGTAATTTTCTTGTTTTGTTTGGCCGTAGCCGTTTTGGTCAAGGCCGGGTAATATATTATCCATTATCTAAAAAATCTGAAACTCGTGGATGGAAATTTGTTACCACTACTACAAAAACAGTTTATAGGAGCGAGCATTTCTTTTTTGTAGCAACGGATCAAAAATGCGTCTGCGCCTGCTAATAGAGAGCGTGCACTGTAATGGAGGTCCGCCCCTGAAATTCCATTTTCAGAAACGGGCCTGGGGCGACCCGTGCCTAAAAATAGCTACCATTTCTAGCAACGGACCTCGGGTGACCCGCCCCTAGAAATGGAATTTTCAGAGGCGGACATCCGACTCACCCGTTGCTGCAAAACCAAATTAAGATTAAAAACATGTGCGATCAGCCGGTGCTCTGTCCCTTCCTATCTTCTCACCAGTGATCTCTCTCTTTCTTATCCTCTCCAGCTCTCCCTCCCCTTTCTCTCTGCCAGCAGCATCTCTCAAGCTCTAATCCCGGCCGCCGCCGCGCCGAGCGCAAAGCCGTCGCGCTTGTCCCCACCATGGGCTTCCACCCGACGGCCATTGACCCCCGCCGACCTCGCCAGGGACGTCCGCAAGCGCTGCCGACGGCGGCGGCCCGCGTCCGACCTCGAGTGTTGCGATGGCCGGCCCCAAGCGCTGCGTCGACCTCACCGGGGACATCCGCAAGCACACGTCAGGTGGACTCGGATGGGTGCGGCGCCGCGGAGGCACTAGAGGTGGCTCGCCGACCGCGACTGGTTCTGGGGAGGAGGACTGGAGGAGCGGGGGGATGAAGGAGAAGAAGGCGTCGTCGCCGCTGAAGCCCTTGAGAGCTTGTATTGGGCATTTGTTGCTTTCAGCGCCTTGGTTGATTCATTTTGCTCGATAGTCGTTTTTTCTTCTACGTAGGAAAAACTTTATCTGTATAAAATGACTCGCGTTTTGTGTGTATGTTATTTCAGTGCGACGACGTTGATACATTGGAAATGCTATGGCACGGTTTAGTGGGAGTAGTTATCGGTACGTCTAACTTGACTATCTGCTTACTTGATAGGAATTTGGTAGTAGCGATCTTACATATATTTGTTGATTATATAAAAAGGGAACATGTAAATCGAGATAACTCTTGGTTTAGCACTATCACAAGAGCCATGCTTTTTTGGTATGTTTTTCACAAGGTCAACTAATTTTAAATTTGACCAAAGTTATATAAAATAGTATGATGCAAAATAAATATTATTAAATTAATTATGAAATATTTTTTATGTTAAACCTATCTGAAGACATAAATGTTAGTATCTTTAATAAAGTTAGTCAAACTTAAATTGATTTACTTCTTAAAAAGATAAAAATTACATCGTTTCAGAACAGAGACACTAAAATTTTGGTACAAGGGCATGTTTGGTTTGGTATCGAAATGTTGATATGACAAAACTTTGATAAACCAATTCTTTGGCCATCATTTGATTTTCTGCAAAAAATTGGCAATCTGGGCAAAAAAGTTCTCGTCATCAGAGTGCTCCCTCGCTCCGTGGCCTCTGGGCAAGATACTCCCTCCGTCCCAAAATATAAGGTCCTGAAACATTCAAACTAAAAAATAACATAGAGGAGAAATGACCTTTACATCCCCTCATTTTACACTACCACCAACTCTCCACCTACCCACCAACCCTAAATAGTTTTTATTCTATCCTTCAGGACCTTATATTTTGGTACAAAATTTGAACCCTCCAGGTCGTTAGACGGAGAGGGAGAGAGTAGTGCCAAAATGATTGCAAAAGATCCGTAACGGCGGACGCGAAGAGAGAGATAGAGGCATGTCTTGTCGCGTCGTTGATCCGTGCCGCAGCGCAAACGACCCAAGCGCACGCAGGCAGCAACACGGAACGGGAAGCAGCCCAGGCTGTGGCGATTCGTCCGCCCTCGTGCACCAGGCGCCCACGCAAGCACGTGCGCGACCGAGCGAGGCAGGGCCATCATGGCGACGATGATCCGTGCCGGCACACGGCAGATGAGGAATAGGACGGGGGCCCGCTCCGGTTCCGTGCCGCGCCCCCCGGTCAACACGACGAGATCCGCCCAAAATATTCTTGACCGGGACGAGCCGAGCCGAGCCGAGCCCCCGTCCCGTCCCCGGACACCCAGGGGCCCCATGACGTTTGACCGCCATGCATCCGCCCGTCCGGGGGGGTGACTTGTCCCTCCCCCGCACGAAACCAACCAACCCAACCCCGGGCACACGCACCCTCCTCCCCTTTCCGCTTGCTTGAGATTGCGTCGATAGTAGAGAGAGGCTGGTTGGTTGGGTTCGCGGTTCCGTGCCCGACATCCCAACCCCGGTCGGTCGGCGGCGCGGCGGACGGGACCCCCCTACCGGCCTCGTCACCGCCGGGACCCATTGACGTTGGTTACGAGTATAACCCACCCGGGCGACCCCCTGCTGGCCGGGGCACTCCAACCCGATTGATTACGTTAGATTATTGGGTTGAGTGGAGTGGACCGAACAAGCTGCCTCGCGCACGCTGGCTAAGTAACCTGCGCGTCACGCATGCCATGCCCTACTGGTGCGTCGCCACGCTCAACAGTTGGGTTTCCAGGCATTGTTAGTGAAGACATTGAGAGACGAAGAGGAGTTGGGATTCATCTCATCAGGTGGTGGGGGTATGATACATTAGTTCCAGCAGCTACTCCGCTGGGAGACTCGACGATAACCGGACCGGACTCTCACTCACTGACCGACAGACAGACAGACTCAAGCCTGGGTGTTTGTTTTCCTCTCTCGCGATGCTAGTTTACTCCTACGGAATCCATGGATTAGGCTCCCTCCCACATTGCAAAGCTTCCCCTGCATCCTAAGCTGCTTGCCATGGCTAGCCTTGCCTTTGCCTTGCCTGCTTCGTTCGCTCGCTTCACGGCACCGGGACACGTCACGCGCCCCGGCTGGTGGTCTCCTGCTCCCGCTGCCCGTGCTGCTCGTGCGACGCGTCCGTCAGGCAGCTCGACGACACCACCGGCGACGTCGCACGTGGCGCGGTTGGCGCGACGCCCCTTCACGTACTTGGCCTCCTTGCAGGTGAAGAAGTAGCGCTCCAGCTCGCTCCACCCTGCCATGTATATATACGCGACCAAATCCATCAGCGCCATGAATGAACGGAGCTCCAGAGTTCCATTTCCACCCAGTACAGAGCTCCAGAGTGGGGCTCACGCTCACCTGGGGGCAGCAGGTCGGAGGGGTCGTGCGCCAGGATGCGGACGTCGGGGATGTCCACGGCGGCCGGGAGCGGGGACGACAGCGCGCGCCGCCGGAGGTAGTGCACCACCAGCTCCTCGTCCGTCGGCCGGAACCGGAACCCCGGCGGCAGCCGCGGCCCCTGCTTCGCCGCGGCGGCCTCCTTCGCCGCCACCGCTTCCATGGACGGGCGACGTCAAATCAAACAACCAATTTCTTCACCCCCGCTGATCCCTGACGGCGACACCCGCCGGCGCCGGCGCCGCACGCACACAACAAAAGAAAGGCGCGATCTTTGGAGGTCGGCTGACGGCTGGACGTTGGTGGGGGTTGGCTAATCGTAATCGAGGACGCAAGATTTCATATCACTCCATTGCCGTGCGGGGGAGTAGAGCCGGGGGAGGGGAGGAGGGAGACGACCGGCGCGCTTGGATTTATAGGGAGGAGACGAGTGCCGGTGTGTGGAGTGTGGAATGGGCAGGCCGGCCGGAGGAGGGGGCAGTCAGTGGCGTGAGCGAGACTCAACCGGATGCGGGTGGGACGATCCGATCGACCCCCCTCTATCTCCGGCGCACCGCGGCGGCACCACCCGGTTGGTCTCGGTGGCTATGGCTTGCACGCTTTCTTCTCGCTCCGCCCCCTCTCTCTCTCTCTCTCTCATCCATTTTTTTCCCCTTCCGGGAAGGTACACTGGCTGGGTACAGGGCTACAGGCTACGGCTAGGTCCTGTGTGGCCGTGCCAGGTCTCTGCTGCGGATGCAGGCGAGACGATGCGGGCGCCAGGGCTACGACGGCTAGGCCTGCGCGGTAGCGTGCAGGCCTACTGCTTCACGCTCTCTCTCTCACACGGCAGCAGGTTATTATTTTTGAAGAAAAACACGGCAGCAGGGGCAAAGGCAGTCTTCTTGGGCCTCGAAACGAAACGGTTCTCCCTTTCGGCTTCCGTTTCCCGTGAGATGGGCCTTTCCAGATTGCGTTCCGTGAAACGGGCCGGAACTGTTACCAGCTTTTTTGTTTTTTTTGGGACGAAGCTGCCTGGAAATTTCCTTTCGGTGCTCATTATTGGTAGGGATTAACCTGCCATACTAAAGGAAAAAAGGTGTGGGAGCAAGAGCAACGGAAAGGAAGCCGGCTGTGTGTATGTTTCTGGCACGCAAAGAAAAGCCTTGGGCTTTGAAATGAAACGGCTGCCTCGGTTTTCAACTTCCGTTTCCTTGAAACGGGCCTTTTCAACTTCCGCTTCCCTGAAACGGGCCTTTTCGGCTGCCGCTTCCCTGAAGCGGGCCTTTTTCAGCTTCCGTTTTCCTAAATCTGCCTGTAACTGTTAGCAATTTGCTTTACGAAGCTGCCTGGAACTTTCCCTTCACTCGAATACGGTGGGAATCCCTTCCTAAAAAAAAACTCGAATACGGTGGGTAGTGCCGAGGGCGGTTTGAGGGCAACCACAAGGCATACTTCAAGGATCAATAACTCTATCGGTACTTATCTGCCAACGTGGCCGCAACAAACAAAGCAAGTCTTTGACACTGCTAAATCAGACAACTGAAACCAGATTATGGAATTAAGTAACTAATATGGTATCAACAATTAGGGGGACATTTCCAAAAACATCAAATTCAAACACGTTATCAACGCAAACTCGAATTGGTTGGTTCAACAACCAAGGAAATCGTTAAAAAAATAAAGAGTTTGCCGAGAACCGAGGGAGACGAAGACAAATGATGAAAAAAAATAAAAATCAAAATCACTGCATCGCTAACGAGGAGAAGAAGTCATCTTTACCTCCACACCCACACCTCCACGGTGATGATGGGCCTTGGCGCCCTCAACAACTTCCGCCGTGGATCTCCACAGTCGCATCCATGTCCGGCCATCATGATTGCCCCGGTGGTGTGAGCACAACCAACGATATAGAGAGGGAGAGACAGGGCGAGAGAGAGTAGATCTCAGCAAGGTCGGGAAGAGACACCTTCCCTTTCCTCGTTTAGAGTTATGAATATTGATAATAGAAATGTTATCGGTTCGCCTCGTTGTATGGCTGTCTTATAGCCGCGGATCTCCGATCGACACGGGGTCCGCATGTCGCTCACTTATATATGTCTTACTCTAGTTATCGCTTCCCGTTAATGCTGGCGTATTCCCACTTCTGGCCTTTCCCTGGTCTTTTACTGAGCCAAGACTGTCAATTTGTGACAACATTCCCTTCTACTGATTGTCCCCAAACAGAGACATTGGAAACCTCTTCATCACAACATCAACCATCTTCTCGAGTAGCACAATGTGACCACTGCACAAGCCATAGCGAAAACAACATTGTGTGATTAGCTTAATGAAATTCAACTTTAGATATTATGTACTGGAAAGTAAAAATTACCACCTTTATGTGCATTAGTCACCTGTTAGCATATGTTTGTAATTTTGACATTTAATACACATAATACATATGTCTTAAGAAGTGTTTCAAAACAAACGTCTTAATAAGTAAGAGATTTTAAATATAGAAGAATTGATATCCTTGTCACGTTGTACAAATTATTGCTTCTAACTACATATATATATGTCTTTTTTAGGATTCCTTGGTAAAATTTTAAGTTTGACCAAATATTTAAGAAACTAGCAAAGACACATATGCGCACGCACATGTATAAAATAAATCAAACATAACATATAAAATATAGTTACAATGCCCGCGCGGCATGCACGTGCTAAACTCTCTTATGTACATTTATCTCAACTTATGTGCCACACATGTTTATTGATGATACGTAGGTACTGTCACTCTAGTGGGCCATAGTAAACATACCAGCCGTGCGAGACGCTTTTAAAATATTTTATATTCGCTCTCTTATGTATAGAGCTTTATGTATATTCTCAAAACTCAATAGTTGGCATTTATTTATTTGTTGCATTTTTTGTTCTTCCCTCCCACCAAAGCCCGACAGGTGGGTCCTCTGTGAGAGGGTGGGGGTGGATTTTTTGGTGAAACGTGTTTTCAATTCTCTAGGATCCTTTTAGTATATATAGATATGAAGAAAAACTCTCTGATTTATTATCTATTAGTAATACGGGATAGACGTGGGTACGAATGTGGGTATATTTAGGTGGGTCCTTTTTCGGGTGAAAAAAGTTGAGCGAGAAAACAACTAAAAGAGCCTGGAACAGTCAATTTATTTGTTGCGTTTTTTGTTCTTCCCTCCCACCAAAAAACGACAGGTGGGTCCTCTGTGAGAGAGTGGAGGGTGAATTTTTGGTGAAACGTGTTTTCAATTCTCTAGGATCCTTTTAGTATAGATATATTGACTCACAACATGTGCTCGTAATTTTTTGAATTTATTTTAGATTTAATCGGTGCTATTATTTCAATGGTAGACGACGTGCCCATCATCAGCAAGGCATCTATGGTGACTGTATCAATCATTTAAAATCCCATTAGACGCAATATTGAATCCAAATACAAACACAAATAAGACCTAAATTTACACTAAGACAGAAAATAAGACCCAAATTCAAACCGTGAGACCCAATACAACAAGGCATTAGTAGCCTAAGGCATTTGTATTGGAATTTTAACAATTGCAAACAATAAACACCAAAGAAACTAAATAAGACCCAAATTCACACTAAGACAAAAAACACCTTAACAATCATTTTAAATATTTAATTGCCTAGGATTTTTGGGAAGCGATCAGAAGACAATCTTGTGGTTTTTCTATCTAGGATTCAAACCACATTTTTTTTTAAATTTTTTTTTCACAATTTTGCACATTAACATTACGTATAAAAAATATAGGATGTTACATCTGTGGTGACTATATAAATCTTGTCATCTCATGGGTGGAGCTACAGGGTATGCCGGGTGGGCCGAGGCATACCATGTAGAATCCAGCCCAATAGTATAGGGCCCAGCCGGCCAGCCCAATCGGCAAAACAATCGCTGCAGACGGCCCGACGTGCAAGTAGAAGCACAGCAGTCCGACGTTTCGTTTTGCGTAAGGCCGCCGCTCCTGCCGCTCCCGCATCCGACGCGACGACGCTTCGTTGCACGTGTCGCCGTTGCGGCGGCGAATCGGCGATCCCTCCACTGCCGGTCTGCCGCAGTGCTGCAGCGCGCTCCTCAGCTAGGCCTCGCCGCTGCAGCGCTGCTCGCGGACGCGGAGTCGCGGCTCGCCTGCTCGTGCTCGTCCGCAGTTCGGCGCGTAGCATTCAGGTACGGCGCGTAGTGCAATTGTGCAAATAACATCCAGGTATCTTAGGCATCTAAGCGTTTTTTCTCCATGATGCGGCAATTTTGAAAAACATTTCGTTTGCGATTTTCCTCCTAGTAGTGCTTATCATCCAAATGGAGTGGCAATAAATATGAATCTGTTGTCAATTGTCATGACGGTGATTTTTCTTCACTACAAGAACAGATTTTCTTAATTTTTCAAGTATATTGTTTGCATAACCAGGTGTTAATCTAATATGTAAGTTACCACGCGTTGTGAATTTTTGATTGAACCGAATTGCATGGCAAAAAAAATGATGAGGCATACCCTTTAAATAATTCCTAGCTCCGCCACTGCATCATCTGCATGTTCAGTCTCTCAGATATGCTCATATAGATAGAGTTTGCATGCATATATTCAGAGGAATGAGTGTAATACGTGCATATGAGTGTCTGTGTGGTGTTTTGAAAAAAAACTAAGTATATTTTCATCATAATAATTTCATGATATGGAATGTAATAATTTCTATTAGCAATGTTATTTCCATAGAAATATTTAGCAAATGTTTCACGTTGTGGACTATATTTTTTTTCTAAAAAAAGGAGCATCACTCTTTCATTTAAGGAGGAGAAAAATGCCATGTTTACAGGTTTGTGCTATTGCATAAAAACAAAATTAAAGACGTCGTCATCCCCATTTTATTACTACATTTATTACTATCAGTTTACAGGTTTGTTTTCTAAAAAAAAGGAGCATCACTCTTTCATTTAAGTAAACATGCACCCTAGCCCAAAGAATGACATGTATATCATAGCAAGTGTCTCGCACCATGCTCCATTTTAGCCTCATGTTAGTGTCTCTGCGTTAGTGTCTGCGTCAGAGTACATTTGATGTCTTTGTCTTGTATCATTCTCTCTCTCCCAACCCTGACTTGCCAGCACCATATAGCTGAACCTCATTGTATTTTATTTTTAAGAAATTGTTTTCCTGGAGATACTATCTAAACTGATTTATAAATACCTTTTCATTAAAGTTTGACATTTTGTTCTGGAAATATATATTTGCCATATTGATTTCTAGCATTTTGTCTAGAAAATAGCTTATGCTTAATCTAGCATTCTTTTATTGCTCAAAGCATTAGAGTGCACAAATATTAGTGACAGATGGAAAGGAATTCAAAGCTTCTGAATAACTTGTCTCCAAAATATAAAAAACATTAAAGAGTAAATATGTGCTAACTTTGAACACATATTCCAATCTATTTTTTTTTTGGGCATAGAACTGAATGATACATTACATACATCGGGGGAGAACATAAATTGGGATAGGAACATGAATAATTCTGACAACAAAAAAATTGAACAAGAAACAAGAATCAATACAGGTAGCTAGAGTTGGATCAAAAGCTTGAAACTCACAAGCTAGTTCGGCTCGATGAATTTATTTAACGAGATGAGTTGTTTTTGCTCATTTTATTAATGAGCTCGCTCAAGCCGGCTTGTGAGACAAACGAGCTAGAAGGCCTTGTAGATCGACGAGTAAACTATTAATTAGTTACGACTTATGTATTCTTCATGCATGGTGCTAGGCGATGATATAGTTATGTACTATTGTTATAATATGATAGAGTATATTTTGAAAGTATAAAACTTTATAATTACTATATTTTTGTGTTTTATATATGTTATATTGTTAATTTTGTATTTTCTTCTAGCTTGTGAGCCTAATGAGCCAGCTCAAGCTATTAACGAGCCATGCCGAGCTAGTTGTTTTTTTTTCTTATTTTATCAACGAGCTAGAATGAGCCGCGGCTCGCCATTCATATCTAAACACAAGCATCCTGACACAAGTTAAACTTTGGGATTTGGAGATCAAAATCTAGACAATGCCATGGCCATGGTGGATTTGGAGATCAATATCTAGACAAGGTCATGGCCATGGCGGCGTCTGCCACCGCCCATGATGATGCTGCATAGTGCAGATACTGTGACTCCGAGAAGTGCCCGGGAGCTTGAGTCTAACTCCTCCATGCTCCATCCATACAGGCAGGTCCTCCATGCGCTCTGAACGGGGATGAGAGCACAGAGAGAGGTGGATGGATAGAAAGAGATGAATGTCACACGTACGTGCTCACAAAGCTGGAAAGAAAAGAAAGTGGACTCCATAGGCCATGGCCACTACTGGCGCTGCTGGATACCTCGCCAACGCCAAGCACTAGTAAACAAGACAATGGAAATCTTGGTTTCACGGACCATTAGCGTCTGGATAAATCTCCAGTGTCACTATCGCATCCGATGACTGAAGAGTACTAGTGGGCACATGTCACCGTATGAAAAAAAAAGTTAGTCTCATTTGGTATACATAGTCTTAACATTTTACCCCTTAAATATTCCAGTAAATATCTGTGTAGGAATGTGCACGTAATTTACTTGTTATCGATGTGTAGATTGATTGTTTGCAAATGCTTTACTTGTAAACATCCTTTCGATTGAAAGGTTCTAAACTTTATGCATGAATGTCTATGCTGTTTGCATAAGTACCAATAGATATCTCATCTACATAATATCCTTAATTAAATTATTTCAAACTAAAACTTTGAATCATTTCTTAAAATACAAGACAGATTTATGGAAATGAATTGTGCAGTTGTAGCATCGAGCATAAACAGATACGGCAGAAGCACAACCAGTCTCGTGTTATTAAATCAGACCTCTCCTCTGCTCAGGTGACGAGCAAAATCAGAGAACCCCCAACTTTCTGCTGAGCTAACAAATCAGCGATCTGAACTGTTCCTCGGCCTTGCAGCTCCAGGTGTTGAAGAACTCGAAATAAGTGGAGTAGCCAATAGAGACAGTAATAGAGATGTATGCTTGTTGATGAAGGTGTGCGGTGTACCATTGAAAAGAACAGCATTTCACGGCGTGAAGGTATAGATTTTAACACTGTGCATATGATCTTAGGGTTTTGGGCTCTTTTTTATCGAAGTCGGGAGGGGAAGCCCCTACCATTTTTTATATTTTTTTATTTTAAACCCAATTAATTCGTTCCTATAGGGAATCGAACTTAGCCAAAGGGTGCTTAGCCTAGCAGTTAAGACACTCTAGCGGTTAAGGCACTCGAGCGGCACTCCACATGTCCTGAGTTCGAATCCCCGTGGGAGCGAATTTTAGGCTGTGGTTAAAAAAAACCCCTCGCCAGTTCCATATGCCAAAGCACTAGTTAAGAACCGGCCCAGGTCGACCTGAAGACCGTGTATGGCCCAGGCAATTCCCAGGGGTTATCCTAGTGTCAGGGCGGGGCCAGGGTTCGGGGATTTTCTCGGTTGGGGAAGCCGAGCATCTTTTTAAGATAATACTGGTGGGTCGGTCTTTCTCCATCCGGCCGAGTTTTTAGTCAGATGGGCGCTACTCGGGTTCTCTAGCTACTACTAGACCAGAGGCCCTTTTACGGGGTTTTGGGCTCTTGATGAATAAACAGCTCAGTTTAGCAATTAGCTTCAATCATATTTCGCGCACGGAAACATTATCAAGTTTTTTTAAGGACGGTAAGAGATGTATCGCGAAGTTTTATTAGAAATGAAAGATAACATTTAACAATTTATAAGAAACGACTAGCCAGCCTCACTGGCACTGTTACCCCGACAAGAGAGCAAAGGTTATTAAGCTTACTACGAAGATTTTGTTACATCCGTTTTGTGGGACTTCCATCGCCAACTAAGTAGACGGCTGATGTGACGGGCAAATCGGGTTGCAGGCAGGGCACTTGGAACTGCACTCTTCCTTGGTCTGATAGCAGTTCTGTTTCTGATATCCATCCCCACAGCAGTAGCAATCTTGCAAGCCATGACCGAAGTAATCGCACTGTCCCGCCAGACACCATATAATTTTGATCTTGCTCTCATCTGATGTCGTTGTTAAGTTGACAGCAGTAGCAGCAGCAGTAACACTTGTGGCCTCCAGACGCTGAGGTCGACGGCCTGGTGAAATTTGTGTCTTCATTAATAAATATTTGCATGATGCACATGTATACATCATGAATCTTGTCAGGAGATAATTATAATGAACACTAGCCAAGGTAGCCGCACGTTGCTACAGATTAAAACAAATTTGAAACATGATCATGCAGAGCTTTTCTATAAAAAGAATGTGGCTGATGAACACTTCAGATGATCCACTCACCCTCTGCAGGTGATCCGAAGTATCCAAGCAGCAGGGCAAACGTCAGTATCGCCGCCATCTCGCATCGCAGGTTTCTGTTCTCCATCTCGTATCTAGCAGCTATGATGCGAAAACAACAGAGTCGAGCAGCATATAAGAAGGCGTGTCCCGTAAATATGGATACAGAACGAATGATTAGCATTTTGCTAGTTGCATTCTATGGAAACATATTTTCTTCCTTTTTTTTTGAGACTCATTTTCTTCCTTTTTATGGCACGCTTTTTTTTAGTATCACACGCTCAATTGAAAAGGTCGATTGGCTGGGCCGGCCCGCGTAAGTGTGTGAGGCCCAAATCGGCCTGCCTCGCTTGAGATTCCCCACTCTTTCGGCCTGCTTTTAGCTCTAGATCACCCAAACCTAAGGCTTATTTGTCGACTAAAGCGTGGTTTGAATTCCCTATTTGTAGTTCGAATTGGAAGCAGATGGTTCTTGTTCATCCTATATAGCACGATTGAGCTTTGGAAGCTTCCCACAAAGGGTAAAATGAGCGTGTGACTTTACACTTTTGTGCTTTTTAAAAAAAAAACGATGCAACACATGAAAGAACCGAGTCGGTGAAGGAAAACATGTATTCACAAGTGGTCACATCAAAACAATTCCCAAGATGCCGTGACAGCGTAAACGTCCCCCACACACCCAAAAACATTCACACAACAAAGTTGGGAAACCCGTCTCAATATACATGCAATGCAACAAAGACACAAGCACTGTACAGAGCTAATTATACGGAGTATCTCGGACGAGCCGGTCCTCCTCACTTGCTGCCGGCAGCGGCAGCGGCGCCGCCTTCACCGGCGACGGGGACGCCGTGCTGGGGCTGGAGCCGGTGGGAGACGGCCTCGGTGAGGTGGTGCACGGCCTTGTCGTAGCTGACGAATCCCATGAACCAGAAGTCGTGCGAGTCCACCGTCACGACGTGCACGTACTTCTCCGGCGGGTTCTGCTTCATGGTCACCGGCTCCACCGCGGCGACCTTGGCCAGCGGGATCATGACCTTGTAGTAGCTCCAGGCGGTCTGGCCGGACGGCGCGGCGAAGGAGAGCGGCCGGTCGCTGCAGAAGGCGACGTTCATGTTGGTCAGGTAGAGCGTGCCGGCGACGGGGCCCGTCGCCGTCGAGAGGTAGCAGGCGAAGGTCTTCTTCAGGTGCTCGTCGGGGCCGGAGGAGAAGGTCTGCTTGTACAGCTTGTCGAAGCCGCCCTCCGACAGCGCCTTGGCGCCCAGGCTCAGCTTGCCCATCGCCGCGTCAGACATGGATGGCGCAGTCTTCACTGGGGAATGGCAAAAAGGAAGATTTTAAAATGCTTGGCTTGATGGAGACGAATTCAATCAGTGATCCGCTGTTGGTAAGTTAATGGAAAATGATGCTCGGTAGATTGATGATCGATTGATAAACATTGTGTCATCTACAGTGTGTAAATCATGCATGTATGTAGAGAACAGCACTGTTGGTAAGTTTCGGCCGTGGAAGCTTAGGTGGATCACCTTTTCTTTCCGTGAAAACTTAACCAGCCAAAGGGAAGTAGTTGTCACAAACAAAAAAATAAAGTAAGAGAAGAGAAAACTATGCAGCTGAAAGGTCAAATTTCAGCTGTCAACTTGGAAGTTAGAGGTGGTTTGGTTTAACCAGTTATCAGACATCAGCTTGGCTGAGTCAACAATGACCTCCGGTTCAAAAAAAGGCTACTACTTCTATGCAATGTTGCCGGAGTCTGTATCCAAGTAAAAAAAAATGAAAATCTTGTAATTGTAGCTTCGTTGTGCCAATTTAATTCCAGGTTTAGCAAAAAATATTTTTATGATTCTAGCCAACACTATTGCAGGTGTGTGAAAGAAATTTACTTTTTTTTTTGCCAATGAAAGAAATTTACTTTAACCGAGCGCGGTGGCGATTGATACAAATTCTCTCCTTGTGCCTACCACTTCTACTGCAAATGGTTTCAGATCCTATCCATGAGTGCCAATAATATTTCATAACATAAGTGTCTTGCTTTTGGTAGTAAAAAAATCAATAGAAGCAAAGCCTCCTATGTTCCCAGAAACAGAGCACTCACTCTGCTCCGGTGACGAGGGAAATCAGAAGCAGAGGATACTCTGTTTCTACACCTAAAAGCAGAGCACTCACTCTGATTCGATGACAAGGGAAAGCAGAGGATCCTCTGCTCTTGCAAACTGATCGACCGAGACAGACAAACCTGAAACCAGAGCTGGACAAGGAGGAGGAGGAGCAGGATCGGGAGGGGAGCTTACGGTTGAACCAGATGTTGGAGGCGAGCTCCTCGGCCTTGCGGCTCCACGTGTTGAAGAAGTCGAGGATGTGCTCCATGGGGCTGTCCCCCTTCTGCCTCTGCTGCTGCTGATGCGGCGGCGCCGCCACGGGCTCCCCCATGATCACGTACGGCGGCAGCTCCTGGTCCCCGCGCGCCGCCGTCCACCGCGCCGCCTCCGGTGGCTGCTGCGGCTGCCCCGCCGCGGGAGGCGCCGCGGGCTGCGGCGCGCCGGCCGGTGGCGCGGCGGCCTCGGCTGGAGCGTCGTGCTTGCCGTCCTTGCCCTCCATGGACGACGACGGTGACGCGGGGGAGCTTGAGCTAGCGAGAGGAGGAGCAGGTGGTGGAGCGGTGTGGATGGAGCTCGGAGAAAGCGCGAGAGGAAGACGACTACCGGGTTCGAGCTTTGTTGATGGATGACGGCGAGGGGGGCTAGGTTTTATACCAGCTGGCGGCCAGGGCGGTGGCGTGCCGGAGAGGGAGCAAAATTCCGGCACGGAAGGGCGGCGCGCGGCGGGGCCGGGTGGTTCCAGACGCTGTGCTTCGTGAGCAAGAAGCTTCGAGGCGACGCACACGCGGGCGCGGGGTCACGTGGACAACTGAAGCTTCACTTAGCCGTGGAGACAACGCGTCGGGATGTTAATCCTTCCGTGCAAAAAAATAATATAACCTTTTCTTTAGAGGAGTTAAATAATTTAAATTTAATCTATACTATAAAGAGAATAACTTTTGAAAACACTTCTCACTAAAATTAAAGCCACACCCACCTCACAGAAGACCCACCTGTCATGAAAAAACGTTGACAAAAGGGAGGGGGAGACCCATTTTGTCGATGTTGTAAGGTGATTTCCCCCTCGAAACTCAAAACTTTTTCACCCAAAAAAAGGCCCACCTAAATATACCCACATTTGTACCCACGTCTGTACACAATTATCACGTATCGCTAACAAACAATAAATTAGAGAGTTTTTCTCCATATAAATAAATGCCAACTATCTATATATATGTATATATATGAAAGAGCGAATATAAAGTATTTTTAAAAGCACTTCGTACGGTTTGCCATGGCCCACTAAAATGACACTATTTTTGTAATTACATGTCATCAATAAACGTACGTGCCGTAGAATTGGAACACATACGTAGAAGAAAGTTCACACGCGTGCCGCGCGGGCATTGCAACTAGTTTATATAAAATGATATCAATATTTCTGATACAAAATAAATATCATTATATTAATTACGAAATATATTTTTATACTAAATTTATCTGAAGATATAAATTTTAGTAATTTTTTATGTAAATTTTAAATTTGAAATGATGTGAAGCGAGAGTTATGGTTCCTTTTTAGAGACAGAGGGACTATTTGTAGAGTCCACGTATGATAGAAACAAAATGTACATTCACATCGAAGTCGTTGGACGGACGAGTTAGAGGACCTGGTTTAGCTTTAGCTTTTGAATCTATTTCTCATGAATGGAATTTTGTTATGTACTCAGTACAAAATTTGATCATTCATTTTACTTCATTGTCTACTTTCTTTATGTCTTCTGCCATATCGATGATCCTTAGATCTCTTGCCATTTCTCTAGTTTTTCAACTTTTGCAAAGACTTATATTTTCCAACGTTCAAAAATTTAAGAGTGAAACCAAACCATTATCTTGTCTTGTACAAGAATTCGAGCAGCAATGAGACACTGAAATCTTAAGATATAGCTCGATAAACTTCATGCGTAAAATATACCTACCTTACTCATAAGCAATGAACGTAGATAAGTTTTGAAAAGTTAGAGCAATAGATCATCCATGATACCAAATACTCCCTAAAAAGAGATTGGGAAGACCTTTTGTTTTCTTAAACAAATTGTGATACCCATGCTATTGTTCATGCATATTTTATTTTCAACTTCCAATCTTTTAGCAACATTACAGGCTCGCCGCCTCCGTCGCTCGCCTCCACGTTGCAAACAAAGGAAACGACAGACAACGGTTAGGCTGACTCCAACAGAGGAGGGCAAATGTATTTTTACCTCTGCTCGGCCACTGTGCATGCTCGGGGAGCCCTCCAACAGAAGAGGCAAAGGGCGAGGTAAACTGCCTTCGGAGGAGAGAGGATGCAAAATTGCATCGCCTCTCTCCTCGAAGGCATCCACCGCGCGTGCGGGAGAGGGCCAGCTGGGGAGGAGGCCGCGCCGACCCACCAACGCCGCCCGCCGTGACCCACCGGCGCCGAGGCCGGGCGAGGAGCCGGCGGTCGCGTCTCCCTCCCGCCCTATCTTCAGATCCGGAGCAGGGAAGGGGTGGCGGCAGAGATGGCCGTGGGCGAGGCGCCTTGCTGGAAGACGAAGCAGGCCCGCGCCGCTGCGTGAACTCCTCCACCGCCTCGATGCGCTGCTGCCGCGAGCTCCCTCCACCGACCACCGCCTCCGAGCCGCCATGGCCTCCGCGCTGCCCACCTCCTCCCCTCCGGCACGCTGGAAAAGGTGCAGGGGATAGGAGGGGCCGCGCATCCCCACGGCTCGCCGGCGACGGAGGAGCAGGGAAGAGACTGCGCATCCCCACGACTCGCCGGCGGAGGAGGAGCAGGGAAGAGACTGCGCATCCCCACGACTCGCCGGCGGAGGAGGAGCAGGGAAGAGGCCGCGCGCCCCGACGGCGCCTCGCCGGCCGTCCCTGCTCGCGCCGCGGGAGAGGGCTGCTCATCGCCGGCGGAGGAGGCGGCGGCGCGAGCGTGGGGAGGCGAGGACGAGACGGAAAAATGAGATGCGATTGACTTACCTCTTGGAGCCGTGCTTTTGAAAGGAAAGGTAAAATACTGTACACGCGAGGCAATCCTGGATTTGCCTTCCAAAAATACATCTCATTGTTGGACTCAGCCTTAGGTAGGGGCATATGCCCTCACTCATCTCTACCTAATTATAAAGTAAGGATTGATTCAGCGGTACATCATAATTTTATGAAAACCCCCTCATATTTTTTAAAATAAATTAGCGGTCCTTCCACCATGTCTATCTGCCTCTTCGACGTTCTAGAAAAGGCAGCGGCGAGACGCCCAAGTGGAATCCGACTCCAACTAGGCCCAAGTTGTTTGTTAATAAATACTGTGCTACGCACGTAATATATCTATCGTACAGGCACCTTGCCCTCCCGTGCACCGACGCAACAACGGTTAGAAGCAAAGACAGGTCACAGGTACGTGCGTGCCGGCTATCTAGTGCATGGGGCCTTGCTGTCCGTCACAGCACGCAATCCTAACTGGTCCGACGGCTTGCTCTATAAGTATGTTTCTTTGTGCTACTAGCCACGGTGTGTCGATCTCATGGTTTTGCTTGCTCGGTGTGTTAGCTCGATCTTGCTGCTGTTGCTCGTTGGACACTGCCTCTACTGCAGTCACTTTAGTCGTTGCTCCATCAAATGTTGATTCAATAAGATGCATGACTTTACGTTTTACTATTTAGGCTAGGATGTCCTAGCTGCGATTAAGGTAGTGTATCTCTACCTAATACTAAAGCAAAGATTGTTTGTCTTTCCCTCTCATATTGCCGACAAGTGGGTCTCACGTGTCTAAGCAAGGATTGCTTGGTCCTTTCCTCTCACAATGCCGACGGGTGGGCCTCATGTGTCTCTTTCTATAATTACGTAGAGACCAAGTACAAGCACAATACGCTGGAATTAAATTAAATCATGAGAGAAAAAAAAGAAATAAATCTACATGGATTAGGACCAGTTAAATCTCATATTTAAATTAAAGCATGAGAGAAAAGAAAAAAAATCTACATGGATCAAGACCGGTCAAATCTCTCCATGTGGTCTATTTCCGTAGCAACGCACGAGCACATTTGCTAGTAATCTTAAAAATTGAAATGATACACACATAATCATCAGGTGTGACCCTTCTAAAGCAGAGCACAATGCCCTTGCTTGACAATAAACACTTGGTAAATTCACAACTAGCCATAGTTGAACTAGGGTGATACCACGGTGGTGCCACCAAGCTAGCCTTCGGCCTCTAGATCACCAATCTAGAGTGGTCAGATACATTGAATTGTAGCGCATATGAGTAGTAGTTCTGGCTGGTCGTTGCTGGCATTCGAGGCGATTGTCATCGCTTGTTTGCAATAGGAGGGAGGACAACGAGAAAAGAGTGGTAATTTGGGTGTATTTTTCATAAAGTTTAGGGGCACATCCCAATAGAGCTAGTGATGTAATTAGAAGCTACACTAATGCAAAGTTGTGTGCGATGGAATATCGACAGGTGAATTTGAGCATTTATGCTTATTTTTATTTAGAGCAAAATGTATGGGCGGTCTTTAAACTTGTATCGAGGTGTCACCCTAGGTCATTGAACTCTCAATATGCATTTTTATGTCACTAAACTTGTCCTAAGATGCCATCTTGGTCCCTAAACTCTCAAAATGCATTTTTAGGTCATCGAACTTGTCCAAAAATATCATCTAGGTTCATAAACTCTTAAAATATATTTTTATAAACTCCTGATGGGTATTACCATGATCCCAAACACGAGAGAGGACGAGGACACGACGTTATTTTCACACTATATATCTCTTTTTTGCAGTATTCTAAGACTTTTGGGACCCAGATGACACACTAGGTTGGGGACCTAGATGACATACCTAGATAAGTTTAGGGATCTAAAAATGCATTTTAAGAGTTTAAAGACCAAAATAACACTATATGACAAGTTTAGGGACCGATGACGTATTTTACTCTTTTATTTATGTATAGCCTCGAAAGTGAAATCATATTCAGAATCTTGGAATCATCTTAAAGATTCAAAATTTGTTGTCTTTAAACACCTGGAAGGACAAATGGTTACACGTACTACCGTTGTTCCAAAATATAGGTCGTTTGACTTTTTGTACCACAAGTTTGACAGTTCGTCTTATTAAAAAAATTTAAAAATATATCCAAATTTATGGTATTTTTGAAGATTTATTATTAATAAAGCAACCCACCACAAAAAAAATATGATAATTTGTAGGTCAAATTTAGTGTCAAAAATTCGAACGACTAAACGGAAGGTGTAATAGATATACACACACATACACCCTAAGCTTTCAATTTCTGTATGCATAACAAGAAGAAATAGAAGATAAAATATACACAAGATATTTACAGAAGATGGCGCGTGATGTGGGGATGAATTAGAGCAAGTCAAACAGCTTCTATATCCTGCCTCCGTTAGCTAAAAATAGAGAAGAAAAAGTGAAAAAACGGGCAGACACGCTATCCTGCTCGCTTTTTTCTAGGCTCGCTATTCTCGAGCCGCCCCTCTCTATCTTTGCCAAGCGGCGGACACTCGCCATTTCTCTCGCCCGCGCTTCTCCCCTCCTTCCCGCCTCGCCCGCGCCCTCTCCCCTTATTCCCGCTCTCCCTCCCTTCCCCGGTCCATCTGAGCAAGGAGCGCCAGTGGCGCGATGAGGCATGCCACGGCGGAAAGGCTCGCAGTGGCAGGGAGGCACAGTGGGGAGCTTTATGCAAAAGATCGAGGAGCTTAGCCATGGCCGCCGGCGGCTCAGGCTGCTTGGCTTGCCAGCGCTCTAGTGACCTAGAGCGGCGAGGATTTAGTGCAGAAGGCAGAGGAGGTCGAGGGGATCGCGAAAATGTTCTCACCGGCGGCACAAGTGGATGACGGTGGCCGGATTTGGCCCGCCGTGGAGACGATGGCCCGCGGTGGAGCCTTCATGCGAAGGGGCTCATCCTGCGGCAGAATAACAACAAGGACCGCGGTGAAGCTTCACTGGGCAGCGGATTTGGCCGGCAATCTTGGAAGGCGGCGAGGACCGATGAGGCATCGACGAGGCAGAGGTCGAGGCCGGTGACGCCGTCTGCCGCCATTGTCGCGTGGGCCGACACCGCCGCGGCGTGGGACGAGTTGCGGCGGAGGCAGGAGAGCACTAGGGAGCGGTAGGTCTTGTGACGGCCCTGCTCGCTAGGAGTGGAGCCACAGCGCCAGGGAGGAGGCGCTGCCTTTCCGTGGCCGCGGGGAGCACTTTGGGTTTGGGTTCGCCTCGGCGGCGGCCGACTGGTGCAGCGAGTTGGAGTCGGTGGAGAGGGCGGTGCGGGCGCCGGAGGGGGATGCGGCAGTGGGCGTGTGCACTAGGGGAGGCGGGGAGGTGATGGGAGAGGAGTGACGGCTATGGAACCAGCGGCAGAGGGGACTGGGGAGGAGGAAGGAGACAGTGTATGACAAGCAAGGGCCACTAAAATTTAATATATAGAGTCTGTTTTAGAGAGACTTTTGAGAAGCTTTTTATCTTTTAGCTAGCCTTTTGTTCTTGAGTAAATTACACCCACCATACAATAATTTGTATGGTTGTATCACTTTAGTCCAACAAGTTGCAAAACATGCAAACATATATACAAACTTGTCATGTTTGTGCATGTATAGTTATATGTACATCACGAGTGTATTTTATCATTGTGGCAGATAGCTAGCGTGGGTTGTAAATTGAGTCATAAATATTATTTTTGAGGTGGTGAAAGGTCAAATTGAAGAATTATGTCATGTGACCTTTCCTAGAGCCTTTAGTCTATATCTCTGTTGTTCCATAATATATCAAGCTGATAGATCGGGTCATATTGTTTATAATATTTCTAAACATTTAAATATTGAACCAATGCAGTAAGACTTTTCTACATTTCATATTTTCATGAGACATGCAACCAAGGATAGGTTATTCTATAACTTTGCGAAAAAAATATTCAGAATATTTTTTTATTGAGCATGTATTTATAATATTATAAGTTTTAAGAAATATTTTTTTTGGTATAACAGTGCCAGCTATGATCTATCCACCTAAATATTATAGCCCATAGGTATATAATTTTTTTGACCGGAACATAGGTATATAATTTTCTCAAACAATTTTGTATTTTGGCGTTCACCACCTCAAAGTTAGTAGTTGTGACCCAAGCAATAGTCCATATGGCGCGACATAATGGCAAAATACGCTCTATGGCACACATTTGACCACATATGCATACATTTGATAAGTTTGTGTATGTATTTACATATTTTATAACTTGTTGAATCAAAGTGATACGATCATAAAAGTTGTTGTACTCTTTGTTCTTTAAATTTAGCTAGAATTATTGCTAGTCTTTTGGAGATGCTCTTAAGCAGCTACTCTATTTATTGACTCTAACCGTTGGATCCTAAAATGGTGGCCCAATATTTGGGCCTTGTTTAGATACAAATTTGGTGGTGCAAATTGGGGTTATGATGTCTCTTGTTAATCATTGCGCTACCGTAGCATTTTGTGTTTGTATGTAAAAAAATTATCCAAAAAATAATTAATTAGGCTCAAAATGTTCGTCTCGCAGAGTGCAACAAAATTGTGTAATTAGTTTTTTATTTCATCTACATTTAGTACTCCATACATGTTATAACATTTTGATGTGATGGGAAATCTTCTTTTTACATAGTAAATTTGGGAGTTGGTTTTGACCCAATCCATAAAGTCCAGTACCCGAATCCTGCACGCACTCCCTGTCCTCTCCATCGTCACTCTGTCAGAAACGCTGCGTCGCCGGCTCGCCGCCGCGACTCTGCGAGCACAAAAGATTCTCAGCAGGCAGCAGCGGCTGACACCCGATCGACACGAAACAGTAATATCTCTCCACTCGCCCCCATTCCATCTCATCCCGTCCTCGGATGCAAACACATGCCAGTTTTGATCTGCCCTAGTTCCCAACCAAAGCAGTAGTAGTGCCAGTTTCTCTCGCGCGATAGCGCCCCTTAACGTGTTCTCGCTGCGGCGCTGCGCCGATCTCGATCCCCGTGGCCGGACTTGCGCCATTTTCTCCCTCGTGATGGAGATGGTGGGAAATGTGCTGCTGGGAATGGGATCACTTACTCTCATCCCGGTTGAGTGATTCTGCAAGTGCTGGAGGGTTTGATTTTGAAAAAAAAAGTCTACTTCACCCCTAACCTATTAATAAAGTGTTTTCTTTTTTTGAAACGAATATTAATAAAGTGTTATAGAGCACAAAATGAGGAAGTACTTCAGTTTAGTCTTGCTGTTACTCTTAGATCTGTCTATTCATTGTGAAGGGTATATGGCGCAATGTCATGTGAAGGCTGGAGAAAGTTCCAAGTTGTTGTCTCTGGATGTTTCTGTTCTTGATTCATATGAGCAATGTTTCCTTTTGTAAATATCGTTCCTTTTTGTGAAGGTGATTTGCTTGAATAGAATCATTTTAGCATGGATCCTCATGATTTTTTGAACTAAAAACCCATTGTAGCATTAATATTACCTTATCATCCAGTATGTGCTTAATTTTCAGGCTGTGACCATATATTGTATTCTGTGCTCACCCTGGGTGCATGACCTCACATATCTGGGTGGATCCAGCTTATAATATGCAAGGTGGTAAGACTTGTAAGGTACCATCCGTCCATTTTTTGTTTGAATTAAATCTTTACAGAGTGTTACTCGGACCAGTTCCTACAAACTTTCTAAAATTCTCTCTCTAAACTTCACTATTCACTTATCACATCAAATTACATCCATCAAATGTTGATTCAATAAGATGCATGACTTTACGTTTTACTATTTAGGCTAGGATGTCCTAGCTGCGATTAAGGTAGTGTATCTCTACCTAATACTAAAGCAAAGATTGTTTGTCTTTCCCTCTCATATTGCCGACAAGTGGGTCTCACGTGTCTAAGCAAGGATTGCTTGGTCCTTTCCTCTCACAATGCCGACGGGTGGGCCTCATGTGTCTCTTTCCATAATTACGTAGAGACCAAGTACAAGCACAATACGCTGGAATTAAATTAAAGCATGAGAGAAAAGAAAAAAAAATCTACATGGATCAAGACCGGTTAAATCTCTCCATGTGGTCTATTTCCGTAGCAACGCACGGGCACATTTGCTAGTCT
>OAMR01000279.1:42197-57406 GCA_900205405.1 Echinochloa crus-galli
GCCCTAACCTCAGCCAAGCGTAGCCTCGCCGCGGAACCGAGACACCGGATCTCCGCGCGCGCCGCCGCGAGCCCAGCCGCGCCGCCGCGAGCCCACCTCGCCGGCCGAGAAGTTCCCCGACCTAGCCGCTCACCTTCGCGAAACCAAGGCCAATCTCCTTCTGTTTTTCCCGAGCCAACCGACCCCTCTCCGGTGATCGCCGCTGTTGGGCGTTGCCGCCGGATGCGCTCCAGAGCGCGCCACGCGCGCATGCGTCTGTGTGTGGGCAAGGCCACACGGTAGACCACACCAAGTCCAGCCAGCCGAGCCGTAGAAGATCCAGCCGAGCCACACCTGATCCCATGAACCCGGCTCACCGTGGACCCATGACCCGGCGCATGGTGGACTCGGTCCACAGCGCCAAAGCTAGCGCGCCCCCTTCGTGGGCCCATTTCCGCGCTTTAAGTCCAAATCTGCTCCCTGAACTTTTCCGGCCTAGTCGCTTTCGGCCCAATTCCAGCCCGCGAATCCTTTCCCTTTTCTTTTTCCCTGCTGACAGCTTGGCCCCACTTGTCATTGACTCGCTTAGGCTGACATGTGGGCCCACTGACCCCGCTGACCCGCTGACCGTTGACTGGTCAACGTTGACCAAGTCAACGCTGACGTCATCCGGGCCCACGATGATGTCAGCAAGGCCGGCCCCACTGATGACGTCATGCTGACGTCACCAGTGGTGACGTGGCACGCCCTGGTACTGCCACGTGTCCCAGCCTGATTGATTTTCTTTTTCGGAACTATTTAATATTTTTAGAAAATGATTTAAACTTCAAAAATTAATAATAAATCAACCGTAGCTCAGAAAAATATGAAACCAGTTTCTATATTTTTCTAAAATCATGACCTACGCGTTAGTGTAGAGTTTGGTGTTGTTTGGGTCTTCTTGCCTTGTTGTTTTGGTGTTTCTTTGCTAGTAGTCCTCGCCTTTATTTTATTTTGCGATCTTAGGAGGTCCGGAGAATCCAGAGGAGGACACCTACTACACCAACTACCTCTACGAATTGGAAGAGCAAGTCCCAGTTCACGCCCGACCATTCTCTGAAATACCTATTAGACATGCAAACTAGTATGCTAGTGCTTTACTTTTTATGTATGTTGATATGCCTGCACTGCCATTTATCTACCCTGTTTCCTTGCTACCTATTATCCACTATATGAGAATGCTATGCTAGCATGTGTTGGGATGGTTGTGATTGATCTTCTTGGCGTGAGTTGGGTGGCATGGGAGGAGTAGTGCAGCTAGGCGGTGGAGGCGAGTGATAATAACCCGGTCTCTGATTGGGGTGCTTGGGGACTACACTCGGGCAGTTCCTGCGGAGTACCTGTGGCGGGTACATGGTTACTTTGGTTATGTTTCGAGGAGTTGGGCGGCTATACATATAATGGGTGCCGATCGCGGACCGATGCGGCGGATCGCTTTGATGCAGATACTCGCCTTACCGTCAATTAAGGACCGAGAAGAGAGTGGTTTCCTGAAAGGAATACCAGAGAGAGAGCTTTCGGGGTGTGTCTTGCCTGAGAGAATGGGGAGGGTTCCAGCAAGCCTACTTAGTGCGGTGCCAGATCTGTAGGAGATTCGAGTTTGATATGTGTAAGGGGACTCGTTGCGGCGTACTCCCCCTGATTTACCACGGCCCCCGACTGGCCCCGGTGGAAAGGTTTCACTACCCTAGGGCAGCTGTTAGCTCAGATTGTTTCCCGAGCCCAGGGAGGCAGTATGGCACCGTTACTGCTTAGGGTCTTTGCTGTGGGCTGTGTCTCAAGGCGGCTAGCTACCGTCTGCAGCCCGGATGGTTCCAGGAGTCCAACCTCTGCAGAGTGAAAACTATACGTATAGCCGTGTCCACGGTTATGGACGACCGCATCTGGATCGATGGAGATTAGCATGGGATTCTGCTTTCTTAGCCCGATGTGGTTGTGAGGTTGACGGTTGGTTTTTGGGGAGTGTGATCTCTCTGGTGAGGAAAGGTGCTGGTGATGAGTTGAACTCGGGTTATTGCTGCTGCGCGCATAGAAAAACCCCAGCCTATAACCCTTGAATATTTTACTACTAGTTTAGGCCACTATAAAGCTTTGCTGCATATTATGGTTGGTGACGTGGACCTGTCCCACTTCCTTGGGGACAGACTTTGGATACACAGGAGAAGATCCCGACCACGAGTTCAACCAGGATGGATGGTACGACTGAAGGTTGCGCGTGCGCTCAAGGATGCCTGTGGAGTGGACCCAGATGATTTAGCGCTACCGTGTCGTAGCAGTTTTCTCATTGTCTATGTAGCCCTGTCGTTTAGCCCAGTGGGCTTGTACCTTACCGCTATGTATTTATGTCATGTTTGAGGACCTTAATCAATGTATGGATGTGACATTTGACTGAAATGAGTGCTGTACGTGATAGCTGTTGTTCCTGGGACTATCACAAAGGTACAGAGGGTCGGATTCTCGTAATTGGGAATCCGGTTCATTTTACATAGTGTATTTGGAAGTAACTTTTTGGAAACTTTTGGAAACTAAACAGGCCCTTCATGTTGATGCACTCAACTCAATAGTAGTGGTTCTCATGCTTAGTTCTTCCAATTCTATTTCTACAGTCATTTTTACGGTTTGGCTTGTGTGTTTAGGAGGGCGTTCTTCTACGAAATGCGTAATGTTAAAAGGAAATTACTTCGTACATTTTTTGAATTTTCTGAATCTGAATAAATATGCTAACAATCTTTGATAAATGGCCCGTGCGCACCGAGAGAGAATTACTGGGTGTGTTTAGTTAAAAAAAAGGAAAGTTTGGTAAAAATATCACATTCGATACTGTAGCGCATTGTAGCATTTTTCGTTTGTTTGTAGTAAATATTGTCCTACCATGGTCTAACTAGGCTCAAAAGATTCGTCTCGTCGTGTACATTAAAACCATTTAACTAGTTTTTTTATTTACCCACGTTTAGTGTTCCATGCATGAGGAGAGAAATTTGATGTGATAGGTGAATAGTGAAGTTTGGAGAGAGAATTTTGAGAAGTTTGGTGATTTGGGGTGTGTTTAGGCCATGTTTAGTTCCACAAAACTCTAAAAATTCCCCCAAACTTTCTCTCTCCAAACTTCACTATTCACTATCACGTCAAATCTCTCTCATCGTGCATAGAGCACTAAACGTAGGTAAATAAAAAAAACTAATTGCATAGTTTTGATGTACACGACGTGACGAATCTTTTGAGCCTAGTTAGGTCATGGTAGGACAATGTTTACCACAAACAAACGAAAAATGCTACAGTGCGCTATGGTGTCCGATGTGGCATTTTTACCAAACTTTCACCCCCTCTTTTCAGTAAGTGAACACCCGGGCCTGTTTAGTTCCTTCAAAATTCAAAAATTCTCTCTCCAAACTTCACTATTCATCTATCACACTAAATCTCTCTCCACATGCATGGGACGCTAAACGTGGGTAAATAAAAAAACTAAGTACATGGTTTTGATGTACACGATGAGACGAATCTTTTGAGCCGAGTTAGATCATGGTACGACAACGATTACCACAAACAAATGTTACAGAACGCTATAATGTCCGATGTGACATTTTCATCAAATTTTACATTTCTTTTTCGGGAACTAAAGCAGCCCCGAGAAAGTTTAGTGAAAATGTCACATCGAACACTGTAGCGTACTGTAGCATTGTTTGTGATAAAAATTATGCTACAATGACCTAACTAGGCTCAAAAGATTCATATCGTCGTGTAAATCAAAACTATGTAATTAATTGATAGGTAAATAGTGAAGTTTGTATAGAGAATTTTCGGAAGAACTAAACATTGGCTGTGTTTAGTTCCTTGGAAAAGGATGAAAAGGGGTGAAAAAATCACTGTAGCACTTTTCGTTTGTTTGTGGTAAACAATGTCCTTCCATGACCTAACTAGGCTCAAAAGGTTCGTCTCGTCGTGTACATCAAAACTATGCAATTAGTTTTTTTTATTTACCTACATTTAGTGCTCCATGCATGAGGAGAAAGATTTGATGTGATGGGTGAATAGTGAATTTTGGAGAGAGGATGTGTTTATGGATGGCAGTTTTGTCCGCGGGCACGGATATCCGCGGATTCCCGACCCGACGGGCAAGGGTACGGGCAGCAAAATCCGCTCGCGGGCGTGGATACGGGCAGCAAAATCCGCCCGCGGGCAGGTAGCGGGCGGCAACTTTAACCCGCGGATATATCCGCTACCCGCTTAAAATAAAAGGCCCATAAATATAACCAAAGCCCATTAACACAAATTGTGTTGTAGTAATTAGATTTCGGCATATCATGTGTGACAAATTGATACAATGTATTATGGTTGTCAAATTGTGGTGGTTCCTGACCTTTATTTGCATGATGACTATCAAATTATTGGTTATTCTTGTTGAAATATCTCAAAATATTGTTGTTCTTGCTAAAATGAGCATATTAATATGTTATCTTTCTGCGGGTGCGGGCAAATCCGATACCCGCGGATATCCGTCGGGTACGGGCGCGGGCAAGGTTTTTCGCCCGCGGGTAGCCTCGCGGGCGGGTAAAGGCTTGGAGCGCGGGTATGCTCGCGGGCGGGTAAATGCCTTGCCCGCACGTATCCGACCCGCTGCCATCCCTAGCTGTGTTTAGTTCCCCATCCCATCACCAAAATTTCCAAAATTCTCTCTCCAAACATCACTATCCACCTATCACATCAAATCTCTCTCCTCAATGCATGGAACACTAAACGTGGATAAATAAAAAAACTAATTGCATGGTTTTGATGTACACGAGACGAATTTTTTGAGCCTAGTTAGGTCATGATAGGACAATTTTTACCACAAACAAACGCAATTTTTACAGTGTCCGATGTGACATTTTTTTTAAACTTTCCCCGACACTTTTTGAAACTAAACACAGCCGGAGAGTTTTTGGAAATTGGAACACACCCGCGACAGCGCCAGACGCCCAGCCTTCCGTTAGACGATTCCAGTGAAAGCGAAGCGAAGATGAAGACAAGGCTGTCCCTATCCATCCTCTCCCCTCGTTTGACTGACCACCCCCCGACCCCCGACATTCCACCCCAACCCATGGACGACCTCGCCGGCGGGCCCCACCACCACCGCCCCTCGCCGCCGCCCCCGTCCTCATCGGACGCCGGCAAGCGGCGGCGCCTCCCCAACGTCCGCCTCGCGGGCTCCATCCCGCCCCCCTCCAACCTCCCGCACCCGCGCCGCGTCCCCGTCGTCCCCGCCACCAGGTCCCGCATCCCCCGGCACCTCCAGCAACAGCACCAGCACCAGCACAGCAACCACCACCACTTCCCTTCCGCGGCGGGGCCGCACCAAACCCTCCCAAAACCCTCCTCCGCCGACAGCGGCGACGACCTCGTCCTCGCCGCCGCGTTCCCCCGCAAGCCCAGGGTTCCGCTGCCGGCGGCGAGGAAGGCGAACGGAAGGGCGGAGCAGACGGATACGGAGACGGAGACGGAGGAGGAGAAGGAGGCGGCGGCGGGGGAGGAGGACGAGGTGGTCGATGTGGCGGGTTGGCTGTGGGGGATAGGGATGGGCCGCTACGCGCCGGCGTTCGAGGCGCACGAGGTGGACGCCGCGGTGCTGCCCTGCCTCACCATGGACGACCTCCGGGACATGGGCATCGGCGCCGTCGGGGCGCGCCGCAAGCTCTTCTGCGCCATCCAGAGGCTGGCCCCGCCTCCGCCTCCACGGAGGTGAAACCTTCCGTCTGCCCTTCCTGCTGTGTGGGCGTGCTAGATAGCTTGTTCGGCGGCCTCACCTTGCTAGAGGGCTTAGGATGCGTGGGTCGTAGGAGTAGGAGGTCTCCAAAGTGTAAAAACGAGGTGGTCTGATCTTTTGCTTAGCTGGTGAAATCGTAGCGCTTTCGGTTCGAGGCCCCGTTGCGTAGCGTGTAAATGTGGATAAGGTGAAATGCGATGCTGCTAACTCTAGTGCTTTTGATGTTGTCTAGTGTTTTCATGGAAATGCTAGGATGCTATGTCGTCGGCTGTAAATATGGAAAGGTGAAATGGTAATGCTGGGTTGATGACCTCATGTTTCGATGCATCTTGTGATCGCCCAATTTTGTTCTTCATGCAAATGGATCCGATTTTTGGAATTTCGACATGCTTCAATTTTGTTGGAATGCTGAAACATGCCACGACCCTGCATTGTGTTATGCACTTCAGTCCCACATGTAGGTGAGGACCGCCTCGCCTGGAAAATTCCAAGTAGGGAGTTTGTCCATGCTGCATTGCTCTTTCCAAATTTCTCTGTCTCAGTATTAGTATTGTCCATTGTGTGTATTAACATGCTTGCATTGCTGAAACATTATTCAATATTCTGGCATGTGGAACTTCTCACCTATAGGTCAAATGGAACTTGAATTATATTGTGTGAGATTTTCTTAGGCTGATCTTCTGTTCACAAAGAAAAAAAAAGGCAAATTTTAAGTGAAAGGCAAAGTTTAATTGTTGATGATTCTTTGCCTGTTCTACCTCTTTGCAATACAACTAGTAGCTTCATGAAAAGATTGTTTTCAATATTGCAGTGCAAGGAAACATTCAACTTTGTTTTCACTACCGCACTGCAAGAAAACATCCAGCTTTCCTTAATGGCCAACTTATTGATTACTGGCAACAGAATCTCAGTCTAGTGTTTATGCCCGATTAGTTGCTTCAGGGTATGCAACCCATCACACATTACACTTAAAAATAATAACATACTGCATGCAGCCGTGCACATTTATTTTAGTCATAAATTGGACTGTCATGAATAGTAAGTACGGGATTTTAACTTTACTAATGGCTTTTCCACTTGATGTCAGTTTAATGTTGGTCTTTTAGAGCAAACATTTCTTTATGTGATTTGTCTTAATCATCCTGAACTGTTAGGGTACTTGGAAAGTATTTCATATATGTTGGAATCAGTCCAAGTATTTTTAAGGCATTGAGATCGATCTTTTCGGGAACTTTTTTTTTTCAGGTTGGTGTATTATGTATGCTTTTGAGTTTGCAGTGTTTTGAACTTGTGAAATTAACATAGCCATGCCCCAACAGAACATGAATTGAACCTAATAAGGTTCAAATGACAAGTTATGACATAAGTGAGCTTCAATAAGTGATCACTTAGTTTAATATTTTGATTTTCTGAATTTATCCTGTTTTCCTTGATCCTAGTTGAGTGATTGATAAGTTGTTCTTCCTGTTCATGTGTATTATATTTTTATGTAAGAATAGTTCAGAGTTGCCTGTCCCAAGTTGGTAATTATTTTCATTTTGGGTTTAGGCCATGTTTTGCCACACTAATGTTTTTATAGACTTGCATACCTCCTCTTTGTATTTTCCCCAGCACAAGTTCTGAAACGTTTCAATCCTGAGTTGTTAATACCCTTCTTCAATGTTTTCTGGAATGCATAATTTTTTGTGCAGGTACACATGATTGACTGTTTCTTTCAACAACTTAAGAACCTAAGTGAAAATAATGATCAGTCATTTCAAGACAAACTGGGAAACACGGGGTCCTTATGCCAGAGAATGAATGAAGTGAAAAGAAATAAATAAGAAAGCCTAAGGAGTACATCAATGGGCCTAGAGCTTTCCCTTCAGATTTAAATGCAAGACATATTTGACATGCTTCTGACAGTTGGTTGCTAGCCTGTAGCAATGAAATGGTTATTGGCCTTCTTTCGAATTCTTGTGGGATCAGATGTGATGCAATTACATTTGGGTTTTCATAGCATTTGGGTTTATTCAGGACATTTTCTCCATGGGTCAAACTAGGAGGGGGTCTAGGATGCAAGTGTCGTGTGATGCAAATCTACAACATGCATAGGACTAGGTTTTGGGTCAAAGCAAAAAACATAGCTCCAGATATATGTCAACGAGAATGGAAGTTTCAGGTGAATTGCAGGTGGTGTCATAGAATCCTATGTAATGAAGTGAGAGATGCATTGTGTGCTCTTGTACAAGGCAGTAAGATGTGGGGGCATTTCATTAAGCCTTTTTTTCTTAAAATCATATTTTATGGAAAATAATGATGGTATTTTGTTGTCAACTTTTGCTAGAGAGTATATTATGTTGTATTTGATTAGCTGTAAAAGCCCTCAACTGTAGTTTATTCTTTCCTGGCCTAGGAACAATAGATTTTCATGTCCAATGTTGCAATGCAGATTTGACATGTCTGAGTCTAGGTCCAATCGCAGGTCTCTTGTGCCATATTATGTCAGGTTTAGGCCCAGTTGAGAAGAACATAAATGGCATGAGACCTTGAAAGGAACAAAATAACCGTGTAAAGAGAAGGCGTTACATGATATATGACAAGTGGTATAATTACATTGGGCCGGCCCATGATATGATACGGGGAACCTGCATGTTGGGCTTTGTCCTGACATATGTAAAGATGGAATCATTTTAGTATTTTTTTTTGAGAGCCGCCACCACATGGCACTAATATGAGGTACACAATTTAGTATACTATCTTTGACAACTAACTTCTTGAACCTGTGCGCTATTTCAGTTTTGTATTTAAAGACAATGCTATAAATGGTATGATAGTTAACCTTGTGAGCCACCTTATGTTGTTATGTGGGAAAAAAAATTAAGTCAATCAGGATGTTGCATTGTACTATATCAGTGCTTATGGATTTTGATAAGTTTAAATTATCATGACATTTTTCTTGGAAGTGTTTTGTACTATTGTCAGTGTCCTCAGGTGGAGGGCAGTGAAAGGTTCCACTATGTTTGTTACCCGCCAACAATTTGATATTACTACTACTGCTTGTATGATTGTATTATGTTTTTTATAAAGATGAACAGCCATCTACTCCATAGATATGCTGGAATATGTGCTAGTGCCAATGCTTTCGTTTTATCTCACTATTCCAAGAAAGTTTTGTCTTCAAATTTGTTAACTATTCCAAGAATAATGAAGAATTTTTTATAGCTAACTATTTAATTTTATTCATCGAGTCAGATGTTGCCTACTTATGTTGTGCACTTGTGGCATGGTAAATGCTTTAATGAATAATTTTCTTTCCTTTTTCCCATATGGCACAAACCACACAGATATGCTGTCAGATCAATCTACTTTGTTGCTTCATATGATGTTCTTGATGTATTTATGTAATTTTATATGCTTGTGTTGACAGCTACTTTTAAGTGTCTTGCTGGTACAGACAAGTAACTTTTAGCAAGTAGCCAGTCAATTTAATGTTGGCCCTTTGATCAGTTGTGTGATCCTTTTCTTTTCATCAAGTGTCGGTGTGAACTGTTGCATTTGATACTGCTGGTATTGGTGCCTTGTCTTGTGTGGAAGGGACCTACCCACCTGCTTCAACTTTGTCTTGTTCATTCCTGGCATGCTACACTGGAGATTCTTAACCATGTTTTCTATCATCGGTTAGCCACATGTTGTTAAGTATATAATCTGTCGGTGAGATCTCTGGTGCTGGAATTTAGTTTTATTGATTATCTTCGCCCTTCAGAGCACAGTGTTACACTGAATGTACTTTAAGTCCCTGCTAGCGTTCTGTCTATTCATTTCATTTTCAGGGTTCCCTGTTTTGCACTGCTATTTTTGTTTTCGTTTTCTTTCTCACCCTGGATAGCTGTGATAGATACACTAATGTATGCTTCGTTGTGCTTGCTTGCATTCCTTTCTTTTGTATCTTGACCTGTGAGCAATTGTTTGCATTTCCTTGTCCATGATGTTGACCTCCTACTTCCCCGACTCCCCGTATGGACTCTCTTTCATTGATCATGACATGCTACCTGAACACTACGGGATGCTGCTTCGTGGCTACATTGCAACATCACTTGGTCATTGCGTGCCCTTTTTTATTTTACATCTGTATTTTCTTGGCGTGCTGTAGATATGTTTAAATCCTGAACATTTAATTTTCCAATTATTTGCTTCTCTATGTTAAAAATATCAAATCCTAGTAGCAACCTAGGTTTGCAACACTTCCAAATGCTTGGATTTAGTATGGCAGCAAAGAAGGCAACACAGTTGTAAAAAAATAATTTTGAACTAAATAAATATGAAAGAATTATTTCTCAGGGTTTTGAAGTACAGTTACATTTGGGTGTTACCTATAATCTACTATCCGTGGTGTTCTACTATTCTTTCTCAGTGAATTCTGTGGTGAGGATTAGATGTTAGGGGAGGGGAAAAAAGGGGATCAGTGCCTGTGGGCAGTGAAAACTAATTACAGTGTGAAAAGCTGTTTGTGTCTGTTGATGCTCCATTCTCCAGGTGCTAGCTTCTGCCGTAATGCAGTGTCATGATCTGGTTTGTGCTTGGTGAGCCAGGGGCCGGCAAAACCGCTGCGGCCTCAGCCGGCACAGGGCGCCAAATGGTGTCGCGGACCTGTTGCAGGGTCATTGTCGGCAGAAGGTGCTGCCCTCGACAGGTAATCTCTAACTGCATTACATAAAGAGATACATGTTAATGAACTTTTACTGGCAAGCATTCTTGCTATCATTATGATTGTTGAAGCAAAGGCTATGAGCACACAATAAATTATCATTTATGTATGAGAAAAATAATGAAATACACTGTCTTTTTTTTTGTCCCAGTTGTATTTACTGTTTTATGTATTTTTGGTCAAACAAAAAATGGCAGTTGAGCAGTTGTTCACATTAGATGCTGAATCTGGACACATGATTGATGCATTCCAATTTCGTGCATGCCATTTCCTGGTTTCTTTATATTCCTTTTAAGGGTTTGAGTGGTTGCAATGTCGCCCACAGCAAGATATGAAATCTAATTACTAAATTGATTCTTCAGACATCTAATGATGCAATACATGTGATCTTTTTCTTAAGAAAAATGGTGCTGCATGATAAGCTTTCCCTAGATCATCTGCAAAGCTAAACTCAGGGACATTTTTAGTACAAGTCTAGAAACCTCATTTTTCGTAACTTATTTTGTTACAAGGGAAACTGATCGGGCTTCCATATTTGAATGACTACAGTTTATGGTGACTATAACCTTGTTATTGAATGAAGCTACGTTGCTAATGTCTATCAAAATGTGATGATTTTCGTAAAACTGCATAATTCGCTTCTGGATTGTCATTGAACTGCATCACACATGTATCGACCCCATAGTACCAACCCCCTCCCTATAACTCTACTGCTAGCCGGGTATAGGACATCCCTCGCTGCTGCCTGTGAGGTTAAAGACTCAAAAGGGACCTTCCCAGAAAATTTTCAAATTTTACTTGTCCTTTTCTCTAGGTGTCTTTGGAATTAAGTTTTTAACCAGGTCTTTCAGCGAAGGATATTCAGGTCTAGACATACCTCCAACCTCACTGTCAAAACTGGCAGAAGTTTACCAGGAGGGGAGGTAAACAGAACATGAATTTGCAGTGAATGGGGATTAGGTCGAGCTTGTAAGTTCCTGATGAAGTGTTGTGCTTTACCATAAACACTGGTAGTCAGTAGTCACACGAGGTGGTGGAAAAAGAGCACCCCCCCCCCCTATATGTTACTGTTTATCGTGCTAATTGTTCGCACATTTCTGTCGGGTGTTCACGTGTTACTAAGGCTTAAATTAATACTTGGGAGGACTGTTAAGTGATTAGGATCCTCAATTTTTTTTTTACTTTCACCAAAATAGTATGGCACTAAATTCAGAGTTATGACACCGAAACATGTGGTGTAAAGCTTAGTGATCAGCAGCTAACTTCCAAGCATCTGCTTCTTGTGAGCTAGCATGCCCAGATCTGGACTGATGCAGGCGTTATGGGCCACCGTTCTTGAGGAAACCAACAAAGGGGCAAGACATGACATGCCTAGTGGTTAGGATATAAGGGATAATTTTCACGTATTTTTATGTGGACACTTGGCGTTCAGTGCTTGGGTGACTATTAGACTACAACTAGACCTAACTACCTCGGGGTGGTTGGTCTCTTGGAAACTCCAGATACATGCATGTTACTGCTCACAAGTGCCCACAGTGACAGTGAAGTCAATGTCACATGCGTGCTTAACTGCAGTATTATAATGGATGATGCTGTAAAGACAGTGTTTATGACATTACTAGTGGAAGTTGTGGCAAGAAAAGTAGATAGGTTGTTTAAAACCAGATACTACATTAGATCAAGGTCTTGAAACAAGTTGACAGTATATATGTTTGATAAAAAAACTTTAAAAGATTGATTGCATGCAATCCATGACTGTTGCCCTCCAAGTTTAGTAAAATTTGCCAATAAACTGAATGAATTTGCTTTAAACATGTACTGGCATTTCCAGATTTGTCCTATAATTTTAGAATTTTGTACACCCTACTGCAACTTAGTCCTGAAATATATGACAAACATCCTCTGCTACGGACTAGAGAATTCTTATACCTACAGTATATAACGCATACTAACATTGTATTTGTGAATCCTGCGTGGAACTGATGCAGGTACAGTCAGAAAGATGTTTGATATTTCTTAAATCTTCTTTGATAAATGGTGGATTTCCTCGTATTTATATAATTTTATACTCTCTTTTAGGCATGTCCAAAACAGACACAGAAGGACATAGTAAATGGACGAAGAGAGCAAAATCTAACAGATGCATCAGCAGCATTCAACTTATCAGTAATCAGTTTATTGACCTAACAAAAGAAAACAAATGCGAGCTCCTAAAATTCTTACTAAAACCAACAATGCTTGATTAAACCAATTTTGTTTCTATAAGCATATACAGGTTTTAAAAACAAAAAACAATTAAACATCAGAGTTATTGCATGTATCATATTGTCTGCACAATGCATGCCACATGCTTTTTTTTATACTTTTGGTAAGCCTTTACTTTTGAGAAAATGTCGCCTACAATATACAAGAGCTGCCCATCGAGTAAACAAAAGTGATGTGTTATACGAATACGAGCACCATAGAAAGTGGAGGCAATAATAGATATCTTGTCAGGTAATGCTGGTCTAAACTAGATTGAGATGTTGGGTTAGTAGAATACAAAAGGCATCGTGTATGCGTATAGTGGTGGACCAAAGTGTGTATGTGAGGTTTACACCGGAATTTTGAAGGGTCTCAGTGGACAGTGGGCATGTTATTCAAGCTGTTTGATGAAAAATGCATGCATGGTCCTAACTTTTCCTCTTTTAACACACAGTGGACTAAAATAAGTTGAAGCGCTCGAGTATTTGTGCACACTGATGACTGGAAACTTTGGGCCCTACTACTGTATATCTAAGCCAGGTATGTACACTAGTGTATATTCTTGTGTATGAAACTGTATAAATATATCCTGTATACTTATTAGTCAATGAAATTTGCAAATATGTATTAACATAGACACAAGCTCTAAGGCAGAATATCCATAGATAGTACTACCCCAAAAAATTAAATAACCCATTTGATCAAGGGAAATTCATGATGCGACAGTCCCATAATGCTTGTCGGTCAGTGTACCATGTACAGTGGGCTAGAAACGAGAATATGATTGGTTGTGTCGGTGGGGATCCATCTATCACCGTCTATCGGAATACACAAGCGCAACAACCGGGTATCCTCGACGTGATAACTCGGATCGCGACGACGCGATGGCAACTATTGTCGATCGATCGGATCGTCTAATCATCTTCATCGTGATCACTCGTCAGTCGATACAACGTAACGCTGCCATGGGTGTATAGACATCCTGGTGTATGATTGCCAGCTCGATGGAGATCGACGTATCCAGAATCCATGTCATCAGGTTGTATCTCTCTCATTTTGTATCCATCCTGGTGTATGATTGCCAACAGTAGTATAAGTGTCTTTGACTAATAGTCCAAGTTTTGCAGCAAACCGAGTGCATGCGGTCTAGTATTTGAACCGGGTATGTTTTTAGGCCTTTGGGAGGTGGCTACAAACAATTGGTCCTCAAGCGTAACCTTGCTTATTCTAAAAATTGAGATGATTTCATTATGGTATAACCTTAAAGAAAAATACACGAGTGCTCCTTCCGTTCCTCTAATGCATTTTTTTTTTGAGAAATCCTCTAATGCATATTGTTCAGAGCAAACAAAATACAGTTTTAAAATAAACTAGTCTAGTTAGGCCTGCTAATGGGTCAAAACCCACTCCCAAACCCACCCCGCCCCAACCCATTAGATACATTTGCACCCTAAGGTCAACGCCCATGGAATACCTATGGGTCTTAGTTTGGGGTCTTACTCTTGAAGTGGGGCCCACATATTAGATCTATCACCATACTTTGTAGAAAGTTGATGATTATGATCTTGAGCATTGCCAACAAATTTCAGTCAATTTGGCTAAAATTTTATAGTGTGAACGCGAGATTTCTCTTTTTCAGTGAAAGGGGCCGTGAGAAACTCATTTTCTAATTGGGTCACTTGTGAGATATCATCTATTCTTTCGTTTAAGCTGAAGTGACTCGCGCTAACATGTGGCCTTAGACTTTAGCCTGACTGACTGAGCCGGGCTATAGCGAGCTAGCGACAAATGTTAGCAACTGTGTGCTCTCTAGACTCCATCATATTGCATCGTCATTTGTCACCTGAGAGAAAAAAAAGAACGTATATGTTTTAAAAGTAACGGGACAAAAATAAACTAGATCACTGAAGTGGCCAAATAATTAAACTCTTCAAATGAGAAGAGCCGATCGAGAAATTTCTCGTGGAGATGCCACGATGCAATCATGTAGGGTCATCAACAAGCATCCAAACAAACTACAAACGGCGTCCATGAGTTCTAAAGGAGACTTTAGCAAAGCCATGCAGTGTGTGTTCTCAATCATACAAAGTGAGCACTAAACACAGTAAAAGGTTTGTTCAAAACAGCCCTACCAGTTCCCTGCCTGTTCCTGAACGTTCTCGTTGCATCACTCAACCCAGAAAACTCGGGACTAAATTCAGCCAACTATTAAACATGTTAGACACACTAGATGGTTTAGGTAAACCCCAAGCCGCAAAGACCGAAGCCCATACCATACGTGTGAATCTACAATCAATAAATAGGTGCTGGATTGACTCGTTTTCATGGCAGAAAGCACACTGCTTGCTACCATTCCAGTTTCATTTGGCCAGGTTGTCCTTGGTGAGAATGACTCCTCTCTTTAAAAACCATATAAAAATCTTAACCTTTAATGGAAGCTTTGATTTCCATAGGTTCCTATTTGTGTTTGGTATATTTTGATATATCAGGGCCAGATAATGTGTTTTCACTGAGAAAACA
>OAMR01000279.1:58811-88931 GCA_900205405.1 Echinochloa crus-galli
CCCTTCTTCCTCCTCCCCCACCTCCTCCCCCACCGCTCGCGGCCGACGGCGACCTCTCCGCCGCGCCAGCCGCCCTCCTCCCACCCACCGCCCGCGGCCCCGCCCTTCCTAACCTCTCCGGCCATCTCCCTTTGTGCCGGTCATTGCCCCCGCCGCCGGTCTTCCCCACCGGCTGTCCTCCGCCACCCGGTCGGCGGCGTCCCCACCGCCTCTCCACTGCCCGCCGCCCGCAATCGCCGCCGGTCCTCCGGCCGCCCCCGACCCCCCTCCTTCTACAGCCGGAGCACTCCCCCAACACCGGCAACCCAACCCCGAACCCTAACCTTCCTCCTCCTCTCCTCTTCTTCTTTCTCCCCTCTTCTCTTCTCTTATCTCCAATCGACCGCACGGTGCGGTCGAGCGCAAAAGCAACATGGCCTATCGGAAGGCACGTTTGCCAGCTTTTGGAACTAAACGGAAGGACCTGTCTTGAACTTTACTTTTTTTTTCCATATATCTAGTCATCTTTATTTTAAAGTAATTAAATTTTCCTCAAGATTGTAACGATTCTTTTTTATTCAAACAAGGTTGGTCGACGCCATATAACTCATACTCATCATGCCAACCGCGTATTCATTTGGCGGGACACAAGAACTGGTCAGAGACGCGGTAGGCAGTTGCGTGCACCGATCGACTCCACCGAAAATTTGAATGCTGACTGGACGGGCGCGTACTATAACAGTGATGAGGCGCCATCACGAAGCGCCTTCGCTGAGAGAGGATACCGTTACCGTACCGTGTACTTATATCTTCCAGTTGCCTGTCTAACCAAAGGCCAAACACGAAGCCACCAATCCACCATGGCTGCTCCAGCCACAGGCAAGAGCACGGCAAGGGCAGCAAGGCTGGCCCTCACCATCCTCCTCATGCTTGTCCTCGTGCTATCGATCACTCCAGTTCACTCGCGGCATCTGGGATTCACCTCCAGAATCTCCGTCCAAAATGGTAGAGTAGAGCTAGCTTTTCTAACTAGGCCTGCTAATGGGTCAAGACCCGCTCCCAAACCCACCCCGCCTCATTGCTAGCTAGTTGTATGTGCCAACCCAACCCAACCCAAAAATCTAACTAGTGCACCCGCCCCGCCCCAACCCATTAGATACATTTGCACCCTAGGGTCAACGCCCATGGAATACCCATGGGTCTTAGTTTGGGTCTTACTCTTGAAGTGGGGCCCATATATTAGATCTATCACCATACTTTGTAGAAAGTTGATGATTATGATCTTGAGCATTGCCAACAAATTTCAGTCAATTTGGCTAAAATTTTATAGTGTGAACGCGAGGTTTTAGTTTTAGGGTCCGACTCTGAGCGTGGGCCCACCTCTAGGTCTAGTCACACTATTTTGCAAAAAGTTGCTGCTTATTATATCGAGTCATCTCCAACAAATTTCGGTCAATTTTACTAAAATTTTATAGTGTGAACACGAGGTTTTAATTTTAGTGTCCGACTCCTGACGTGGGGCCCACCTCTAGGTCTAGTCACGGTACTTTGCACAAAGTTGCTGCTTATCATACCGAGTCATCTCCAAAAATTTCAGTCAATTTTACTAAAATTTTATAGTATGAACGCAAGATTTTAATTTTAGGGTCCGACTCCTGGCGTGGGGCCCACCTCTAGATCTAGTCACGCTACTTTGCACAAAGTTGCTGCTTATCATACCGAGTCATCTCTAAAAATTTCAGTCAAATTCTGACAGGCTAGGCAGCTTCTCGGCCCTGACGAGCCGGCCGATACTCACGTAGCTCAGCAGATTGTTGCTGCTGCTGCCATATTCTTCAGCTGGCGAGCTGGTGTTCCTTCGGCCGGTGAGGATCTCGAGGACGATCACCCCGAAGCTGAACATGTCCGATTTGGTCGAGACGTGCCCGAAGTACGCGTACTCTGGCGACATGTACCAGGGTCCGACTCCTGACGTGGGGCCCACCTCTAGGTCTAGTCACGCTACTTTACACAAAGTTGCTGCTTATCATACCGAGTCATCTCCAAAAATTTCAGTTAATTTTGCTAAAATTTTATAGTGTGAACGCGAGATTTTAAATTTAGGGTCCGACTCCTGACGTGGGACCCAAACATGTAAACTCCATTAAAGATACGACCCATTTTAACCCATTTCAACCCACACCGACCCACATTTACACTAGACCCATCCCACCCCGCCCCACTCATTGATACAACCCATTTTAACCCATCCAAACACAACCCATATCAAAACCCAACCCATAAAACCCGCTAGGACCCGATCCATTAGCAGGCCTGAGTCTAGTTGCCCTAAACGTCATATACACAGTATTTAAGAAGGGACGGATGTACAAGTACAAACTACCAATACATCTGAGCTAAAGCGACGACCGCACACGTAGGTGTCCTCAAATAAATTCATCAACCAATCAACTATATATCTCTATTTCAAATTAAAACCCGAATAGAACCACGCATATATAGGCATGTTTGGATCCAAGTGTTAGTGCAAGTGTTAGTGTTAGTTTGGAGCAAAATAGCACTAAACTAACACTTTGGATCCAAACATATGTGTTGGTTTGGTGTTAGTTGGGACTAACACTTCTCAAAAAACTAACACCAGCAAGAGGTGGTAATTGGTGTTAGTCTTGATGGGTCCCACAAGAATCACTCTATTTTTTTCCCTCCCTTTTCAAGGATTCCGAAAAAGTGCAAAGTAATAGAAACTAACACATAGATTTAAACTTAGATGGTGTTAGTTTGTTACGTGTTAGTTGGAAACACATAGATTCAAACTTAGATGTTGTTAGATTCAAACTTAGATGTTGTTAGTTTGTTACGTGTTAGTTGGAAATGTTACCACCGACACTAATCCAAACATGGCCACAGGAGCGGCCGGGCTCATGTGCGTGCATGCATCGAGGCACACACGCATCGATCGGACCGATAGAGAATGATGCGTACGTCATTGTGTCATGCATGCATCCATGCATGACCGATGGATCGCCAGCATGCAGCCATGCACTGCACGCACGCTTGCATGGACGGGGACGTCATCGATTGTGAACGCGACGCATGCAATATATGCATGCTGGCCTGAATTATTGAGCTTGTGTGTGTGTGACTGTGTGTGTGGGTGTGGGTGTGGGTGTGCAGCGCATGGCATGCAGCAGCTAACAGGGACGTGGTGGTGGTGCGAGGTCACGTAGCCATGCACATCAGCAGCCAGCGAGGTGGCTGGCGTAGTACGTCCCATCCGCTAGCTGATGGCGTGGCGAGGCGTGCAGTGGGCGTGTGTTAGGTCTCACGTCCATTCCGAGCTGAAAGCTCCAGCCATCGATATGATCGACATGCCCACCACCACCATCACCACGGTACCCATCGATCGATCGATCACGCCGACGTCGCGAGCACAGGGCCGCCTGTATAGTATAGTGTGCAACAATATATATGCTAAGCGTGCACGGGTGTGTACGTGGGCGCACAGCTATAGGATATATATATGCACGTATATATATTGGCCCCACATTGTTAATTGGTTGGTTAATTAGACGCTTTTTGTGGCGTGTTTGTGATCGATAGATAATAGTCTACACGTATATACGTACATGCACGCACCCGAGAGTGATACAAGTTGGTTTGGATTGATGTTGAATTTTGGGATGATGTGATAGTTTCACCAGCTTTGAATCTTTCGCAAGGTGCATGCACTCCCCACCACTAGCTCTCATCGATGCTGCTAGCTCGCTCATTATTGAACCAAAAGGGCGCTAACAAAATGTATAGTATACTCATGATCGATCACTTCATTGTTGATGCAATAGGGAGCTCTATATTCATGCATGTCGGACATTATATATTGTTGTCTAAAACTTTGGTCAGGTATTTGGAAGTCTTAACGATTTCAAACAGAAAAGTTTAAGCTACAATCGAAACCTACGACATTCATATAAAGTTTGTCTATCTATCCAAGTGACCAAGTCCATACGAAAAAAGTTGAATTTTTGAAACATATGCTGTTCAAATTCAAATCACAAATGTGGAAGAGTGGGTGTCGGCTCGTAACGATAACCGGCATGTATTATTTTTTTCTGGAACGGCTCCAATTTTAGTGCCACAGAGGTGAGCAATATGGATAAGTGTTTTCCAGGTAGTGGTTAATTAATAAACGAGTTTAAAGTAAACTCTTGATCTTGGAATGGAAAGGCCACGGAAGTGATACTGCAAGTGGCGACGTACAGAGTGAGCCTGGAATGGGTAAAACTAAAAAGGCGGAAGGTGGAAGAACAAAGAGATAAAAGCTAGAGGGGTGGGCTAGGTAGCTGCTGGGACTTACTTTTGTTCACTGTTCTATGATAATATTTTCAGTTTACTAGACTTATTAATTTACTTCATTATATGAATATACCATCATTGGAACCTAAGAAATCTCATAATATCATCATAAGCTTTTGCGAAAGGAACCTTTTGATCAGCTTATTTAATAACCTTTAGGTTCAGATTGACCTGCTGGCTTAGTTTGATGAAACATTGAAACATCAAAGTAGAAAAGGCACCATGAAAAGTGTTTGAATACAAATGATGAGGCCTTCATTTTTCAATCTACCGCTGAACTTTTAGACTATAGGATGATAGAACGGTTGGTGCATCAAAACAAAAAATTCCCGCGCAATGCATTCCAAGTACAGGTGTTTATATTATATATAGCAAATGCGTATGCTACTAGGTAACAACTAACAACTACACTAGCACACAAAACTATATACCCAAACGGAGGTCAGAAAAAGCCAAGGCCAATATTTAACAAAAGAAAGCAGCAAAGCGTTATGAAAAGAGGTGGTGAAAAAGAAGATGAAAAGAAGACAAAGTTGAACCATCGCCGCCTACTAGAAGATGTCTAAACGAAAAAACAAATCAAGGCTCTTGTACATGCATGGCTCACCTACCGCTCTACTGGATAGACTAAACTTCGAGTGTAGTGAAAGTGTACGTAGGAAGATCCAAGATACTGACTGAACAAAATAAAATTTGGAGTAGCCTATTACCTAACTGAAAGTTGTATTTTGACACTACACATATGGTTTTAATATGTAATTATCTGAAAAGGACGACATATATATACTAAGTACAAGAGTCCTGTACGTTTCAATTATAAATTTAGGGCAACTGGAAGGTGACTTATACCATTTATATGTTAAGGAAATGGAACGTTATGCACCATGCACGGTCTATATACACAGTAATAATGGTCATCTCTGGCCGGCCTCTGTTAACAAAATATTAATTTCTTGAGATAAGCTTAATCCAAACTTCTACGATACTTTAGGTTAAAACTAAAATAGTGTGGTGCAACCATTCTAAAAATCAGTTATTGTTTTGTTATTGCATTAGATCTAGATCTCACAAACCTTAAACGTAGTCCAACTAATTTATTTCTACGTAGTATGCTTAAAAAGTGGCGCATGTACAAAATGATTTTTATGGCAACTTTTAAGACTAGAACCAACAACTATCCACAAAACCACTAGTTTAAAATATCAAATTTCAGATGTAATAATATGCATAGTTTACTCATATACATGATGTTAATAACATCGAAATGGATCAAAAAAGCATTTGGCTCAACAAATTAAGTGTTGGACAACAAACATTGCCATCTTCAATTCCCCCTCACACTCCCTTCAAATTTAAGTCCTACACATATAGCCTGTAAAGCTTTGAAACAGGAAATTAATTTAGAATGCCGGAGTGCTCTACATATATCCATCTACTTTCCTAGAAAGCAAAGGCCAGTACAATATGTAGGGCTAAGGAATCACTTGGGCCTCTTTTACAGAAATTGATCAGAAAGCACCAGTTTGGATTCCTCCAGCACTATGATGATCGGATTGAATTAAACTTCTACTATAGGCACGTGAATTCACACTTTTTTACTAGACGATCAAGCACTATCTTTCATTCAGTACATTTATTTCTGTAATTGTGCTACTTCCATTTTTCTTCATAAAAAATATAAGTAGGCTGTTGAAAATTTATAATCCTAAGGATTCAGAGATGGGTTGATATATATGTAGGCTGTCGCAAATACTTCCTAGAGATTAAATGTCTTGGCCTGTGACTTTTTTGTCTGTTGCAATTGGCTCCATATTGTTGTGCTGAGGTGATGCTCCACAAATTGTTCCCTGATGCCACTGCTACTACTTCAACCAACAACCACCCATGCAGCACCGACAGTCTCCAGTTTTTTGCAGCAACTGTTAGCTCGGGCGCACATAGACCTCTCTACTAGCTTTATTTGCATTGACCGGACATAAAAGGTGATAATTACCTAGGGATCTTTTAAAGTGTTATTGGATATTTTTGGGCTGTAATTTCCAGTTATCAGGAGATAATTATTCAGAAAAAGAATTGTCATGTATAGTTTTCACGTCCCTCTTATCCAACTTCTGAAACTTTGACCACCCTCTTAAATCCTGTATGTAGCATGGAGAATGAAGGATCCATATGTGTAATTACATAATTAAACAGATTAACTTCGTCCTTTATTTGCACCTAATTAATATTACTTGCTCATTCCATAGGGAGAGAAAAATATCAGAGGCCGGGGTGCTAGGTTGCTTGAGCTACCACCCCTTCCCGAGAATGGAAGATAGCTACGTACTGTTTATATACATTTGCCTGCTAGCATATGGCAGGTCCACAACCACAAGTCCACAAGCCTGGCCGGTCTTGTTGCAGCAAGGATTCAGAGATGATTATGATGACATGCATCTTCCGCCACACACAGAGACTACATGTGTGTATGTACTTATTTAGAGATAGAAGCTTGCTTCCTGGTCAGTCAGGGCTAGCTGCAGGGACATGCATTCCACAAGCAAAAGCACTACACATTGTAGTGCATAGGATGGTGCATGGCTTTCACTGGATTAGGTGAGACATGGGCCCTTTTTTCTCTTGGGGGGACAGTAATATCTTCAAGTAAACTCAACGCCACTCTCACACTTCTTCAAGTACTAATTTCCTTCAAGGACAGGGCTTCTTGGGCCCTTCTTCCATTCCAGGTAAAATTTGTGAGCAAGTTAAACTTACTTCCCATCATGCATGGGCAATGCATATATGTGTAAACCTAAAGACGTACAGGTGCATAACAGCTGTCCACTATATATGTATGCAAACTTTGAACTGTGAATCATGTATACCACTAGCACACATATATGCATGGAGCAGTGGTGGCATTATATATATTTGCTACTGTTGATGTCCATATATGCATGCACGTCCAAAGATCTCTAGAGAGATAAAGGAGAGAGAAACCAAACCAATCAAGCCTTAATGAGGCAGCAGCCACAAAAGCATGCATTAAGCTTAGTTTTTGATGAGAGAGAAGATAGAGAGAGGTAGAGAGAGAAAGAGAGGTTTAGAGAGAGAATATAGAGCCCTTAATCATGGGGTCCGGGCCGGGAGGGCGCCCTCCCCCCCCCTGATGTAACAGGTGAGACGCACACCCCTCACCTACACCATTTGTCACAACAACAACAAAGACCTATGGGATGGGAACCTCGACATCTAAACTACTGTCCGTAGCTCTAAAGCTCCTTTCACCTACCAATATTTGGCCGCTGCAGGCAAAGGCACTCACTCACTCACACCCCCCTCCCTCCCTCCCTCCCTCTCTCTCTCTCTCTCTCTCTCTCTCTGCAATGCAGAAGAGAGAGATCTAGAGAGACAGAGCAAGGTAGAAGCTATAGCTAGGTTAGATTCAGATGCATATATGGTGGCTACCAATGGGCAGGTGACTCGTTGTAACTTCCTGCTCCCGCAGGGCCCTTATTTTGTGCCCTCCTACCTGTCACTTCATCCTCCTCCAAACTTGTTCTCTTGTGCTTTTTCTAAACTGAGCATGTCTTGCGGCTCATTCAAACTATATTCAATGGCCAAAAATGCAGTTTTCTCTGTGGAAGCAATTTCTTTACGATTATAAATGTATTTTCTTCAATAAGTCTCTTTCATTAAGAAGTTTCTTCCCAAAACTCTCTGACAAGCCTCATCCCATGCTCCCACAGTACGTACTCTTAATTAAATGGTCCAGGTTCCGTGTAATTTCGTGGCAAAGCCTATTGGTTCCTACATTTCTAGCGCCTTTTCGCTTATTTTTAAAGATGATCGCGTGACAGCTTAACGGTTGAAAATTTCCAATTCTCATATTAACCGAACAAATTAAAGTTTACTCACACGGAGGCCATCTCAATTAACAAACTTAGAACTTTGCTCTGTGATCCTCCTCAAAGTCCTAGTAGCTAGTGAAAGTTTTTGTTTTTTTTAAAAAAAACGAACAACCAAGCAGGCAAGCACACAGGTCAACCATTGCATGCACAAACAAAAACATATATGGAAATTAAGAAGGGGAAAAAATAAAATACGGCGAGAGCAACCACACAAAAAACATGGCAATATGGGGAGGCGACATGCATGCCATACCTGTGAATCGTCGTCAAGGCCCAGCTTGTTAACCAGGTACCTCATCACTACTCTAACTGTCATCCTCCCGTCTCTGCTGCCCATCACAACAGCAGGTCAATGCGGCATGATCAAACAGCACGTACAGACTAATCAAATCAAACGAATTGAATACGTACTAATCAAAGCTTACTAAATTAACACAAGGGAATTAAGCCACTTATTAAGCCGTCGTCGTCGTCGCTGATCCTAATTAAGAGAGAGAGGGAGGAGGAAGAGGGATCCAATTCAAGGTAGCTAGGTGTGGGTGCAGAGGGAGACGCACATGGAGATCGATCTAGAGGCAGGAGATGGAGTTGAGATGCTAACCTAACCCTCAAGTAGCTCCTCGGAATCTGCGGCAATGGCGGCTCCCTCCTCCTGCATGGATCAGCGGCGACGGCATGAGCTAACCACCCACATTGCCCGGACATGTCACTCCTATGCCGGTCCTCTGCCGTTTCCGCCGCGAGGACGACGGCGACGCCGGCGACGTCGAGGACGGGCCAATCCCGAGCTGCAGCCACGAGGAGCCGGCGTCGCTGCCGTCGCCGCTGCTACTGGTGCTTGGTTCCTGGACGGCGGCGACGTCGCGCAGCGCCACGGGCGGCTGGTGCTGGTGCGCCGCCGCTAGCTCTGGCTGGTCGGGCTACTGCTGGTGCTGCGGCGGTGTCCTTGCTCTGCCGGTGCGGGTGGGAGGGGTCCTGTGCCATGGGCGGCCTCAGGACGCTGCTGCGGCGGCAAGGACGACTAGGGGACGACGACGACGGCGGCGATTGGTGGTGGTGGCTGCTTGTGCTGCTGAGGCGAACGCTGACGGCTGCCGGTCCATGGGCGTGGCGGTGCGGCCGGAGCAACGTCACCATCCTCTCATGCCTCCCCCTCTCTGGTGGCGTTGCGCCGCGCCGCGGCCGACACCATGAGAGCGCGAGAGGAGAGGAGAGGAGAGGAGGTGCAAGAAGAGGAGGGGAAGAAGAATGTTCAAAGGGGTTGGGTGCCTTTCATATAAGGTAGCTACAAGCACGGCCAATGTACATACACGCTACATTACACTACACCTCTCTCTCTTTCTCTCTCTCTCTTTCTCTCTCTCTCTCTCTAACATCCTCTCTGTATACAAATACAAGAAGGAGAATGCAAGTGCTTGTGCAGCTGGAGTAGTAGAGAGAAGGTAAGCTGTCATGGGCGTCTGCACAGTGCCCAACTTTGATCTTTGTGGGATGGACGGGTGCAGGCCCGGTCCTGAGAATTTTGAGGCCCGGGGCGAAGCTAAAATGAGAGGCTGGAGTCACCAATTAGTAGTAGGAAGATACTGTCGATGAAATTTCTTGATCTAAGAGAAATGTGAGACACGTAAACCATCATAGTCTGTTTAGTTTGTTATTCTCTAAACCAATTTAGCCGGTTTCACCAAATCATTCCCTTTCATCACCGAGGCGTCGTCATTGCGCTGAGTTTAGTTCTCTTGGTATGATATTCTTCACTTGGATACCCTCCAACCTCGTTTGGCGTGGAGTGAAGTCGTCGGTTTGGCCGATTTGTTTATGGAGACACTGAACTTGTTCTCCTTTTTGTTATCTGGTGTTTTGAATTAACCGTCTGCATCAACATGCTATCGAGAGGCCAATTTTTGCTATCGAGACATATATACTAGTGCTTACTGTTTCAAACAGAACAAAGTATTATTACTTTCACGGAATTATATATATGTTGCCATCTAATATTTATTGAGGGATAGGGAAAAAACACAGGTAGACCTAAAAGCGAGAGAGATGTTAATTTAGCAAGCACAGAAGCCCTGACCAAACAACTTACTATTTGTCTCCGTTGACCATGCATTCCTCTGTCGGAGGCTCTTTACAGCCACATGTTAATCATCACATACGTGGTTCAATTAAACACATGTCAGATATATATGGAGATATGAAATATGTGCAAAAGAATTGCAATGCAAATGAAAAATTGTATAGAATAATTGTTAACTAATAAGTCTATCACAGCCGCGCAAAGATATATCTGGAACTATATCATATTTTGTTAGAATATTTACAGATGAGATATATACCCTCGTGGCCTCAACAACATATTATTTTTTCCTTTGGGCCTGCCGGCTCCTGGCCCAACTAGACAGCGTACACACATGCAAGTTTGTTAAGCTACGGATTACCAAGTCTATTACGTACAGGATACATACATCGTGTATACAGTATACATTGAAGAGGGGCCCCTCCGTTGGGGGGCCCGGGGCGGCCGCACAGCTCGACCCCCCTCAGGGCCGGGCCTGGACGGGTGGATGCACTACGAGACATGCAAACTTTTTTTTTCTCTGCGAGGGAAAAAATTAAAGCACATGCTGAGGTCACACACGCCATGCACTAGCGCGTGTATGACGCTGACTAGTTTACGGTTAGCAGAGGGCAGCTTAGTTTTGTGTACGGCTTGTGTGTCACTACGCTGCTTAAACCTTTCCGGGCCTTGCAGGTGCTTTTGTTCTTTTCCTGTTATTTTTATTATATTGATGGAACGCACGAGCTGTAAGCAGCAGCCACATGGATGGGGTACCACTGCACAGCACAAAAGCTGTGCTAGTTGAGTTTCATACAGGGACCAATTCACAATTAAAACTACATATAGGACCTCTCAGACACACCTGGATTTTTATTACACTGTCGCTACTCCAAAAATGCAAACACTAACATGTAAAATAATTGTAGAAAATATTTGTATATAAAGTAACCGTAATCAAGTGAAAAAAGAAATCAGTCATTATTAAGATTCTTTTTACCTCACACATACTCACCATCCCGAAATCACCTGGACTCATTTTGAAGACAAACTTTATCCATCTATTCCGAGAATCAAAGCTAATATTTCTTTTTCCTCTTAAGTACACAATACTTTGATGGAAGTCAGAGGTAGCTTGATGTCAGTGAACAATATTTATTCTAGATAGACTTGTGAACATTTGTTCATATGATGGAAGTCAGAGCTAGGTACCCTCTAATTATATTTTTATAGTATTGTGGCCTTGCAACTGATCAGTTGGTTAGCCCTGCACACTCAGTTTGAGAACCAGACTCAAGCACATGTGCCTGTATTTTTTACTACCTTCACCTATCCACTATATGCCACTTAACCTTCTAAATAAAAGTTAGACTCATTTTTACTCCCCCAAACTAGTTTAGTTGGTTCAATCTACCCTCTAATGAGATTTGTCTTTTTATGTTTCTCTCTACACAGGCGTCGAATGTTAAGTTCAAATTTGGCGAGATGACTTATGTAGATGATGTCCTATATTCGAAAAATATATTTAAAATTTTTACGATTTCTTTGCATACAATTTTGAATCCTTAGCATAAATTTTACGTTAAATGTTTCTAATCATGAAAATAACCATGAAAATTCTTAATATATTTTTCTAACATAAGACATCATGTTCTAATCTCCTCACAAAATTTGATTGGAAAACCCATCTTCTATGTGGAGAAACAAAAAACAAATCTCACTAGATGATACATTAGACCAAATCATTGTTCAAGGTTGCAATTGACCTAAATTTTGTTGAGGGGTTAGATGGATAAATGGCCTGCTTGGTTCCCCGACACAGCCCGCGGCGCGCGTTTCGCCCGCGCGGAGGGGCTCGTGGCGTGGTGCGCGTTGGCTGGGAGCCAAACATCCCCAAAGTAAATAAGTGAGGATGGTAAAATATATTTCTTCTTTTCATTAATTTATTTAAAATTTAATCATACTATTCTTTCACTAATCGATGAGGCAACTATATATGGCGGTGATACAATTAAGTTTAATAATTATTGGGTCTACGTATTATTTTGTCTCGAGGTGTGAAGACACCGGGGGGCACGTGTAAATTATGCATTCACGCGTTCATAAGACGGTGTATGCCTGCATGTGAGTGTAGTTATGTTTGGATGAAATAAATTTATTCCAGCGTCTTTTACGGCCGGTGATGAGGTCAAATATAATCAAAAGGAGCCATCCATATATATAATCGTACCCCCAGCATAATATATATAATTATTAAGGTGAGCTATATGTGCTAAACAAGGTGGAAGCCGAAATTAAGGTTGGACGTCACTGTGAAGGCCCCGTACGTACTCGTGCCTTGTCACCTCAGCGGCGTACGTGCTCCGATTCCGTCGAGTGGGGCCCGCAAAATATTCCTTGCTTCCCTTGGACTCCCTCCTTCCACGTTTATAAGGCATAAGATAACATGACACGGTCTCCTAAATCATACTTTGACTATTCATTTCTTTTATATTATATTAGTTATGGTTATGAATTTATACTCATTGGAAAGTACCTTTGATTACAAATCCAACCATGTCAAATTTATATGACAAAATAAAAAAAAATGATGGACAAATTACTGGTCAAAGATCGTAAAGTTTGAATCTCGTTTTGCGTGTGCGCCTTATAAACCTGAAAGGAGGGAGTACTAGCTAGCTCCTCCGATCTTCCCCAACTGATGCGTCGATAGCTAAGCCGGCCATTAGCTCCGTCCATCCATCGGCGACAGTTTAGATATACAACAAGGTTGATTGCTCATCAGTCGATCGAGATGGTCGACCCATCCTTATATATTGATATATGTAATAACCATGCAAGATGCTCAAGAGAACTACTGTCTTGTCTAATTACTGTGCCGCCGCGTTGTTATCACTGTAGCTCTTCTTAGTTTACTAGTATATACTCCATGATGCATTGCACACAAAAGGTTCTCCGAATTGCTAGCTTTTTATTGTGGGCGTGAGATCGACAATGCATTATATTTGAGGAGAATGTTCATGCTGAATGTTATATATATATAGAGAGAGAGAGATGATCATGGGAGTATATATGCATGCATCATTTACCAATTTTGTAGCGTGTTATTCGACTTTATTAGACTCCAATATGCAGTGGCTCATATGTGAGACTTGGTTAATGGTTTCTCTATTTGATTTTAAATATATAAGAACAACTCTAGCAGACACCCTAAATAGGCTATGCTCCAAGGGTCAAGCTAAAAAACACTCAAAAGATAAAAACAACCTTTATTATTTAATATTTGGAGGGTTTATTTTGAGGTCTGTTCGCCATGAAATTTTGGCAATTAATTTATATGAAACATATGTTATTTGATTTAAAAGGATTATCTGCTCCTATATGTGAAAGTATTTTTATTGCAAATATAACATCAACATTTTTGCGAAAGAATATCACATCAATTTAACGTTCCGGAACTATTATTTATTTATTTATTTATTTATTTATTAGATTTTTAAAAAAGTATGACTTGATGTTCCGGATAAAAAATGACTTGGTACATTTGTAGCAACCTGGGGGACCGAAGTACATACTAATTATTCTTGGAGAAAATGGTTAGGTATTAATCAGAGTACCAGCTGTGAGCTACGTACAAAGCAACTTGCTTGAGGCATTGATGCATCCGTGATGTATGAGCTCCACATGTACTTGCATTCAGAGTTGAGCCTGCAATAGTGGCGGTTCGTGCGCAGTTCGCCATGACGTCCCTGTCACGTCAATTTCGTCAACAATATCAGAGTTGAAGCATCAAAGTACAGTACTCATATATTGTCTGCGTGCATGCACAAGATTCCTCAATTTCAATACTATAAACACCGGTTGGTTTGATCGATCGAGTAGTGCTAGCTATTGCATGGAGAAACACCCTTAATTGTGTTGTTTCACCTACAATGGCTCCCACGTGGACAGCTCTAAAGTACTTTGGATATGAATATATGATCTTTCTTTCGCAAAAAAAGAAGTACTTTGGATCTTCAATTCTTCGTTGACACACAACCCACGTGGACGGTTAAATTCAATTACCAAGTTGTTTTCTTTGAAGGACAAAGTTTCTGTGTGATTCAAATGTTAATTTGGTCCCATGGAGAAATTCTTTGAACCGAATTAAATTGACCTATATTACCAAGTGGACAATGATGTAAATATATTTGCTACATTTTTATATCTATATATTTTTAGGGCTAGTCTAAATTGACCTAGAAATATTATATTGGAATTTATGGAACTTTGGAAGTTGGATTAATATTTTAGAAGTTTGATTAGATTCTGTATGAGTTTCAATAAAACAGAAATAAAATTTTATAAGAAACCACTGCCACCAAAACGTGAAACCCATATTTGGATGGGCTAGGGTGTGGACGTGTTGTCATTTCTATGGTATTAATAAATTCAAGGTGCGTTAAGTATCAAAAATAAATCAAGGTGAGTTGTGTACTGTACTCATACTGCTGCTCAATGCTCATGAACGGGAATTCAACTTCTTTTTCTTTCCGGAATTATGGAGGTTCTAACTAAACTTTCATCAGTAGCCTACATCTATATACTACAAGGATCCGGTTCTTAAAAATACTTTTCACCTAAATAATTTTTATTCACCCTTCAGAGGACTCATATGTCAGGTCTAACAGTGAAAAAATATGAAAAGTTTATACAAACAAGAAAAAAATGATATTTATAGAGAGTTTCTGTCATTTTAGTATTACTTTTCTCACCATGAATTTTTTTACCCACCCATAATAAAGATAGCACGCGTGTGTCGTGCTGGTATATTTGTTAGTAAAACAAAGTAAGCTAGGAAAAGAGTTCTCAAGAAAATTCGATCGCTTTTCAACCACGACTTGGATGTGTGAGGTTCAAATTTATTCCCTTCCTTTTTCCCCAACTCGAGAGCTATTTTGTTTAAGTACAGCTTCATTTTACATAGGCTAGTTGGATTACTTAAGCTTTGGATTTTAGAAGATTTTACATCAGATGTAATATTTAATTTTCTTGAACCTATCCACCTTTAGATTTTGTAATGAACCCAGATCTAGGTGGGTTTAGGATCTGGTTTATAAGATAACCTTAAGTCAATAGGAAATCACAAATACATTCAATTTAATACAAACTGAAACTTTGAGTTAATAAAATTGAACTTTCCAAACTTGAATGTTGAGCCGAAGTCCAAATTAATGTTGAAAATTATAAAAACTAGTTCAAAAATCAAAATTTTAATTTGTGTACTGAATTTTTTAAATGAAAAGATCAGCCGAATAATATTTGGAATAGATTAACACAATTTTTTACTCGTTTCATTCTAAATTACTATTCGCTGTTAATTTATTTTCTTACAACAATTAACTATTTATATTATTAAAAAATTTAGTCCAAAGGTAATTTTTTTTTGAAAACTTATCAGGAGCACTGCATTGTCATTTAATAAGAGAAGCAAAGAAATGGTTCTTACAGTGTAATATTACATAAAAAAAGACTCGACTCTTAAAACATGAAGCTTTAATAACATGAATACCTAGAAGTAGGGATGAAAACGATTACGGAAATTCCCGATCGACCGAGCTTCGTTTCCGAGATTTTTCCGTTCCGATGAAACGGAAACGATACACGTCGGAAAACGATATGGAAACGTTACTGGATTTATACCGCCGAATAGCTCTATCGACCGAATTAATCGGAAATTTTTCGATGGAATTCCGAATTCGGTCCAGTTAAATTATTGAGGCCCAAAATGCACAGCTACCCCTTCAACTTCGCCTAAAATTTTCTTTGTCGCAAATGAAAATGAACCCCCTTCCTATATAGCTCCATTGTTTTTATCTTTTAATGTACATGCATAAATGATATATAAATATGTAGTAATGTTGATTGTTGAAGTTGGTCTATAAAGTTTTCGATTTGAGGTTTTTGACGTTTCGTTTTCGATATACCGATTGTTCCGTTATCGCTATAGTTTCCGAACTTATCGTTTCCGTTTTCATTTCCGAGTAAAAAAATATGGTTAGGAAATGATAATGAAAATTTCCTCGTTTCCGATCGATTTCATCCCTACCTAGAAGAAGTCAGACCCTCTGCAGGCCATTTTCTTTATAAATATTTTCGCTTTGATATCATAGACGATTTGTGCTTCGTCGCCTGCACGGTCATCAAAGATACTTTGTTCCTCTTCCTCTTTTTTTAAAGAAAGATGCATTGATCTTAGCTCATTACACCGGCCTTTTTACAAACATGACTCCAAAGAAAAGAAAAATTACAAAGAAGTCTAAAACTCATGTTCATCTTCCTCGAAGCCTTCAGAGATCTGTTCGTCACCGCCGCCGAAGCCACTTCCCAATCGTCGTCGGGCACCAAAGCCAATCTCCACAAGGTGGACACCGCAGAGGAGGGTTTACTTCTAGGCGAATCAACCGAGTACACTACCTCCCAGGCGCATCGGCCAACTCCAATACCCACGACGCATCCTTCGATTCCACCACCGGCAACCCGAGCAAAGCTCAGATTTTCACCAAAGATCATCTTTCTCGAGATTAACAGGGTCAGCACCATCATCATCTGAAGAAGACGACGATACGCCAGCCCTCGACTCCTAGACAGGTCTCCCCAATCGCCATCGGAGAACGGAAGAAGCTGGAAGAAATTATTCCTCTGCAACGTCGTCGCTTCCGCATCGCCGGCGCCGCCAAGAAAACTAAGCCGCAGATGAGCCATGCTCCTCCGGCAAAACCTAACTCCATCGCCGAGCATCGGCGGCGAGCAAATCCTAAACCTAAAAGGACTCGATCTATTAAAAGAACGGACCCCCGCTCCCCTCACCATCGGCTAGGAGGCCGGGGGCGAGGGAGAACGGGGGCCGGAGGTGAGCGGAGGCGGCGCGCAGGCACCGGCGGCGGGCGGTTCCGCCCGTGTCGCCAAGGGCGACGCGGGGGACGGGGGCTGCGGCGCGAGGTTTGTTCCTCTTCCTCCATAAGTTCCTTGCGGTGTACATGAGAATCACAGCCTTGATTCTTCGTGTTTGCTCCATGGAATCTTCCTGACATGGCAATTGTATTAGGCCCCCTGACCATATCTCCATCATTTCCCAAACTGAATGCGCAAGCGGGCATCGAATAATATATGAACTGCAGTTTCCTGCTCTTGATTGCAAAGGGAACTACAGCAAGCAAGGCCATTTAGAATAGAGCTTATCTGCTTTCAATATTTTCTTGCCATGAACTTATCTGCTGTCAGAAGTTTTGTTTGCACAAGCAGCAGCAAGTGAAAAAAACTTGTGCTTCCCTTCAACACATGCCTACTAAATGGATTGAGCATTGAAGCTGGTACATGAGCCAGAGAATTGCACTTCATATGCTGACTTGGAGCTGTAAACTCCATCGGCTGGTCCAGTTCAGGTGCTCCAGCTCCTCCCTCACCATCTTATTCATCCTCCAAGCTTGCTTGAAGACACTAGGGAACATGTGCATTTGAGCCCTTCCATGCACCCAGGAGGATTCCAAAAGCTTGCTTTCTTTCCGTCTCCAATTTCCACTATCGTGCTTGCACGAAATAGCTGTTGATCAACTTGTGAGACCCCTTCATACCTGTGGCTTGTCCTCATCTGTCCATTCAAACCACAACCATCTCAACCTGAGCGTCGTGCTGAATAGATAGAGATCTAGCACCCTTAGGCCGCCAAACTTTTTAGGCATGATCAATTTTTCCATCGACCTAGGTAATGACCTCCATTATCTTCTTACCCTCCTTTCCATAGAAAGCTCCTTCTGATTTTGTTTATTTGTTTGATGGTCCAATTCTTCAGATGGAAAACTACGATGAAGTATGTTGGCACTGAGGATAGAATTGAGTTTAGCAGCTTGAGCCTTTCTGCCTTATTCAACGACTGCCCTTTTAAGCTCGGAGTTTCTTTGCCACCTTATCTATGGGTGGTTGGATGTCCACTCTACGGATATGCTTCAAATGTAAAAAAGTCACGATTAAAATATCTTTGATGATAAAATAAATTATAAATAAGATAAATAATATTTGTTTAGTCTTACTCCCTCCGTTCTAAAATGTAAGTCATTTCAACATTTTTAGAGAGTCAAGGTATCCTAATTTTGACCAAGTTTATATAATAAAATACTAATATTTATGATAGCAAATAACTACAACTAGATTCTTTATTAGATATATTTTTATAATATATCTATTTGGTGCCACAGATTTTTGTAGTATTCTTTATAATTTTGGTCAGTTTGACTCTCAAGAATACTGAAATGACTTACATTTTAAAACGGAGGGTTAAGTAAGATAAATAGTTAATTATTACAATGAATAATATTTTAAAACAAACATAGTATTGAATAAAGTCTAATAACTAACGTTGTTTTATTTTAACGGCAAATTCTTACCGTCCAGTTGAAGAAATAAAGGCTAGAAGAGCAGTGCTTGGGTTCATTTCATCCATATTGTCCGCTTCCCCAAACCTATCCGAGCACCAAGCCACCGACACGCCTGCAGCACCACCTGATGGGGACCCGCCGGCGGGCAGCTGCGCCGCGATCCCGGCCCATTCCCTCCCCATCTGCCCTCTTTACCCCTGCTAGCTCTGGAGCTCCACGACCGCCGGCCACCATTCCTGAATTATTGGGGGCATTCTGAGCCGCCGGAACCGCTCGGTCTGTGCAGGTGAAAAGCCCCCATCTTTCTTGTTATGAACTGTTAATTAGCCTGGCGAGACTGTGCGTTGAGTAGAAATTGGTAACCGAAGCAACCTGGTCTGTCGAAACAAAGCGCCAAACTCTCTGTCTTTTTAGGTTAGGGAAAGGGGGCCAGATGCTATTCCATGATTTTGTCAGTGTGATTGGAATGGCTTTTTATCCCGTGCCGATTCGTCAGTGTTGTTGTACCGTAGAAAATGCAGAGTAATGATTAGTATTGAATCATTTCTTCAATCATCACTTCACATGCTTAGAAATTTATAATAAGCCCTGCACCTAGATTGGGTATCTCTACATGCACAGTTTGCACTTGCACGTGGTGTATGTCTCCCAGTGGCCTGCTAACGCATATTAGCGGTTAATCACAGCTCCCATTGGTTCCGACGTCAACGAGCAAGCAAGTGTGAGTGGAAACCGGGGAGAGAATTGTCAACCATAATTAGTGCATGCCATGAAGGAGTCCACTATGTACAAGACAGTATAGGTAGAATTGCCAGCCAAATTTGGTCCCAGAGCTGAATTCTGTGCACTCTTGTTGCAGCAGACCTATACCCAGCAAATTCAGGACTAGTGGCTATTTACTTTTCTTAATATTCTGCCAGCAGAGTTTTTAGCATAATAATCAATGCATAGTCTTACCATTGTTGTATTTTGTGTGCTTGTAGCTTTCTACATTTGTGAAGTTAAGACTATGTGTATTACGCCCTTTCTTTGTCCATGTGCTGATCTGAAAGTCTGAATGAGAAACTTTCAGTTTCAGTTTATCTGATAGTAATGGCAACATTGTTTTAACTCATCCAAGCAATTTAGGTGCATGGTCATTCAGACTTTATAGAATGAATTTCTGATTATCTTACTCTTGTCTTAATTTTCTCTGTAGTTGGATCCACACCTCCATCTTTGGTACTGATTGATAACGACATCAGTAAATAAAAGTGTCATTTATGATATTGAGATTCTGTTTCATCTAGTTGCAGCAGTTGTGTGTTTCTGACCACTTGGTTCAAAGTTTCTTTGGACTAACCCTTTTTCCTTGGGTCATTCAGTTCTTCGGCTATTCTTTGAAACTGACCTTTTGGTGATGTACTGATGTCAATGTCATTTTGGCTTTTCTGACTGATTTTGTCTTATTGTATACCTTATTTGTTTTCTACTAGCAAAGGCTTAAAACATTGTAAACTCTGAAACTTTGCGGCTTTTTTTTATTGCAATGACAAACAGGATTATAGGACGGTTGCTTTAGAATTCTGTGTTCTGGCTGTTCAGACTTCTGTCATTAGTTTCAGTCAATTAGTCAGTCACTACAATTGTTTTGAAAGCTCTACAGTTAGTTCTTTAGCATCCCAGGCCCCTTTAAGTTGCAAATGCATTTCATGAATTACATATTGACCCATGGAGTGGAGTAAATCATTACTCGGTTGCTTGTATGGCATATAATTCTTAAAAGATACCTTTCAGTGCTTTCAGTTGGATGACAGACACTTATGGGCTGTAGATGGTGCTCTTTTGATGTCTGTTCGGTACTGTTGGTAGCCCTTTGCATAGTTTATCATTTCCAGTCTTTTTCTTTCTAGTTTCTGCTAGACCGTGAATCATGCAATCTGATATATTGAGCCCTAAGTTTTGTTAGGTGCTGCCAATTTATCAAAACTTTCGGTGACAGACAACCATGCATGAAACCTTTCATTTTCTCATGTAGGAATCCAGAACTGTTCAAGCATGTATTCATCAGCAATATTTTCTCCCAACAACATTTATACCGGTTAAATGAAATTAGGACAGGTTGGTGCTACTGTTCACCCACTACGAACAGTGTGACTGGCTGTGGTACCAGAAAATTTGAAAGGAAAGAAAACGAATTAGCAATGGGAAAAGTAACTTTCAGCATAATGGATTATTTCGTATTCTTCCTAACCGCGCATACAGACCCTATCCAGTCAATCTTTTCCTTCACTTTACATGCAGTCTATTCCCATGAGACCTCCTTGTCACCAACATGCCAGAAGTAACCAGATCATGGCTTTCATATAGCTACTGGTTCCTAACATATCTTGGGTAGCTTAGTATTTAAATCATAGTAGCTTGTTTAGTTTTGGAAAACCTGTATAGAATAGTTTTCAATTTTGCATGCCATATTCCTTCCATACCTAAACGTTCTGAGAAGCACTGCATTTGGTTGATTAAATTGTCAGTGTAGTTGCTCTATGTTCTTTCTTTATTTTTTGGCTAAACAGGATGGGAGGCCCAGTGCAGTTGCTTTTCTCAAGGCAGCACAGCAATCCTTTCGAAGGAAAAGGTAACATAGCATGGACTAACTATATTATCAGGGCTACACCATGAGTTATTTTTAAAAAATTACCCGTGCTTCATACTACACTCTAGCATACATGTATCTGATACCTCTTTCCAGCAATCTCGGACTCTACCTATCACGCACATGCAACAGTTTTTCTTCGCATTATAGCAGCTGCAAGTCTGCAACCCTCAACCAATGGTGTTTCTTTTTGCATATAACGTGAGAATCTTGTAATTGCCTCGACATTTCTGTCATATCTTGCTTTCATGTCCTTTGTGATTCTAAGTTGAAGGATCGGAGCGTTTTCTGCCTTAAACTAACACGAACCACATTGTACCATCCGTCGGTGTGAGATCCCGGGTGCCAATGCACCTTGATGCCTCTGATCGCCGCTTAAGTACCAATTCTGTTCATGTTATAGTGGTGGTTGGACGTGCTTAAAGGCACCTCCAAGTGTGTCACTTGTTCATCTCGCTGTCAGACCTTATTCTGCATGCCCAAGCCCGCCTTTCCCTCTCTGACGTGTCACTGTTGCAGATACTCTGCATTCTGTTTGATTATGCCTGCATTCCTCCGGCTGGTGCCTTGACTTGTTAGTAATAGCTTGCACCTCCCTTTCCGGTGATGCCGACCTCCTACTGCCCCTTTGCACTCCCTTTCTATCCCTTTCCATGATGCTGACCCGCTACTGGAACACTATCAGATGCTGCTTCAAGGCACTTCTTGTGTGCCACATTACAACACCATTAGGTCAGCTTGTGCATATTTTTATCGTGCATTTGCTGCCGTTTCCATGTTCTTGTTGTTTGTCTATTGTTCCCTTCGAGTTTTAACACCTTAGGATGTACTATAGGCCTTGTTTCTCTGTTTTTTTCTGGTCTAAAGTTAGTTACCCTATATGAGGCCAGACTCCAAGACAAAAATCTCAAGCTCCCGTGATAATAAACTAGGGAGTTTTTTTTTGGGAACTAATAAACTAGAGAGTTGGAGTTGTTGCATCTCCAAACTATTAGGGCCTGCTGGATTGGTGGGGACAGGAACCGATCCCTTTGGATTGGTGAGGACTGAAGAGAATGTGCTAATTCCACTGCCAATGGGAGGGGGTCTGGTCTAACCGCAGCATATCCAAACCTTTCAGCGTCAGCAGCTGCAGTACAATATCATGGGACTGTTCATTTCATCTTGTCAAAGGTAATAAGGTACTGCACATTGTGGTTGTGTAGCTTTCATTTTCTTGTTGGTTTGATCATCTTATTAGAGACAACAACTAACCTGAGCGTGTGGCTTGCTTAGTCTTGTCCTTCCAGACATTGTCTACCAAGTTCTTTTTCTCTGTTGTTATTTTTATCTCATTCGATGTAACATGAGATTGTAATCTTTTTTTACGTATGTAGGGAGAAACATTTTGTTCCTGTAACATTGCTTATATCAGTATATGGTTATCATAATAACCTTCAAAGGGAATGGTTGTAATAATGTGCAACAATTTCAGCAGATTCACAAACATGGATTTAAACTTCCATATATTCATATATCAAAAAAGATAAAATATAAGAAGTACAATGGTATCCTTTTAAAAAACTTTAGTGTTTTCGAAGCATCATAAATTGAAATATTTTACACATATATACTAATAATATGAAAAATCACCAGTTGGGTGGAATTGTATTTAGAATCGATCCCCTCCTACAATTAAAGATCTAACTAATTCTGCCTTCAACAAATAATGTTATTCATCTCATCTCCCCTTGAAACTAAGGAGCTAATATCTGCTCTGCTCCACAAGGTTACAATGTCAAATTACAGAATAGGTCAGGTGCATTGTTTCTTTACTGCACTAAAGCAGAGTTTTGTAAACTAAATTATGGTCAATTGTTATACTGTCCTAATGTCGAGGTAATTTGATGTTTTATATCCATTTGATTAGTTCTTAAAGAAGATCCGGAAGATGAAAGGATTCCATGATAATGCAGATGCTGTTTTCTTATAGGACGCATCCTGGGGTTCAGAGAAATAAGAAACGCTTTTTGCTTGTTTTGATGTGGGGTGATTTGGATCCGAGCAACTAGTTTTTTTCCAAATATCTAGGGGGATTTCTTATTTCTAGGTGGCTCATGCAAACCCCCTGGTGACTCAAATTCGTAGTAGGGTGGATCTCACAGTCCTGAAAGAAAGGTGGACAACACACTTGTACTTCAACAATTATAATTCTGCTGAAACTGCATGCAACAATAGCCATCGGAAATGCATCTACTACGATCTAGCTATATATTGTGGCGTAAGAAATAGTCGATCGACCAAACGCCACTAGGATGAGAGCATCATCGTCTTCACCTAACAAGGAAGCAACAGCAACACCGATATGTGCTGATCAGGAGTAGCAGATAGGCAGGTATCTGATGGCTTCCGCGCAGAATTGGAGCTTGCTCCAACCAAACCGGCAGTTGATAGAGAAGAATCAGTAGGGAGGGGTCCATGAATATACTTTTCAAACTCCAGAGAATACTCCTCTCTCCAAATGTGATGCCTGTGACGTTCTAGATGGCGCCTAATTCTGAGGCGTCACGTGATGGAAGGGCTGATATGCAAGTACTAAATGTGCAATGCACATGAGGCCAGCCGGGGAAAGTGATGTCTGTGAATCTGTGATTGGGATGTTTGTGGAAAGCTCCCCGTCTCCATAAACTTAATTAGCTCGTTTAATGGATGTCTGTGGAAATCTCCCCATTTCCGTAAACTTGATTAGATTGTTTAATCGTTCTCTGAGCACGTCTTAATTTTATTCACACTTAAGGTCACGTGCTAGTGACACAGGCACTTTACTGATGTGAGCATCTATCAGAAGCAGCGTTAGCTATTGTAATGAAGTATGTATAGGAGATGAAAGGGATATGAAAACTCTAGAAACAATCTGTACCAATTAATATGGGATACACATAAATTGATTGTTATCCATATGCAAAGACCATTTATGTTTTTCTGGCACTGCCAACTGGATAGTAAATACTGTCCTAAAAAAAGCTGAAATAGTAATACAAGATTTCACATTGACTAATACGTACATTAAACACTTTTCTTTAGCAATTCTACGAGGATACGTGTACATTTCCTCGAAAAAGGATACGTGCACATGCCTCCAGTTCCATATCACCGTACCTAAAAGACTGTGAGAAAAAGACTGCATTTTTATGCTTGTCTTCAATGTTGGAAGACATATTGTGTAAAGTGACTGAATCACGTACATACACAAGGTATTTTTGCATCGAAACTTGAAAGATGTACATGTAAAGGAAAAGGGTATCGACTCTCCAGTTTCGTAACAGAAGTTGTAACATTTCTATTTGTGTTTTGTTTATTTTTATTTGGAACCATTCCAGAGTGTACACAAATTCATCTCAATGGGCCAGGCCCGGTCATACCCACATAATTGAAAGTTGATCAAAAGTTTCCATCCAGCAACAATTAACACAAGCTAGCAATGCCTATGCAAATATTCTAGTTCACCTTAGTTTTTTAAATTCTCACCGACAAGCATCGATCATAGAACTTGATGTTTGGTGAAGTGTACGGCATCAGGACCACGGATTGGAACGAGCTAGCTGCCATATTAAATTCCAGTATGAATCCAAGGAATATTTGTTCCTTACATATATGCAGCAATATATACAAATATGGACGCACAAGAATGGACATGCATGATGTAGACGTTCATGGATTGATTTTAAATTTGATTGGATGTTAACCACTGCTTAAATTTGTTTCCGCGGTGTGTGTGCAATTAATATGGATATATAAGGCATGCGCTGTTGTTAACAGATCACATCAGTCGAATTGGAAAAAAAAATCCGTGTTTGTCATTTAAAATTGGCCTGTACACTAGTGTGATGCAATTATGCTTCCATGGAATTTGGAAATAAAATGAAATACATATGCTCCCTCGCTCTTCCCCCCCTAAATACAAGGACTTCTGCCGTAAAAGTTGTCTTCTGGCTAAAATTAGCAATTAATGGCATGGGTTGGCCCCGCAACAGCTGCTAAAAGAGGAGCAGGATGCATGGACTTCTCGTTTGCTGCTTAATTTCTCCTAAAATTCTGAGAAGTCCATATATTTAGAGAAGGAGGGAGTATATCTCATCAGTTACTTAGGGTGCGTTTGATTGAGCTGTGGCTTTTGGAAAAGCTACTGCGGGCTGTGGAAAAGCTGTCGTGGGCTGTGGGCTGTGGAAAGACAGATGTGAGAAAGCAACTGTAAAAAAAGGTAGAAGATCGTTTGGTTAGAGGTGTTGTGGCTTTTGAAAAAAGTAGCTAGTGGACCCCATATGTCACTCATAGTCAAATCTCCCTCTCTGACTGACGAGTGGACCCCACTAATCAGCCCCTTCTTCTTCCTCCCCTGCTCCACTGCTCCTCCCCTGTTCCATGGCCTTGGGCTGCACCAGATCTTGGCGTGCGGGCTCGCCTTTGTCGCCGCCGCCGCCGAGCCAGAACACCATCTCCCACAGCTGCCCGTCGGGCCCGAGCATCGGCTGCTCCTGGTGGCGCGTTGAGCCCGTGGCGCGGCCGCAAGAGCCCCGTCGGCTGGCGCTCGGCTCGCGCAGCCCCGCCGGCGGTGGCGCCGGCGCGCTGGTCTCCGCCACCGCAAGCAGTAACAAGCAAGTAGCGTGGCCGTCCTCGAGCTTCTTGGAGACCTCCTTGAGTGTGTTGACGTGCTCGTCAGCGTCGAAGATACGCTTGGTGGCCCTGGCGACGGAGGAGGAGGAGGGGGCGCGGCGGCCGTGGAGGAGACGGGGCGCGGCAAGGGGAGGAGAAGGGGGCACGGCCGGCGGGCGGTGGAGCAGCGGCCTGTGGTCGTTGAGGAGGCAGGAACGACCGGTTGAAGGTGGAGCAGCAACTCGCGGTCGTTGAGGAGGCAGGGGCGGCCGTCGGACTTCAGAGTGGTGGGCGGCGACCCTAGGGGCGAGCGGTGGCCAGCGCTCGGACGACGGACGAGCCGCGAACGGCCTGGAGAAGACCCCCCGATGGGGGGATGCGCTGGGTCGAGGGGCGAGCGGCGGCTGGCGCCGGGTGGAGCCGGAGATGGGCGCCGCCGGGAATCCTACCGCCGTGTCGGAGTCGGGCCCTCAGGGCGCAGAGACGAGCGGAGGGTGGGGGCGCCGGGCGCGGAGGCGACACGAAAGAGGACGGGGTAAATATAAAACGAACTGTTTTCTTCCATAACCGAAAGGGACCCTTAATCCCTTATATTGGCAATATCCGAAACGAACTGTCTTCTTCCATAACTGGTTGGCTTTTGGCTTTTGGCTTTTACAAAAGCAAAAGCAAAAGCAGGTTGAAAAGCCCAACCAAAAGGACCCTTAATCCCTTATACCGGCAATATCCAGATTATATTTGATTGCTTATTCTGTGCACCTTTTTTTAGAAAATTCTTTATTTGATAACAGAAATAAAATCCCATTCCTTTCTTGACACTAAAAAGTATTTCCTCCCTTATGTACCACCAAGTTCTATTTTCGGTTGCTTATTTGATATTTTTATCACCTTCGTTAGTTAGGGCAAAGGAAATGAACTTCAAATCACCTCTAAAAATCACGAAAAGTATTTAAATTCATAAATAAATCAGATAAATTTTAAAAGTAGCCTAATTTGTAAAATTTAATTTTAAAACTATAAAGGTAGATGTGTTTTTAATAAAATGTTTTATCTTTATTTGTTATATTCAGAAAAAGTTTCATGATTTTTGGAGATAACATAGAGGTTGTTTTGCTCGAATTAAATGACTGAGGTAATGAAAATATCAAATAAGTAATTAAGTTAAAATTCAATGTCATATAAGGGTACAAAGATTTTTCAATCCGAAGAAAGAAATTAAGGTTTTCTTATCTGGTGTGAAATAAGGACTTTTCTCTCATTTTTATTTAGATCAGTTCCATGCTAGACTAGAAGACCTGTATACTATGATGTGTGATTCCAATTTTCGAACTCGAGTTCAGCTTTACCCATTCACCGGAGGCAGAGAATAGTGTAAATATGGTTGAGGTCTGGCCTCCATCTCATGTGTATTATCACTTAGCTTATTTGTTTCCATGTCTATTAATTATTGCTTAGCTTATTTATTTCCAAACCAAACACATGATTGGTTTACATTTATTTCATGTGTATTTTTTCTATTTATTTTCACCAAGCGTGACTGTACTCTTAGTCTATATCTACACTGTAAAGAGAATTAGATTTGAAAACACTTCTCACCAAAATTAGGCCCACCTCCCACCTTACAGAGGACCCATCTGTCGGGAAATTTGGTTGATGAATGGTCAAAACATTCCTGTGTTGATTTCTCCCTCTAAACCCATAACTTTTTTCACCAGCCACACCCACCAAAACAATGGACCTTTTTCTTAGATAAATTGGAACTGTCGAGCTACTAGAATTTTTTTGTTTGGTCATGTTGTTCTTGTTTGTGCAATGTTTTCCATCACAAGTTCTAGCATTGGGGTATAGAGTGTTTTGTAGACTGTATTAGAAACAGAACGAATTAGTCACGATTCACAAGCATACAGAATTATGGACCAGGAAACAGGCAAACAGGCAAGTTAGACTCAATGGGTTGTAATAGGCCCGCGTTATAACCCTTCTCAACTCAGTCTACAGCGATAACAATGCTAATGTTGAAATTATGGGACTTAAATATCAGCAACGCCAATAACAAAAAAAATTATAATGAACTGTGTTACTTAGAGCATTTCCAATCCAATGACTAGAATGGTGTCCCTAAAATTAAATGATTTATCACATAGGATAAAAAATAACGTGGCAAGTGATTAAACAAGGAAAGAGAAAGAAAGACATTATTTCTACACAACATTCAAGACAATACGTGAGATGAGTAGCATTAAATTTAAGTGTGGTAGAATGATGTTTGCATTAGAAGAGTAGTGTCTTGGGTTGGGTTGGGATTGGCCTTAGGTCAGTCTCAGTGCACAGTTTCACTACACACTTACATAGAAATCGTGCTAGAGAAGTTTCGTAGTGATGAAACGTCTCTCACATGTCATTAAACTTTTCCTTGTCTATCCTCTGCCACAACAACGAATTTAATACCATAAAACTCTCATAAAACTCTACTAAGACTGGCCTGATACTCACCATTAATCCTCACATACAGTAGAAATAAATCTTATAAATGGCTATCACCGAAAAGAGCAAGTAATACATAATTATAAGCGCTAAGTTGTGGGGAAACTCTTTTTATCTTTTCGGACATCTAATAAATTGGATACGACCCTTGGGCAAGGATGTAATGCAGATATCCTATCCTACCACAGGTTTAAATGAAATTTTGAGTTATTCTATTATTCTGCTGTCCACTTTCCCAATTTCTGATTGTTAGCAAAAGCTCCCAAAAGTGATTTTACTTAGCTTCTTTGGGAAAGTATCATGTGATGGCCAGGACACAATATGCAAGTACAAATGTGCAATGGCACATGGGGCCGCCAAAATTGATGTTGTGATAGTGATGTCGAAAGTTCTCCATATCAAAAAAATTAATTTATTTATTTAATCCTCCATTGGATATTTGCCATAATTATATTCATGATTAAATTAAGTCATGTGTGTGCTACTTAAACAAATACTCTATCAGGACTAGCATGATCCCTCCCTCTCCTCTCTATCTCTCACACTATTCCTGGGAAGACCAATTAGGTAAACAGTATTTAGCTGGTACTCTTGGGCGGATTTCCCGTTCATCTTCTCACGTCAGTTTTGCTTTAATACTTTCTACGTACAAGCAATGCCTTATGTAAGCTGAGATAAAATAACAATAAACAATGCTCCAGCTTCATTTTCATATTCCCACCGACAAGAATCAATAAGATTGTGAGCTCAAAGTTTGGTAAAGTGTACGGCATCATATCAGGACCACGTTTTTGAACAAGCTGCCGTATTAATCTCAATATAAATCCAAAGAATGTTTGTGCCACAAGCAGTTACGAGTATAATCAGTGCACTATAGCTATTTATAGATATATATTATTACTTTAAGTTGAACTCGTTGTATGAACGGTTTCCTTCTTTTCAAAAAGTTTCTCTGGACATTAGTGTAGCTATATTTGATTAATGGATGTTTAAGGAATGTATTGTTGTCGTTAACAGGTCACACATCAGGTCACATAGCAGGCTTCCATATAGTGTGATATTTATTTTTCCATCGATTTTTTGTTGGAATTGAATACACACATATGATAAATGATATATTTTGGCATGTTTAAAAACTCGTGATTGACCAACTAGGTAGTCATACACAGCTCTATACCTAATAACGTGGCTGCACACCGTTCGTTTAATCCCATTTGTTGACACAAAGATGCGACAACACTCGAGATTGCAGCACGGCCGTCACCACGGCCAACACCCGGCCTCCCTCGGGCAAACCGGTCAGACCGGTTCCTAGAACCGGTCAGACCGCTTTTTGGCAGGAGGTTGTGAAGACCTAGAAACTCGAGCTCGGGAGGGACCCCGTCGGAGCTCAAGCAATCTAGGGTTGCTCTAGGGTCGGCAGGCCACCTAGAACGCCTTAGTACGTCGTAGAGACGAGCAAAGGACAGCAAATATGGGGTTGGAAAAGGGCTAGGGTTTGAGAGATAAAAATAAGAGACAATTGCATAGCCCTTTGATAAGAATACCTCAATCGGCCTTCTAGCCTTTATATTTATAGGCCGGGGAAGTCTTACCCCTCATGAGTCGGTTACAATATGGGATTAAACTCAGAATCCTAAACCTACTCGAATTACAGATAAAACCGGTCTGACCGGTTTG
>OAMR01000279.1:117047-130618 GCA_900205405.1 Echinochloa crus-galli
CATGTGTAGTAGCACCGAGGGTTGCTGATGCGCTGCTGCAGTAGAGCGGTGGAGAAGGCGAAGGCCGGGAGTCGTTGCTAGTGATGCAGGACGGAAGTCGCGAGTACAAGCCCGAAGGTCGAAGCCAGCAGGGAGAGGATAAGTACTTCGTGCCCGAAGGTCACAGCCAGCAGAGCAGGAGTGTCGCAAGTATGGAACGCTAAAGAAGTCTGATACATGATACATTTGAAGCAAGAGTTGCTCAGTTTGCCGTTAGGGAGTAAAGCCCGGGCCCCTGGTTCAGGTTCCTGCTCCTCCTGCGGGTCCACTATACCTTCTCCCGCATGTTGGAGAAGTGCTTCTGTCATGGCCTCCGCAGCAGCATCGTCGAGGTCGAGGAAGGCCGTGAGCGCAGCTATGACGTACTCCGGTAATGGGCCGTTGATCGTGCCGACGTATTGCTCCAGTACGTCTTCAACCGGCGCGACCTCCTCTGTTGGGATCCCCAGCTTGCGGTACAGGTTGCATTGCGCCTTCTTCATGGACGGGAGAGCTGGCTTTTTGGCGAGTCGCGCACTGCGTCGCACCGCCGTCATGTCGAAGACTCTCCGTTGACGTTGCCGGCGCTGAGGCAGTTGCTGCAAGACAGGTTGCACCGGGGTAGTGAAGAAGTCAGCCACCTGCGCACGTTGGAACTTGTCAGCAATTGCATCTGCTGCGCTACCTGTGCTTCCTCCATCTCAACGTGTGCATTCTCCATCTCGACGTCCGGCATGTCGATGCCGTCGTCCTGGGGCTGCGGCTGAGGGGTGCGCACCGCAGCGGGTGCAGCCTGCCCAGGCGAGCCCACAAGCAGGCCAGGAGAGGCCCAGCTGGCTTGGCATGACACCCGGTCCTCCTGCAGGCCGGGAGAAGCCCAAATAGCCTGGCCCGGTGGAGTCGCGCCGCGCAGGCCTGCCAGCTCCAGGCGGTCCAGGGCCTCTTCCACATCTGCCACCGATGGCTGCATGGTTTGACGGCCCAGCAGCCCAAGGTCCGCCTTGAGCCTGGTGAAGACTTGCTGGGCTTGCACTTGCCCAGGGCCCTGCACAGACCAGGCTTCATTCCTCGCCAGCGTCCGGCCCATGGAGCCCAGCCCAAGTCGGCCAGCCAGCCGGGAGGCCTTGCTGATGTAGTCTTCAACTCGATGCAGCAGATTGGCCTGTTGCTCCTGCAACTCCTCGGCAAGCAAAGGATTGATGATCAGAGATTGAGGCGCCTCGCGTACCTGGCTTGCCATCTCCTGCCGGAGGTTTGCCGCCCTTGCTGCGAAGAGGTGCTGTAGGTCCACCGTGGACTTGTTGCCGAGCTCCTGCATCTTCGGCAGGTTGCCACGCCCACGACGCGGAGAGCGGGAGCGCGAGCGCGAGCGCGAACGTAGCACCTGGCGCCCTTCTTCGTCATCGCCAAGGCCCCGGCGCCTGCCGCCACGAAACTCGGTGTCGCGCCGGCGAGGAGAGCGTGTCCTCTCGCGCCGGTAGTCGGCCCTTCCCTTGTCGCGGCCAGCACTGCCGTGCCCCGCGCCCGGATGTTCGTAATCGCCCTCATCGTCGTCGTCGTCGTGGCGACGTGGCCAGGTGAAGTCACGGTCATTGCATGACCCGCTCCCCCTTCAGCGCACGTCGTCCCGCCGCGCGCCATGGGCGCGACGCGCGTCGTCCGCGCGTTCGCGGCCGGCGTCGCGGCACACCTTGTCCCGCGCCTGCTCGCGCTGGTCACCGCGCTCCTCCGGCTCGCGTGGTGGCTTGGGAAGTCTTGCTGGGTACCGCGGGCGCTCACCCGGCGGGGCCCCGTCAGGCAGGCCATAGCGCCAATCGTAGGTGCGTGTCACCGGGGTGAACACCCCACGCACAGCTGCTTGTAGGTCATAAGAGGCCGCAGTGTAATCTTCAAGGACCGGCATGTGCAGGAACACCTCGTACCTTATCCCTTGCTGCCAACGCTCCGGCGGAACTTCGGTGACGAAGAAGCCCACCGTGGACTTGTCCGTCGGCTTGTGGGTGAAGACGAGCCAGACGCGCTTGGGGATGTCACTTGGGTTGGTGGTCCAGGCCCACAGGTCAATGTGACGTGTGTCCGCCGGCTGCACAAGGTCGGTGTTGATGCATTGCAGAGCGCAGTTGTTGCCGATGATCCTCTCCACGACCTCCGGCGTCCAGGCATGGCTTGGGATGCCATCGAGGCAGAGGCGAACGCGGAAGAAGAGCCTCATGCCGAGGGCATTGCTCAGGCTCTGCCACGGCCGGAGGCAGATGTCGAGGCCGTGTCTTCCCTTGAAGCGGCCACGGCCAGCAGCTGCCGCGCAGTCCGCACTCCTCTCGAAGCGGATGAGGTATGGCTCAGGTTGGTGCAGAGTCACCGTGACCGCGCCCTTCTGGAGTCGAAGCTCGGAGAGGAGGAGCTCCTCGATGTCGCGTGCACCGGCGTCGCGCGGCAGGTGCATAGCCCAGGGGATGAGCGTGCAGCTCTCCCAGTCGCGAACATCATGCTCCAGCTCGAAGGAAGTTGGGATGTAGACAGTCGCCACATCCGGGCGCGTGTTGGGGTCGCCGATCGCCGGCGCTGCAGCGGGGGGGCTTGGCGGGGTGGAGGCGTGCGGCGACGGCGCTGGGGGCAGCGTCGCGCTCTGTGGCCCGACCGGCGACAGGAGAAGCAACGCACTGGGTCGCGGCACGACACAGCGCGATGGTCGCTAGCGAGGCAAATGAAGCATCTCCCTGCCGTTGCCTTGCTGAAGGCCTCCAAAGACCTGGTGGTTGGGCGCGTTGAAGGGGGCATGGCGCCGCGGCGCCATGAAGGCGCGTCACCTCCGGTGTCACCTCGACGGCGTAGGCTAGGTGCCGTGTCGCTTGCAGGTTGCTTCCTTTGCTGCTTCTTTTGGCTCCCCACGACCGTCCAAACCTGTCGAGGCGCAGTCACCTCCGGTGTCACCTCGACGGCGTAGGCTAGGTGCCGTGTCGCTTGCAGGTTGCTTCCTTTGCTGCTTCTTTCGGCTCCCCACGACCGTCCAGACCTGTCGAGGCGCAGCGCCCCGCGCGCCGCCGCCGCCGCGCGCCAGGCATGGCTCCAGCTCACCCGCGCGGAGGAGGTCGCCCGGCGGTCCAGCGCGTGCGCTGTGCCGAGGCCAAGCCAGCTTCCTCCTCCGTGAAGAGATAAGGCCGTGGGGCCCATCACGTGCGCTCCTCTCATGCCGGGGGGGATAGAATAGAAGGCTGGCGTGTACGACTCCCTCCGCTAGATAAGGCTGCAGCCATGGGAAGGGGGAGAGTAACTGCGTCGCACCCTGGCAGCTTCCGTCCTCGGCGCCGTGGCGTAGTGAATGTGCTTCCCCTGCTTTCTCTGATATGCAGTAATGGCAGGGGCGAGTCGTCGCTGGGCAGGTAGGTGGGGAGGAGTGAAACCGCCGCGGCGGACCACGTCGGCGTAGCTGGGCGCCGAATCCTTGGCAGCTGATGGCAGATCCGTTGATGCAGCAGGCGGATCCGGCGTGGCAGGCACATACTCCACCGAATCCCGCCATGGTTGACCGGAGCTGGGCGCGGGCGGCGGCGTCTCCGCAAAGAAGCGCTCCCAGGCGCTGGCCTGGGTCGGTGACTGGCGAGCGGGGTGGATCTGGTGGGGCTGGGGCCGTGGCTGGCTCGGGTGGGCTTGTGGGGGGCTGGTGCGGTGGAGGATTTGGGGTGGGGCGGCCGGATCTGGGCGAGCTCGCCGCAGCGGCGACCGGGGGTGGGAGGGAGGGTCGGGAGGCATGGCTCTCTGCTCTACAATACCCTGCTATTTATTTACTATGTTCTGAAATCCAATAAATGTGAAAGTTTCGTTGTCAGAAACAGAGTGGATTTCCTGCCCCCGGCGGCACATGCCCCCTGGTGCAGTGTGCGACACGTGGGCATTGTTAGAGGACTGAATTAGCGAGACCGAAAGATAGTGCTAACACTTCATGCATGTCCTGACAAAAAGTTCTGCCCCCTCTGCAGCAACCAGGAACACAAGTTTTTTGTTTGGTACTGCATGCAGGTAGAACACTTTTATTTTCTATAAAAATAAGTTGGCAAAATCTACGAACATACACAAAATGTTATTTCTATTTGAATCACATCTTGTTTTTCTGAAAAGACCACTGCTATAATTTAAAATCAGATTATCAATGTAAAAAGACAAACAAGGAAAAGAGAATCAACCAAGAAGAAACTTCAACCCAATCTCTTCTCCTTTCTTCACGAAAAAACCCAAATAGAATTGATCTACAGAGGACAAATGTTTATTCATCGGGGGAAGAATGGATCTGCACGTGACGGGGAGCTCCGCCACGGCCAGGCACGGCTCGCAGGCTGCCCCACGCGCCGCCGCCGCCGCAGGCAGGAACGGCACACAGCTCGCGCCGCCGCCGCCGCAGGCGCCCTGGGCGCTTCCTTGCTCGCCCCGCCGCCGCATGCCACGGGCCAGGCACGGCTCCAGCCCGCCCCGCGCGCCGCCGCCGCCGCGCGCCAGGCATGGCTCCAGCTCACCCGCGCGGAGGAGGTCGCCCGGCGGTCCAGCGCGTGCGCTGTGCCGAGGCCAAGCCAGCTTCCTCCTCCGTGAAGAGATAAGGCCGTGGGGCCCATCACGTGCGCTCCTCTCATGCCGGGGGGGATAGAATAGAAGGCTGGCGTGTACGACTCCCTCCGCTAGATAAGGCTGCAGCCATGGGAACCGCAATGTGTGTTAGTACTAATGCCTCGGTCCTGCTAATCCTCGTTTCCAAATTAATGCCCACGCGTCGCACTCTGCGCAGGGGGGCAGATGCCGCCCAGGGCACCATTTCTTTTTCGTTGTCAGAAATTGATTCATTATTTCAAAAAATTTGCCAACAAACCATTCAATTATCAGCTTGAATATTTTCCTTAGTTTCTTGACAAGATATCCGCACAAACTTGCGTGCGTGTATGCCACGACAACCAAGTCCTTAGTCAGTCAGTCTCTCCAGTTAGTGCTGAACGCTAGCAATAGAATCTAGCAGAAAGAAGACTAGTTGCTTGACTAGCTATCTATAAATTGCATTTCGTGATTTGTATTCCCAAGAACATCCACGGGCACAACAATGGAGCTGCCTAGAAATCTCCTCTGCATTCTTACCTTCCTCCTCATATGCACAAGCCATGCAGCTAGCAGCGAACAAGCGGCGGTCGCTCTTCTCAAGTGGAAGTGCACTTTGGATAGCAGCAGCACCAGGAACCTGTCTTCTTGGTCACCAGCCAATCCTATCTGCTTATGGTTCGGCGTACTGTGCAGCAACGCTACCAGCCACATTATTGGACTTCGTCTTCCTGGAGCCGGCATCAAGGGCCAGCTTAACACCTTAAACTTCACTGTGTTCCCACAACTCACCGAGCTCAACCTCAGCAGAAATGGCCTCCATGGAGACATCCCTGCTAGCATATTTTTGCTGCAGGCGCTGGTCTCTCTTGACCTCAGCTTCAACAGATTCAAAACGTTCATACCACCAAAGCACGGAAGCCTCTCTAACCTCATTAACCTCAAGATCAACAACATCTACCTCAGAGGGGCCCTACCCTACCAACTCAGCAAGCTCCCCAAGATAGTAAACCTTGATATCTCTTCCAACTACTTTGACAAACTAGAGTTCTCCCCAATGCCAACCCTGGAGGTCCTTTCTATGCACAGCATGAAAATTAATGGAAGCTTTCCCCAGTTCATCCTGGAGTGCCCCAACCTGAAATTCCTTGACTTGTCGTGGAACAAACTCTCTGGGCCGATCCTGGAGTTGCTTCCAAAGATGGCTCGTAATCTGACATTCCTCAAGTTGAGATCGAACTGGTTCTCTGGGACAATACCGCCAACAATCGCAATACTACAGAATCTGCAATACCTGGAAGTGTCAAATAACAATTTTACCGGTGGTATCCCACGAGAGCTTGGGACACTTGCAGAGTTGCTAATACTTGATCTGCAGAACAACCCTCTCGGTGGGCAAATTCCTGTTGAGATCTGTAAACTTTCGAAGTTGTACTGGCTCAATGCCGCAGAAAACAACTTCAGTGGAACGATACCACCATGTATCAACGGTATGACGGCATTGGCACGCCTTGAACTCTGGAACAATCAACTGGAGGGTGAGTTGCCTGCAACCATCTGTCTGCTGCATAGACTTATGTATCTCTTAGTGGGCTTTAATAGATTGACTGGCTCTGTACCGAAGGATCTTGGCCAGGGGCAGCCACTTACCATTGTGGATTTGTCCAACAATGGCTTCTCTGGAGAATTACCTCCAAGACTATGCAACAACCTTCAGTTAGAACAATTGGTGGTGAACAATAACAGCTTGTCAGGCTTGCTTCCAGCATGTCCAAATTTGACTTATGCTTGGATAGGTCAAAACAATTTCTCAGGTGACATCTCACATGTGATTGGAAAATATCCCATCCTGCGTGGATTTGATGGATCAAGAAATCAGTTCACAGGAATGATTCCTCCAGAGTTCTGTCAATTAACCTTTCTGGAGTTCTTGGATCTGTCAAGCAACCAGCTATATGGGGAGCTTCCCAGTTGCTTGATGAAACTTCAAGTATTAGACTTTGTAGATTTGTCGATAAATGCCTTCTCTAGCGAATTCCCAACCTTAACAAGCCCTAATTGTTCACTGACATCACTGCACTTGGCAAACAACAACTTCACTGGAGGCTTTCCTTCTTCCTTAAGTTACTGCAGTAATTTAACAATTTTAGATCTTGGCAACAACAGATTCAATGGAAAAGTTCCTTCATGGCTATCAAACAAAATGCCTTCACTTAAGGTTCTCCAGCTCCGCTCGAATATGTTACAAGGATACATACCCTGGCAATTATCACATCACTCTCAACTGCAGCTACTTGATTTAGCCAACAACCAATTGAATGGCCCTATACCAGGACAGTTTGCTAACTTCGCATCCATGATACAGCAGAACAAAGGAATCTACTTGGGATCCACACACATTTTGCTAACATACTCATTTCGATCTCTAACACCATATGCTGACAGAATTAATCTAATTTGGAAGGGACAATATTATACATCTGCTTCCGTCGAGCCCTTTCAACTACAGCCCACCCTAAAACCCTTCTCTTCAAACGTTGGCGCAAGGTGAACTCGGCGTCAGTGAGAGGCCTGTTTTCTTTTGCCGAGTCAAGGTGGAGAATATCAAATGAGGTTCTTTCCTTGTTACTCTTGGCGATCTGACAGCATGAAAAAGAAACTGTGTCGATGAAGTATTGCGCCGATGAAGTATAAGTGGAGTGTGAAATCAAGGCCGAAATAATGGTGAGGAAAATGACTTGTTGAGGACATGAGTTTTGTTAAGTTTTTCATGTTAGTACCAAACTTTATGATTTTGGGAACTCTATTATTTTTATGTAATATCAATATGTAAGAACAATTGAAATGCTCTTCTTCTTAAACGACAAGGCAATGCTCCTATCAATTCTTTAGGTAAAAAAAGAGGTCTTTTACGGTGCTCCATACTACAATAAAAAAGGACTGGTATATAAAGATCCGACGGCTGAGATTAATTGTATACTATTGAAACCTTAACCAGTAGTATCACTCTCAACTGCAGCTACTTGATTTAGCCAACAACCAATTGAATGGCCCTATACCAGGACAGTTTGCTAACTTCGCATCGATGATACAGCAGAACAAAGGATTCTACTTGGGATCCACACACATTTTGCTAACATACTCATTTCGATCTCTAACACCTATGCTGACAGAATTAATCTAATTTGGAAGGGACGATATTATACATTCGAGAAAGAAATTGCTCATATGACAGGTATTGATTTATCGAGCAATTTTTTGTCTGGTGAGATACCTACGGACTTGACAAACCTGAAGGGCCTCCAGTTGCTAAATTTGTCAAGAAATAATCAATCTGGTGGCATCCCAAATGATATTGGCAATCTGAAAGCCTTAGAGTCCCTGGACTTATCCTGCAATGAACTTTCAGGTCATATACCAAATAAGCCTCTCCAGCTTGACGTTTCTCAGCTCTCTCAATCTCTCCAACAACCAGCTTTCAGGTCCAATACCCATAGGTGGCCAGCTTGGCACACTAAACGATCCATCAATTTACAGCAACAACTCTGGGCTTTGTGGACTCCCTTTGAACAGAGCATGCCTAAACAGAAGTTCTGGATTAGCAGCGAATAAGGATGAAGATCCAGGACTTTACTACTCCACACTTGCGGGGTATGCTCTTGGATTCTGGTTATGGTTTGGAGCACTAATTTTCTCTTATCCGTGGAGGATTGCTGTTCTAAGCTGCATTGATCGTGTGCTGAACAAGATTATGCAAAGGATACATGACAGTTAGCTTCAGATGTGGCATTAACTACTTGAGAATGTAACTAGTATTCCAAGCATCTAAGTTTCATTTAGCCTATGTGAGTCATCATATCCTTTGATCCTTCTTTTAAGTTAAATATGTGTAATTGCAATTTCAAAATTGCATCTCAATACTATCAAAGTCAGTATGTACATGTCAAATTTGCTAAGTGATATTACTTGTACTCTTACATCTAAGTTACTGATAGTTTCTCCACGTGAGAGCTAGTTTGGATTAACCATTCCCCTTGTTGATTGGAAGGGAATTGAAGGAGACGGTCCCCTCCGATCCACATGGGAAACAAGCTCTGATATGCTTTCTATTGTTTATTCAATCTTCAGACGTGATGCCAACGTGCAGCTCTATTAAATTTTTGTCATAAATCATTACTATTCTTTCCATGGAAAAGTTTTTAGATTTCAACACAAACACTTTCACTAGTTCACAATTTTTTTCCATTTCCATTCGTCACCCGTTATTTGTGTAGTAAAGTAAGCAGGTAATTCTATAAACAACCTAGAAATCACCCCAAATTAGCATCGGGGAACAAAAAGTATAATTCCAAGCTTAACGCCACGGTCGCTGACGCTGTCCCTGTTGTTCGATGCCGGTGGCCAACGTAGAGCGTAGAATGTGGTGCCTGCCACGGCTGCCTAACGCAAGGAAGAGCAGCACACCAGCCGCTGCCGTAAGAGTACAGTGGTGATTCACAATGTCAAGTTGTCATTAGCTACGTTGTGGTGCCAATCAACACTCAATAAGGACGGTGTGCCGAGGTTAAGTGGAGGTGTCGGACATCGAGGAAACGGTCTTGGCCCCATCATTGTCTTCCATTGTATTGGAACAAAGGATACGTGCAAAAACTAAGGATAAGCTAGTTCCTTGTGTTGTTTGGAGTTGAGACTTGAGACACAAGAAGTAGTTTAGGTCTTTATTTTCCTTTGGTCATTCTATAAAGGGGGGAAAGGATTAATAACTTGACCTAAGTACGCCTAGAGTATAGGTGTGGTGCACACTTATGAAATTCTAGCACTAGGTAGCTCAGATGAAGCCTTCGGATAGTTAAGAAAAAGATTAAAATTTAAAAGAGTTGAATTGGACGAGTTTAGGCAAAGAATAGTGACAACGACACATTTCACCGGTTGATTCGATGCCCTGTGTGGCCAGCACGGGATCAATCGATGCTACTGTGGTTTTTTTTATGAAACAGGAGGGGTTGGAGCCCCTACAATCAATGCTACTGTGGTTGTGCTCGGTAAGTGCACAGGTGCACCGATTGATTCGGTGCCAGCTCAGGTTGATGTTGCTCTTGTACAGAGCTAATGTACAGCACCGAATGTTTCGGTATTGATCCAAGCCTACACCAAATGAGACTGTGTATGTGAGTAAAGTTGAAGTTCATCTCTAGAATGACAGATTGATTCGTTGCTAGCAATGAATAGTAGCACTGATTCAATACCCCGTACAGTAACTAGCCATTGTAATTCAAGTGAAAAGTGGACACCGATTGATTTGTGTGGGCATTTCGTGAGTACCGAATCAGTCGGTGTTCATCTGTCCAATTAGTAAGCAATAGCTAGCTCATTTGGGTGGCCTATATATACATGATCTTCACCATCAGTTGAGCTCTCTTGCCACCTAGGAAGTTCATACTAAATACTAAATTATTGGAGGTCAAGGGCAAGAGAAGCACTAGAAGCGATTTGCATGTTTCTTAATTCAAGAAAGAAAAAAATCCATTTTACTCCCCTCATCTATTTGCTTTGTCCATCCCACACCCTAACCAAAATGTCGGCTTAATTTACTCCCTCATCCTATTCAAAGTAGATTAAATTAGTCCCTAGTTAGGATTTCCACCGGCAAATGCGGACGTGGCATGGATCTGCTCCGGGTCTAATTACATTGATGCGTGACGTGGAATGCATGGGTCAAAGCTGAGCCAAGCCGAACCACATTAATGCTGCCAGAGCCAAGTCCCCAAGCCATTCCTACTGCCAGCTAAGTCGAGCCCTTGGCACTTCATCGCTGCCCCATCTTCTCCGCAATTTGTAGGTTAGCTGGATTCCATTGTATATAATTTAACATGGTGTGTCTATCGATCGACGAGTTTCAGTATTGCCACCATGATGTACTCGCGGGATCCCCCTGCCTGTTAGTGTTTTGTTTTCATTGTAAAAAACTTCTCCCTGCACTATTTTGGTTCATGTGAACTTTCTAAAAAATGTGAAGTTCTGTATCCTGTGAAGTTCCTCACATTTAGCATGACGAGAGTACAATTTGCATTGTCCTGAACGCTTCAAAGTAGTTCGGTACGTCTATGGCTTTGTTTTGGTTCAACTTTTGACGAGACAAGCAACAACGGATACGTGTGTAGTACAGGCGTCAACTACAAACCTAGCGCAGGGCTGGCTGGGGAGGGGCGTGCGAAGCAAATGTTGCCGCTCGGCTTGCGTGAGGCCAGGGTGCACTGCTCGGCTTGCGGCTCCGCTTGGCTTGTGCGCTGGAAGGACAAGCTGCTCGGCTTGCACGCAGCTCCTCTGGGCTCGGCTCGGGTGACATGCAGTACACGTCAGCTATCTGTCCAAGCTAAGACCAATCAAAATAATGTCACGTAAGCAATTTGGGGTGGAAATCCTGATTAGGGACTAATTTAATCTACTCTTAATAGGATGGGGGAGTAAATTAAGCCGACATTTTGGTTAGGGTGTGGGATGGACAAAGCAAATAGGTGAGGGGAGTAAAATGGACTTTTTCCTTCAAGAAAGGATCTTTTTGGCTTGTGCAGGTCAAATGAGGTTCTTTCCTTGTTACTCTTGGCGATCTGACAGCATGAAAAAGAAACTGTGTCGATGAAGTATTGCGCCGATGAAGTATAAGTGGAGTGTGAAATCAAGGCCGAAATAATGGTGAGGAAAATGACTTGTTGAGGACATGAGTTTTGTTAAGTTTTTCATGTTAGTACCAAACTTTATGATTTTGGGAACTCTATTATTTTTATGTAATATCAATATGTAAGAACAATTGAAATGCTCTTCTTCTTAAATGACAAAGCAATGCTCTTACCAATTCTTTGGGTAAAAAAAACTACAGCTCCCGCGGGTAAAAAAAGATAGAAGAGGGTACGGAATATGGGTGGGAGCAACAGTTATGTGTTCTTCTCCGCTGTCGTACGTCTTCGTGTGTAGTGGCATAGCCGTGTTGATGTCTCAATCCAACCGGCCAGTAAGTGTTTTTGAGTGGTTTGCCGTATTGATGTCCAAATCCAACCGGGTGAGTATAGTGATTTTTTTTCTTTCTTTTCTGCTTCCTGCCTATGGCCTCCCAGGGTCGTAGTCTTGTTCTGCTATATCAAAAGAAATGCACTTGTCGAGTGTTCTTTGTTCAAAAGAAGGATAGAAGAGCTCGGACCGTGCTAGACTTGGACCAAATAGTAGTAACTTGAGCATTTGATATTCAATGGTCTTCAGTGCATATAGAGTACAGACAAGCAAACACATTTGCAGGACGAAAGGAAGCATTCTTTCTTGTGGGGGAGAAGACTCCCTGCAACACCAGTTCTTCAATTTGTGGTGCCAATGATCTATCCGTGCGCTTTAAGGGAAGGCATAGGATCCTTCCATCGAGATCTGCGAGAAAAGAAAAAGTCATATACTACCCTGTACTGTTGAGCATGCAAAATAGTTCTCCCAAATGGTCAATAAGTAACAAATCTCAGATGCTTTGTTAATTTTTGGCTAATTAAGTAACACTTCTGTTGAACATGAATACATGATTATGTACTCATTTGGTTAATTAGATTCATCTTTTAGAACCAGAATTCACAATTTTTTAAAGTTAAAAAAAATAATATGTGGTCTCCTCGTCCGCGGCCCGCGGGGGTGCACAGTCGAGGGCTGCTGTTGAGTACACCAGTGCTGTGGTGAGGCATGATCAACTGCATCGTCTTACTCCATGTTCGACATGTCCTAGGGAATCCAATTTGGACAAGATGTAATGCACGTTTGCAGATCCGACCTTAGTTAGCGGCTGCGATAGATCGGAGTCAGACTCCGAGAAGCTAAGGATTGATTCATGGTGGCGAAGCAAGTCAGAGACCAAGCACACAACACCCGTGGGGTATAAAACAAACAAGTAACAGGCTGCACCCACCAACACCCCAGGCAATCGCAGCACCTGCAAGCACTTCTCCTGCGATCGATCGATCGAGCTCCAAACAAGCAAAGGTAGCATCACTCGATCGAGACGCATTTGCAATGGCTTCGTGATCTCTCCTCGCCACGGTTTGCCTGCTCTTACTACTGCTCTTTCTCTCACCTCGCTCTCTCTCCTCCACGTCAGCAAAAATCCTAGGTGGCACTGCATGGGACGACCTATCAGACCGCTGACGTGTGACAATATACCTTCCCTTAGCACTGACCTTTGAGCTTATTCCATCTTAAGAAAAGGCTGGTTTCGATTCCGAGCAACAAGGGCTTACATGTCCTCCTCGAGTTTTTTGCTACTTTTTCTGCTCTGCTCCTTTCATCCTCATGTGCATAAAATATGCCAGGTTTTATAAGAACATTAAGATGTACTTCTTTGATGCTTGGGAGAAATTCTAATCTAGAAAAGCCAAATTCTTCCATCCCATTGTAGTACATGATGTACAACAGCTCAAGTTTGGGCATTGCTCCATCCTCGAACTTGATCTGCTCTATTCCCAATTTTTTAGCAACCTAAAAAATTAATAGACTTGTGAAACTCTTCCCCTGGAAATGGAGTTTGTCACTATCACTCTAAAATGTATTCCACCACAACCGTAGGAGGGATAACTTTGGCAGATTCCCAAGGATATGAACAGTAGCATCATGATATAACAACCTCGTGTCACGTAGCTTCAACTTCACAAGATGCTGGAGCTTCCTGACCCATTCTAGTAATCTAACAAGACTACCCTGTATCTTGATGCTCTGGAGGTTTTCTGGAGGGAAAGGCATGTCATCGAGGCCATCATCTAAACCAGGCTCCCCATCCAGGGGCGGAGCCAGCAGGGGGGTGGGGCTCTAGCCCCCCTACTAGTGCACGCCCCATACAGAGTAATCCTAAGCCTCCCTTGTAATTTCTTGCCAATGAAGAAGGAGAAGGAGAAGAAAATAGAGAGGGAAAGAAGAAAAGAAGAGGAGAAAGGAAGAAGGGGTGGATGAGCCCCCCC
>OAMR01000279.1:137101-154031 GCA_900205405.1 Echinochloa crus-galli
CCCCACATGAATAACAAGACATCCACTTTGCAACCAGCCACTCCACTCTATATAGACCCATGGTAAAATATCAAAACGTACTTGTATCAAGCATACAACTCAAATAATGAAAAGGGTAAAACCGTCTAAGTTTTTTATAGAGTATCATACACACCTTCGTAACTTTACTTAGCCTCGATGCCCGTTATGATAGTGTCACGTGTTCAGCATAGGTAAGATACAGATCACAATTAGCTCTATCCGGATTAGACAGTTTGAGTGCCAAGCCTTTTTATAATTTATGCTTGATTCAACCTTTTTATGCATAGAGGTATCCATGAGTTACTACTTTTTACCATTTGTTTAGGCTAATTATTCTTCAAAATATATACTTCTAACCATTTAACCATGCATGAAGGTAATCTAAATGCTTAGCTATGGAGTTCAGATCAGGCCAATTATTCTTCACGAACTTAAGTTGAATGTTTGTCTAGACTTACCATCTAGCTCCAAAAAAGTAGCATAGGATTTTTGTAGCAAACATACACATAAAAATGTTTGGAGGTAATTAAGATATTGAGATTTAAAAATGTTTATCTAGATCACATTATGATCCAATGCGTATCTCCGTAGATCACCTATATATGATAAAAAAAGGTTGTGATTTGTTAAATAATAAATTCTATTTTAGAGTTTTGATTTTACGCACAGTTCAATAGACCACAGTTTACGTTGGCGTCTTCGCAGCAGCGTGTACGTTCGCGGGGCCGAAGAGCCATGTACAGTGCTGCGACACGGCAAAGGTCAACGGAAAGCGGCACAGCTTTGACCGCGCCGAGGTCGTCCACACTGACACGCGGCGGCAACGGCAGAGGAAGGTGAGTCAGCTCGTCCGGGCCTCCGGACAGCCTTCGGACTCCGATCGAGTCCGGCAAGTTGCAGGGAATCCGATTCGGATTACATTCACGCAGAGAAGAGGAGCGGCCCACGAGCAGCCAAGGATTCCGACTCCGAGACAGCGGTATTCGTGGCGGCAAGGCGAGTCGGACACCAAGCGCACGCCCACGGGGTATAAAACAAACGAGCTCCAACCAAACTAGCATCGTTCGATCGAGACGCATTTGCAATGGCTTCGCGATCGCTCCTCGCCACGGTTTGCCTCATCTTACGTTGGGCGCCGCTCTCGTGGAGGCCCGTCCCGAGCCACGGCCGCCGCAACGCAATAATCCAAGACGTCGTCACCTCTCCACAACGACGGACGCACCGCCGGAGAGTACCGGTGCCGTCGATGCACGGGCGGACCTAGCCCAAAAACTGAGTGAGGGCCTGCTACTTGTTGGGCCTCGATTGCTACAGGGAAATAGACCCAAACTCCACTAAACAAGAAAAAATGAGTGTGGGCCTGGGCCCTCACTGGGCCTAACGTGGGTCCGCCCCTGCGTCGATGGTTATTACCCGACAACGAACACCGCACACCGCAAGCTCGGAGAGAAGAGTAATACTAACAAAAAGCCCCCGAAGAACGCGACGGCGGCAAATTCAAAGGGCGGCGGCGGCGGCGTCCAGTTCGACGTGGGCAGCTTCGGCGCCGCCGGCGACGGGAAGAGCGACGACACGGGCGCGTTCCAGAGCGCGTGGGCCAAGGCCTGCTCGTCGGCGCAGCCCGCCGTGGTGGTGGTCCCCGCCGGAAAGACCTACCTCCTCAAGGAGACCACCCTGTCGGGGCCCTGCAAGTCCAGCAAGATCACGTTCCGGCTCGACGGGACCCTGGTGGCCCCAGACGACAAGTCCGGGTGGGGCAAGCAGGGCCACCCGCGTTGGGTCACCTTCGACGGCGTGGACGGGCTCACGGTGACCGGCAAGGGCGCCATGGACGGCCGGGGCAAGTCGTCGTGGAAGAACTCGTGCCGGCGCAACCACAAGCTGCCGTGCACGTTCGCGCCGGTGGCGCTGAGCTTCACCTCGTGCAAGCGCCTGAAGGTGGAGGGCATCAAGCTCCTCAACGCGCCGCAGGTGCACGTGCTGGTGGAGTTCTGCAGCGACGTGACGCTGTCCCGGCTCACCATCGCGTCCCCCGGCGACAGCCCCGAGAACGACGGCATCCACGTCGCCCACAGCGACGGCGTCCGCATCCTCGGCGCCAAGATCAAGGCCGGCGACGACTGCATCTCCGTCGCCACGGGGACGAAGAACTTATATGCGTCGAAAATTGAATGTGGCCCCGGGCACGGCATCAGCGTGGGGAGCCTGGGGAAAGGGGGCAGCCGGGCGGAGGTGTCGAACGTGACGATCGACGGCGCGCACGTGACGGGGACGCTGTACGGGGCGAGGATCAAGACGTGGCAGGGCGGGAGCGGGTACGCCAGGGACATCAAGTTCCTCAACATGGTGATGGACAAGGTCAAGAACGCCATCGTCATCGACCAGAACTACTGCACCAGCTGGGACCTGTCCAAGCCCAAAAGCAGCGCGTGCGAGCAGAAGGACGAGTCGGCGGTGGAGATCAGCGGGGTGGTGTTCAAGGGCATCAGGGGCACCAGCGTCAACAGGGACGCCATCAGGCTCCACTGCAGCAAGGCGTCCCCATGCCGCGACGTCGTGCTGCAGGACATCCAGCTAAAGACCAGGGGAGGAACGCCGCCACCAGCACGTGCGAGAACGCCCTGCTGGGCGCCGAGACCACGAACGACGTCTCTCCGGCGCCCTGCTCCTCCGTCACCACCAGCGACGATCTGCTCCCGCTAGGACCCGAAGACGACGACGTGTGACATCGGAGAGGATCAGTCAGGGAGACTAGGGATGCAGACGAACGTTGTCCTGGCAGATGTTCATACAAGTAGTACTAGGGAACTAGACATGAAGATTCTGTAGTGTTTTTTTTCTGCTTATTATACACACATACTGTATGACCGTGTTATGTACACACCACATGTACCATTCTTTAACTGAAGCAGACAAATTTAAAATGCACACTCTAGTCTTCACAACTCTCCCGTAAGAAAAGAAAACAATGCCTAACTATGAGCTGGCGTCGTACATCGCAACGATACATACACATGTACAAGCGAACAAACTTGCAGGATGAACAGAAGCTTGGTTTCAGATGCGCGTCCTTTACACAGATGAGAAGTAATAATCCATTGTGACGTCGAACTCAAGCAGCACTGCTCTGCTGCGCCCGCATCACCAGTTCTTCTGTCGTTGTGCCGATGATCTCATTAGCACGCTTCAGCGGCTGACATAAGATCCTTCCAATTGAATCCTGCGAGAGAAGGGAAACCTTACTGGTGAGAAGTACACCAAGCAACTCATTTTGAACACTGAGTGTATCTATTCATTTGCTATCCAGTTCTGAATGTACAAAATCATGCTATTCAAACGTTTGTCTGCACACGGAAAACTAGAGTGCCAGAGTGGAAAAGAAAACTAGAGAAAGTGCATGCTCCTGCTAATTCTAGTCATGTGTATTTAACCGAAGAACTAAGCAAAATATGCTACACTCAAAAATAACCGGCCAGTCAAAATCATCTGATAAGTGATAGCTACCAGACTGCTGAATCAACTGAAACCACGCATGAAATTCAAATTTCAAACAAAAGATGCAACCATGCATGTTCCATGTAGCAAACATGGCTAGATATCACCTGCTTTTCAGGGAGCCAGCCCAAAATAATTATCAATCTACAAACTGAATGTGATGCAGTTTGCAAATCATGACAATTTGTGACTAGAGGTGGTATAATTACTAATATTTTACTTCAAGATTAGAAAAAAAAACTACTGAGATTTACCCGATGAACAATGCTAAGCTTCTCTAACTTCTTGATGGCATCATGAACATCAAAATTGCACTCTGCACCAAACTCTTCTTTGATTAGCTCTTCACAGCGTAAATCAAGATCCTGGTAAGACCAAAGAATTTTAAAGAAAATGTAAGCTCCCTAATTTCAGAGTAATTTGTACATGAGGGAGAAATAATGGAAAAAAGTAGCTGTCGTACACTCCACTTGCATGGCATTTGATGGAATGCATATTGTAATCATGATTACACACGTATAATGTGTTTGAGCAAATGTCATTCAAGTTGAGCCAATTTTTAAAATTTTGTTGTGTCAGTCAAGCCCTCCCAACAACTACAACTAGAGATATTTTTTCTATTTTATTTTATCCACGCAGAAATTTCTAACCAAAACCATTCTGCACAGATCCTTCGCCTAACCATAGCTTCTTATCTAATCTTTAAACAGGCAAACAGTGTATTCAACGCAACATGCCGCAACTAAGAATAGAACACAAGAATCACACAATAAGGTTGCTACATTTTCCCCACTGACAAAAATTCTATGTATATGTTTACCATCTGATAGGAAGTACTGCATTCTAACAAAAAGACAAAAACAAACTTGAACAATGCTACTTGGAACAGCAGTGAGTACAACTTCAAACAGCCTAAGTGTAAAAGAAGAGCTGAGATATGTAATGTGTGAATCTATGAAGGAGGGTTACTAAAGAACAATGTTATCTTGAGGCCACAAATGCTCAAAGCATGCAAATGAAAGAAGAATGTAGACTGGAAGACCAGTTAGCTATGCTTACTTGTATAGTTGCTTTTCCCTGTTCCATTAAAATGTAGTAACAAATTATGACCTCTTTAACCTACATCAAGGACAAAAGGATGTCAGTTACAAGGTATAGGTACAAGTTTCTGGCTTGAAGGACATCAACTGTTTCATACTTCTTGCTGTATCACGTCATCACATAAGTGGAGAAGAGTTCCTTTCCCACTATCAAGCTGCTTGTCATACATTGATTTTGTAATCAAATTCTGATAAATTGTCATATTTTGTTGAAATCTGTACATAAACGAGAAACAAATCTGTCATACAACAGCAATAAAATTGACTACATATTATGAACAAAATATCTAGCTAACAGTTAGACAAATATGCTAGAATCAGTGCAGAATTGCGAAAAACAGAAGAAAGATTAATCTACTAATTTTTTCTCGAACCACGCAGGAGAACTGCGCGTCCACGGATTGTGGCGCCAGTTGTGGTAATCCCAGCTGCTGCAGTATTATAGTCCATACCTCCCGAGCAAAAACACAACCAGTCAACAGATGGCTAATCGTTTCCTCTTCCTGATCACAAAAAGGACACACCTCCGGGTGGGGCAAATTCCTCTTGGCCAGGCGATCAGCTGTCCATACCCGGCCATGATAAACCAACCATATGAAGAACTTGCAACGAGGCGGTGCCCATGTTTTCCAGATTCGACGCCATGGCTGAAACTTGATGGTGCCCACAAAGAAGGCCTGATAAGCAGATTTGCTACTGTAAATGCCATTCTGAGTTAATTTCCACTCATAGTGATCTGGTACATCATGGCGTAGGGCAATGTTTTCCATTAGGTCCCAAATCTGCAGATAATCATACAACACCTCCACCGTAAGAGCACCCCTGATGTCCTGTACCCAGCTCCTGTTTAGCAGCCCCTGAGCCACAGTCCTTCTTTTAACAGTTCTCTTGGGGATTGCTTTAAACAAGTTCGGGGCAGTTTCAGCCAAGGTTTTACCATCCAACCACCGATCTTGCCAAAACAGTATGTCTTCCCCATTCCCAACTATAGCAACCACTGCTACATCAAAGAGGGCCCTGGCCTTTGAGGGAACAGAAATAGGGAGGCCAGCCCAAGGTCTTTCTGGATTTGTTTTCTGCGCCCATAACCATCTTATTCTTAATGCCAATCCAAGAAGCTCTAGATTGTGAATTCCAAGTCCTCCATACTCCAGTGGTCTTTGTACCTTCTCCCAGGCTACCAGACAATTGCCCCCATTGGCCTGATCATGTCCCTTCCATAGAAACCCTCGTCTTTTCTTATCAATAGCCTTGAAAAACCATTTTGGCAAGTCCAAGGCTATTAGTAAATAAATTGGTGCCGCTGTCAACACTGCTTTCACCATAATCTACTAATTGGAATTTACAATTTATTACATTGCACTAAGTTCAACCACTCTTGGGATGACTCCACCAATAGAGAAAGGACATTAACCATGGAACTCAAGGAAAAGGGAAAAAAGGGTTGTCAATTAAGCACTTACGTGAAGTAGATCTTAGCACAGTACCCAACCACAGCAGACATGATTGCTATGACAACCCATACATCAGCCTTTGGCATTTCGAGAGAACCAACTAGAGTAACCTGCAAGTAGTAAGACATTGATATAGTTACAAATTACTGTAGCTGCAAATCTGGAAAGCTAAATCATTAGAAACGTACCAAACCGACAACAGCAGAAATGAGAAACTTGACCCAATCCATTGGTGTTAGAGTAGGATTCTTCTTCTCTGGCTACAAAATAACTTCTAATTCAGGTCATTGACAACAACAGCAAATGCAAATAAAATTATGATGAAAACTGCTATGCGTGGATCTAACTTCTAATGATATCTTACAAGAACAATTTCCATGTCAGCCATTGGAATATTCTTGAAGTGCTTTACAAATATTCCTCGATCAGGCTCAGTCTTCGTTCCAGCCCTCCTGTACATCATGAATTTGAAAGTTGACCGATGTATCAGCATTAAAAAATAGCAGAGTCTACCATGAATGTGAAAGTTGAGCGATCAGAAGTTGAATCTACCTGTACACCACAATCATCCTATCGAATGTAGGTTCTTGAATTGTCATCTTACTCATCAGATTTCTCATACTGCCACCAAAAGGGTAAAGGCATGTAAGAGGAAAAGTTTGGTAGTCTACTAAATTTTACTGAGAACACTGAGCAACCTTAGTTCAATTTTTTCTAATCGAACTCTCTCAACAAATAATTCAGGTTCTTCCTCGTCTTCATTAATTTCATCAGTCTTCTTGGTGTCTTTGTTTGGCTTCACATGCTTTTTACTAGAAAACAATCTATCAATCCTGTAATAGAAATAAGATCTCATCACTATAATGCCATACAATATTTTGGCATATTGGAGTAGATTAGATTGAAAAACAAAAGGTTGAAGCAATAGACTGCACGTACCTGGTAAACCTGAGCAATGCCCTCCAAGCTCTGGATATCAATACATCTACTTTCTCCATGATAAAGTAATCAGTTGTTCGATCAATTCCAATGCCCCGACGAAAGATGATATACTACAAGATGTGGGCAAATGGGAAATATGACTTTGTGAGTTAGGAAGCCTTGAGAAAAATAGATGAGGATGATGAAAACATCCAGAAGCTATTGTAAACACCTAATCATCAGCACAGAAATATAAATGGTGCCAGGATGACAAGAAAAGCTGGAGGAAGGAATAATACCTTGTCCGCAAATTCTGGTAGATTGTCATGCGGATGCTCTTTAAAATATTTTGTCAACAACTTCTTGTCTAGCTACATATCAAGGTAAGCAAATAAGTGGAATAGAGAACAGACAATTTATGTGTGTTTACTTAAAAATGTTGGAAATTTCAAACCTTAGATTCATCAACTTTGATAGGAAGATTCAACAGATATTTTCCAGATTGCGCAATATCATACTCTTCATCAGATAACAACTTGAAGTTGCTTTTTTCCATCACCTGCTTGAATCAGAACACAAAATGTTTAGTTAGAAATGATGAAACAAAACTGGTTCTGATTTTGCATAACTAAATGGTAGTTGAACATCTCATAATCACATCAAAAACAGGAATTCCTATCTACACTCAAAGGAAAGAAAAGTAGTTTTATCAGTTACATATCAATACACAGCATCATCCTTCAAGGGGAACTGCAAAAGGTGATTCGATCCAACTGAGTTCATTGGTGGCAAACTTGGTCAATATTGAGTATTGGGTTCAACAGGAGTGATAAAAGTTAAATGTGTTTCTATAAGCTAATAATGACTCTTCCATGCCATTCCCAAGCAGGCATTTCAAATATCATCGCCCAATGTTTTATAATTATAAATAAAAGCAAGCCTCCAATATCAGGGTAGGTTTTCATGTGTTATGATAATACGGATAGCAAATGTACCGTGCCAAGGATTTCATTTCCTAGTATAATTTAGGCCCTGAAACGTCACCCATGTAGAAAGGCACAGCTCAGTGGGGCGAAATCAATGCATGGTATTCAATAGGAAGAATAGTAGGTCCCAGGTGGATTTTGTTGGTCCCTGCCCTCAATTAGTTACATTTGCATAATATCCACGTGGAATTTTTTTTTCAACCATTTTCCAGTGCATTCAGTGCATAGTTAGGCAGCTTTTGAGGTATAATTTTTGAGTTATAAATACTAAACAAAGGAACCGACCTGGAAAAGATATGTCATGAAATTGAATTCAAGGGTCTCAATTTCCTCTTGTGTGAGGTTCTGCTGCTCCAGCCTCTTCCCACCAGAAACAGGGTCAAACAGGGAGTACAGTTGCTGCACCAACCAATAAGAGATAATTAGACATTTGACCCAATGGGGCCCTTGAGCAGTCAACAGTTAACTCAGACGATGAAAACAATCCAGACAAACAGATGGCTTGCCATGAGGTCTTCAAACTGGAGGAGGTACCAGGCCCTGATGGTGTACTCCACCTTCTTGCACAGCTTCAGGAACTCATTTCGGTCAGCCTCATGCTCTGCGCACAAAATTTATTCCCAAATAAAAACCGCAATGAATGAAATGGGGACAGTTCTGAATACAAACATTATTTTCCAAGTTAACTATCAATTTTGCAGCAAATTGGAAGGAGCATAAGGCTTCCATAGGGGCACAACGATGGTCATACTACACTTGAACTGCAAGGCCTTTGGATTTCACAGCTGAACCCAATTGGCAATTGAGCATGACTATCACTCGAGCCGATGGTCAGGGCAAAGGAAACTCTACTTCCAGGGCCCCAGCGCCAATCGAATCGGCCACCGGTCTGATGCTTGGAAGCCAGCCCAAGCACGAGTAGCAGCAGGAAGGTATGACTAGTGCGAAGTGCAGCAGGAACGAACTAGTAAAAGAGGAGTTCGCAGAAGCGGGGGTTACGGCGGGCGCACCGATGAGGTAGGCGAGGCGCATGATGAGCTTGGGCTTGAGGATAGGGATGACGGCCTCCCGCTCCATCCGGATGACCTCCCGCACCACCCCGTCCTTGGGCCCGTCCACCGCCGGCTGCTTCTTCCCCTCCGCTTCCGGCATCCTCCCCTCCGCCTCCGGCCCCGCCGCCGCCGCCATCCGCTCTTCCTTCCTTCCTCAGTTGTGTAACGAATCGAATCGGCTCCGCTGTACGCGTAGCAAAGGTAACGGCGACAGCAGCCGCAGCTGGTGCCTGGTTGTTGTGGTGCGCGACGGAGTGGCCGTAGCGTAAATTATTAGTGCTATTGTCTTGGGGATGGCCTCGGCCTCGGGGCAGAGCACGTGGCGACGGCGACCGGTGTCGCCGGGGCCCACGGCGGGGAGGGGCGCGGCACAGTCCCTGACATGTGGGTCGGAGATCGGTGGGACCGGAGTGTCAGTGGCAATTGTCGCGTCGTGGGGGTGCGTCGGTTGGCGTGGTGGGGTCGCCGGATTAGGACAGGTTGGACGGAGGCGGTCAACACGAAACGGTTAGCTGGGCTTTCCGTTTCATCGAGAGCGGCGCGGGCGTGGGCGTGGCCTCTGGCCTGGCCTGGCCTCCAAGGAAAGCGAGCGGCGATGCCTTGTTTCTCCGGTGTGCGTGGAGGTTTAAGGAAGCGGACGAAGGGAGACTGGAGACGAAGATGATCTTCTTTAGGCCTAACAATCGGCCACGTGTAGTGTAAACAATACCAGCTGTGCTCATCCCCTCCAGCAACCATTTGGTTGACTCCACCTGCTGCCGGATGAGCAAAGCAAACAGAGATTTGATACTTCTAGGCGATTTATATTATTTAAAAGTGTGATTGATTCTATCAGCTCCTACATTCGCCGAGACATGCGAGTTGAAGTGAAAAAATAATTAATTTCTCCCCCAATACATACCCCTATGTATTAGAGGAGTTTCGTCTGTTTCCAAACATAGCATAGACTAACTGAATGCTCCTGAAGCCGTGTTTTAATGTGTTGTGCCTAAATCGTTTTTTAAGAAAGCGTTCGTCTTTTGTCAAATTCTGTTCGTAGACTGTTGTGTAAGATTGACAAGACCATTAGATTTGTAGACATTAGATTGCGTTGTCGTTGGTTTGAAGTTGTACATATTATCCAGAGATACCGCCGATGTGAGCTGACAACGGAAAAATAGGATCGTCCCCCACGGCGATACGGGCGGCTTTCTTTCATCGCGCGCAGCTGGTTTTTGACTTACGGCATCGCGTGCTCCGAAGCGGATCCTATGACTTTGTAGGTGTATCTATTGGTCGTCACTTCGCAGCATAGACTTCGTGGGATGATGAGAGATTACGGCCGATCGTAGTTGGCTAAGGCTGGGTAATATGATAGTATTAGCTCAGAAAGGAGAACGAGGCAACACCTGAAACCACGCTTTGGGTATTGATTTCTTGGCTCCGGAGAAAAATCTCTAAACCTGACCTTAATTGGTTGTATCTAGCAATGATCTTGTTGAAGTCATTGTTTGGGGCTTTAAGAATCATTCTCTAAGGTAAAAACCGATGGTCTGGCCTTGAGCTCTTGACTGGTTGAACCATGGCAATGATGGTGCGTGTGCGTGCCATTCACTTGTTAGAGAGCCTTTTTCGTAGACCAGGTGTTTGATGGGAGGGTGTATTCCTTCTCCGGAGAGAAATCTCTAGATCTTGTTGAAGTCATTGTTTGGGGCTTTAAGAATCATTCTCTAAGGTAAAAACCGATGGTCTGGCCTTGAGCCCTTGACTGGTTGAACCATGGCAATGATGGTGCGTGTGCGTGCCATTCACTTGTTAGAGAGCCTTTTTCGTAGACCAGGTGTTTGATGGGAGGGTGTATTCCTTGGCTCCGGAGAGAAATCTCTAGACCTGACCTTAATTGGTTGTATCTAGCGGTCTTGTTGAAGTCATTATTTGGGGCTCTAAGAATCATTCTCTAAGGTAAAAACCGATGGTCTGGCCTTGAGCCCTTAACTGGTTGAACCATGACAACGATGGTGTGTGTGCGTGCCATTCGCTTGTTAGAGAGCCTTTTTCGTAGACCAGGTGTTTGATAGGAGGGTGTAAGCAATAGAAGATTAAGTTGTGTGTTGTTTTTTGTTTTTTTACCGAAGACGGGAGGGGAAGCCCCTACCTATTTTTTTGATTTTTTTATTCCAAACCCAGTTAATTCGCTCCCACGAGGAGTCGAACCTGGGGTCTGTTAGGTGCTACTTATGTGCTCTAACCATTAGACTAGAGGCCCTTTCACGTGTTTTGTTTTTTGTTGTCTAGATATATATTGCCATATCTACTTTTGTTGTGTGCATCTTAGCTATGCAGAGGTCGGGAATAATCTTATCATATTTGTATCATCTTCGTGTATATGTCTAAGATTAATAAAATTTCTTTATAAAAAAACATATTATCCAGAAAATTTTGTGGGACGGATATCAAGAAATACAACTCAGAAATCATAAACAAGTAAACAACTAAAAAAACGAGTGGACGTAGCAGCAGAAGTCCAGCACACATCCTCGAATATACTTTTTATACGCATGATGTTTTATGTTTCTTCAGTCGATGTTAAAACACGTTGCTCGTCTTGGTATTTTTTTCGGTAATGCTTACTAAGGCGTCCGACGGATCGAACGCTCTAGCACAATTTCCGTTTATCGCTCCCTATTTAAATTTTGTGTCGTCGTTTTTAAGAAAAATTCTCGTATCGCTCCACTTCGGCGCTGTCTGATGAGGACATCTTCCTCCACTATTACCCGTTGGCAAAGACGCAACAAAATGGGCCAGGCCCAGTTGTAGTCGGGTGGCGACCATGTGAGCCTCTGAATAATCCCACCTTGCTTAGTTAGGGAGGAGAAAGCCACCTTAAAAGGAAGAGACACCCTTCCCTATCAGACTAGTCTTTTGGGGCGATTGGGCCTTTTCTCGAGGGGTGCGTCGGAGGGCGGTGCTAAGATTGCTAAGGCGCAACAGGAGGTCCTAGTGGCGTTGTAGTCGGATCGGTGCGTCGTATCCTCAGCTGCCGGTGCTAAGACTGCCGAGGCACAACAAGAGGCTCTAGTGGCGTTGCAGCCGGTTCGGTGTGTCGGCCTTTTCATCCTATCCTGCCTGGGCCAGACTCATTATTTGGTATCAGAGCTGGGCCCTAGTTAAGAAGGGGAGAATGATGAGGACATCTTCCTCCACTATTACCCATTGACAAAGACGCAACAAAATGGGCCAGGCCCAGTTGTAGTCGGCCAGATGCATTACTCTCTGCTCGACATCCTCCTCCTACTCCATTCAACTTTGTAGTTCTTCACTTGTGCTACGATTTGATGCATGTTGAAAGTATATGTTTCACGAGCTTCAGATGTTTCAGAAGAATGTTGCAATTATTTTATGTGAATGTTTCAAAAGTATATTTAGATGTTGCGTATGTTTTTACAGTCATGTTGCAAAGTTTTTATCCGGATGTTGCATTTTTATTGAGAGATTTTAACTGCAGGCGTGCGTGGCTGAAAGTTAGGAGCGTGTCCGTTTTTAGTGTTGCAAACCATGACTATTCATATTACGGATACTATTGTTTGATGTTGTATATGTTATTTTTGGATGTTATACAAATTTGATATGTTGCATGTAACATCATGTCCATGTTATGGTGAGAATTTGACTGTTACGGTACAGTACCGTCTGATTTTTTTTTAGGACGTCTGGATATACCAGGGGAGACCGGACGTCTGGACCCGTGCACCACGGACGGCGTCTTCTCCTCCTCTCGACGCCTCTGCCGACGACCGTCCTGTAGAGTGCACTGTGGGTCTGTGGCCTACTGGCACCAGCAGCGTTGCACTGTTTGGGCACGCACGCGCGGATCTCCCCTGTCGGCCGTCCGGTGCCACGCCACGCGCCCTCACGGTTCACGGTTCACGCCGACGCGGCCACGCCCGCCTGGTCGAGCGAGTCCGTCCGGGTTCACTTGATCACTATTGCCACGCGCTCCCCGTCGGTCTTCCATTGATCGCGTCCATGCAACCTCGTAGAACTTTGCTTTCCCGGGCCATGCCGTCGTCCCCGCTGATGTTTTGAACGAAGCCGATATGTGGCATTCTCCGCATATATGCATGGGTGTACAAGGGAAAAGAATACAAGAATGAAAGCCCTAGCTATAAGATTATTATAGTCAAGAAAAGAATACCATCAAACGTAAACACGCTGCACCACAATGCCTGCCCCCGACGTTGGCGCACCCTGCTTTGTCACACCAAGCTTGGAGTCAGTTGGTTATCTTAAAAAAACATAATTTATCCATATGATCTTATGTACTCCCTCCAGTATGGTATTAGAAGTCGTTTAGGACAGCCATACGGTCACCAAAGCACAACTTTGACTTCACTTTTCTATAAAAATATTTCATGAAAAGTTATATATGTATATTTTTATAAAAGTAATTTTGAAGACCAATCTATTTATATGATTTTTCACATTTCTATACTCAATGACTTAAATGTTATTCGTGATTTATATTTTCAATGTTTGACTCAAACCTTATCCAAACGACTTCTGATATGATACGGGAGGGAGTATTAGGCAAAGAATAATCTAGGAAAACTTATAGACCTTGATTTTCATCTTTAAGCTTTACCAAATTTTTTTTATTTGAATCTGGTTTGATCCCAAAACCGGTTTGAAAACAGGCCACGGGTTTTAAAATTATAATAAATGGTGTGTTTTAAACTTTTAATATGGGTTATAAAAACGAAGGTTCAAATATACCATTCAATACTTTTGGAGATTAATTGAATCTAGAATATACTCGGAGGTAACAAACTAAAACTTTTTTGATCGTCAACTATTTCTGACAAAAACTAAAAAAAATCCACAAACACTACTGCCAAGCGGCTCAGCTCCCCCGGCCCATCCACTGGATAGATGGTGGCCAGGCCCACTCCAAGCGGACCGGTCAAAGCCCAACCATGCTGGCAGGGGCCCAGCGCGACCACACCACAGAGGCCACGGGCGCGGCGTCTCGTGCTCCTCCCTCCTCTCGGACCTCGTCGTGAGAGCAGCGGACAGTAGTGGCGCCCACTGTGCGGTGGGCCCGGGCGCCCAGAACTGGCCTCTCGCACCACCTGCCGCCTGTCTCTCTCGTCCCAAATCTCTCGACCCCGCCTCGGGAGATGCGCCACCGGAGCGATGACGACCTGCATGTATGTACGTGTATGTGATCTGCTCCCGTCTTTCCGAAATCAAATGCGGCACAGGGTTCGTGTGAATTTTGGTGTGTGTTCTGTTCTGTTCCAGGGAGGGCCAATTCTTCTTGTACTCGTAGCACTGTATCTGTATGACTCGTTCGTCAAATATGCACTTTCACCGCTGTTCAAACTGCAAAGACGACGGCGACGATGCAGATGTTGGTATGGTAAAACACCACGACATACGCTGCGCCTCTCCCGGCCGCGCAGCTCTCCCGGCCCCGTGGTAAAACACGAATAATACTGTACTTTTCCCTTTGCACTGACAAAAGGTAGCAGTAAAACTGAGCAGCGCAAGTGATCTGTAGGCGTGTTTTGAACTTTTGATTGTGCGACTCGTGATCGTGAAGCCCAGAAGCAGGCCCGCGAGGCTGCAGCAACGCAGCAGGTCGTGGTCTTCGCGGGGGGCAGGGCAGGTGGGGTGCGTCTTGGCATCACGCGGGTGATGCGGTGACACCTATTGTCTGAAGAAGTGGACACGTTTTTAATTTCTTTATTGGATTGATGTTGGGCCTATTGTGAATCAACCGCCGCCCCGCTACTCCACACGACGTCGCTGCGCCGGGCGCCGCTCATCCGCGGCCACGGCCACCACCACGCACGCTCCTCCGGGTGCCGCGCAAGGCGAGCAGCCCGCTTGTGGCGGCGATGAGGTTAGTGGAGGAGCATATGGGGGTACGACGTGCACGGCCGGCAGTAGGAGCAACGCGCTCGGACCGGCAGCGATTGTTTCGTGGTGGTTATGGGAGGGGCGTGACGTGCAAAAGGAGCTCCATGGTAGCATCTAGAGCTCCTCCAAGGCGGTGGTGTATGAGGCCAGCGGTGCGTGAGCTCGAGCTAGTAGAAGATCTTATATTCTCTTCGGATTAATGTTGCAGTAGGTACTTTATGGTGTTGCAATATTTTTTTTGAATGTTGTAGCTCTATGATTTGGCTGGATGGAGGTTGCATAAAATCGAGCTGATTTTTTTCCATGTTGCAGCTGCATAATTTTGATGTTGCAATAGCCTTGTCTTGATGTTGCATGAAGTTTTAATTGGATGTTTCATATGAAATTCGATTGGATGTTTCGTATGAATTGGATGTTACATGAAACATGCTCTGATGTTGTGGCGGGAATTTTTACTCAACTCCAGCAGTAACTCGATGATATCTGATGACGTGTGTTGCAATCGATGGTTTTTCATGTTGCAGATACTATTGTTTGATGTTGCATACACTATTTTTGAATGTTACAAAAAATTTACATGTTGCGTGCAACATTATATCCTTGTTGCGGCGGGATTTTTTCTGTGCTACAGTACTGTTGGTACGAATACTTGGCTGTGGTTGCGCCACGTCACCGTCCGATTTTTTTTGTCCCGTCGGACGTCCGGGCGCTAGCTTGACCGATTGTGAATTGTTTGCGCGTACGCCTCTCGCTGGTAAGAGAAAAAGTAGAGTGCGTATGTCAGATCACTTACATGCATGCGATGGAGTTTAGAAAAAAAAAGTCATTGCTCTTAAACCAAGCATCAAAATTAAATTCCGATCGCACCATAATACTTATTACGATAAATTTTCAAAACAACATTTCACTTGACTATATTTAGATACTTTTTTATGAATATTTTTATCAAACGAGAACAAATGAGTCCACGTTGTGAACAGATTGCTACACATGGAGAACAGAAGAATCTACGCTGCGAACAAATTATTGCACATGGAGAACAAATCAGTCCACATTGCGAACAAATTACTGCACATGAAGAACATGTAAGTCCACATTGCGAACAAATTACTGCACATGAAGAACAAATGAGTCCACGTTGTGAATAAATTGCTAGACATGGAGAAAAAAAATCCATAGTGCGAACAAATTACTGCACATGAAGAACAAATCAGTCTATATTGCGAACAAATTACTGCACATAGAGAATATGTAAGTCCACGTTGCGAACAAATTACTGTACATGGAGAACAAATGAGTTCACGTTCCGAACAAATTGCTCCACATATGGAACATAAAAATTCACGCTGCGAACAAATTACTACACATAAAGAACACATCAGATCACATGTCGAACAAATTATTGCATATGATAAAATAAAAATAAAGCATAAAAGAGAAAAAAATAAAAATTAGAAAAGGATGTAAAACAAAAAACAGAAAATAAAATAAGATAGTGAATGGAAAAATAAGTAAGGAAATGAAATAACAAAAATAAATAGAATATAAACAAAAATTAAAATGAGAAATAAACAAAAAAGAAATCAAAAGAGAAAGAAAACAAAAAAAGATCAGAAATATAATATAATGGGCTGCCACGTGAAATATGGGACGGCCTACTACCATAAAATTAGAAAGTAAAATTAATGCATGAGTTAGATGTGTTGTTCCTATGTAAACCGAAATAGTCTATTGGGCCGGAAAAAAAATGAACCAAACTTCCCAACTATATAGCCTAAAATCTCTAATGAACCAAACAAGGGTGTGTTTAGATGCAAAAACCTCCCCACCAAAAAGTCACATCGATATCACATCACCATCCCATCAAAACATTAAATATAGCAAAAGACGCATGCATGGAACCCTAAACGTGGGTAAATAAAAAAACTAATTACATGGTTTTGATGTACACGACGAGACGAATCTTTTGAGCCTAGTTAGGTCATGGTAGGACAACGATT
>OAMR01000279.1:174001-197643 GCA_900205405.1 Echinochloa crus-galli
GGGGGGGGGAGAAGATCGAGGTCAGATGGAGGACGGAGAACACCGCCTACAGACGTTGAAGGTGTTCAACCCATGCCTTACTGTATATCACGATATCATCAAAGAACACAAGAACAAAACAGTGTAGAAAGAGACAAAGAACCTCATTCACCAGCGCTTGAAATGTGGAAGGTGCGTTGTGAGGCCGAACGGCATCACAAGAAACTCAAAGTGGCCATGGTGGGTGCGGAATGCTGTTTTGGCGATATCGCCCGTCGACATGCGCACTTGATGGTGCCGCTCCGGAGATCCAGATTGGTGAAGAATGTCGCCCTGTTCAGTTCATCCAAAAGCTCATCTACAACTGGAATGGAAACAAATCATGCACGGTCTTGGCATTTGGAGCGCAAAAATCAACACAAAAATGCCAACTTCCGTCCTTGCGCACAAGCAGTACTGGTGCTGAAAACGCTGAGGTGCTGGGCCTGATGATGCCTTGCTGAAGCATGTCGTTGCACTGCCGCTCAATCTTGTCTTTCAGCAACTGCGGGTAACATATGTCCCACGGCCACATGTGCGGTATATGGGAGGAGGTGAATCCGGTGCTCAATATAATTTGCCGTTGTGGAGGAAGGCATATGGGCCAAGAAAACAGGTCTTTGAATTCCTCGAGGAGAAGCTGCAGCAGGTTTTGCGCCGTGGAAGACAGGTGCAGCAATGATGCAGTGTTCACGCCATACCACTTGACACGATGGTCTGTTCTCCAGAAGTCCATGGATTTGACATCAAAGTCCCACAAGATGGGCCCTAGGGCGCGTCACCAATGGCAACCCAAGACCATCTCGTATCCCTCCAGCGGTATGACAAAAAATATCAAAGTTGAACTGCTCGGTACCAATGGTGAATGCGATGCTGGGGCACACTCCTGAGGAAGCACACGCTCGCAGTTGGCGACACCCACCGTCAGTGCCGGGCTAGGAATTAGTGTCAGTCCCATCTGTGTCTCCGTTGCAGTAGCCACAAAGCAGTGTGTCGAGCCCGAGTCAACCAACGCATGAACCGCGTGGACCGAGACCGTCGTGGCTAGCTAATTGGATGGTGTCGCTGGTAGTGATGCCGGTCAAGGTGTGGAGTGAGACTTCCGCCGCATCTAGTACAGGCGAGGAGCGATCGCGAAGCCATTGCAAATGCGTCTCGATCGAACGATGCTAGTTTGGTTGGAGCTCGTTTGTTTTATACCCCGTGGGCGTGCGCTTGGTGTCCGACTCGCCTTGCCGCCACGAATACCGCTGTCTCGGAGTCGGAATCCTTGGCTGCTCGTGGGCCGCTCCTCTTCTCTGCGTGAATGTAATCCGAATCGGATTCCCTGCAACTTGCCGGACTCGATCGGAGTCCGAAGGCTGTCCGGAGGCCCGGACGAGCTGACTCACCTTCCTCTGCCGTTGCCGCCGCGTGTCAGTGTGGACGACCTCGGCGCGGTCAAAGCTGTGCCGCTTTCCGTTGACCTTTGCCGTGTCGCAGCACTGTACATGGCTCTTCGGCCCCGCGAACGTACACGCTGCTGCGAAGACGCCAACGTAAACTGTGGTCTATTGAACTGTGCGTAAAATCAAAACTCTATCGTCTACACCGACAATGAAGGTGACATGATGCTGGTTGGTGATGATCCCTGGAAGTGAGTCTTACCACCGTCTCAATGTTTTCCTTCGCTTTCCTATTGGTCGGTATGTAATTATGCATGACTAATCTTGATCTCTGTCTGGATAGTGAGTTCTGCAACATGGTGCACAAGATCTTCATCTACACAAGGGAGGAGGTCGAGAGGATGAACCCAGGCGCCCTAAGCTCAAGGTCTGAAGATAGTCTGTCTGACTCGCTGGGGAGATGATTGGGTTCCAAGGAGCCTCGAGGTGGGCCATCCAAAACTTCGTCTCCCAACTCCGAGAACTGCTAATTTGTCCAGTTAGCGAGGTAATACACATCACATCAGCAGCGGTACATGGTCTTGTTTGTAGCAGCAGAGCAAATGATTACCGAGTTAACCTCGTGCGGTTTGTTGCAGGTCTTTTGTGCTGGCAAGAGAGACAAAAGGCCACATATCCCCGCCGTACCTGGAGCGAGAGACAGTGAGTTCGTGAGACAGAGAGGCTTGTAGTGGTGTTGTAGGTGCTTTGTGTGTATGCATCTGGATAAAACCCCGCGTTGTAGATGGTGCTTATCCTGGTGTCGGTTTTCTAGCGTAAGTTTTGGGTGTGCCCTATGTCGGGGTTAAGTTACTGTAGCAGAGCAGCGGGGAGCAGGCAAGAAACCGCTGGTGCGCTTGCTTGGCCGTCCGCCTTTCCTTCCCTTGGCCTTGTAAATAGCCTTGCTTTGAAGCCTAGTAGTGTAGTGTCGACTGCCGTAACTGACATGGCACCTGAAGAAGGCGAGTTGGCTTATGATCGTGTGTCTTTTGGCTGGGTATGTGCATGCGAGGCTACTTGCCTGTGATTGTCGATTGCTTCCATGTGTTCGATTTTTTGCTATTTCGCACGTGAATTCCTGCTTTTGTCGGTTTGATAGGATATGTAGGATCAGATGAGTTTGGAGCTGGAGGGTTGATGGTAGCAGATATTCCTTGTGGATTCCTAGCGATGTACCAAGTATATGTGCAGGGTAGCAGTTCTTGCTGCAGGGGACACGGCAATGAACTTGTGGTGCTCGGAGCGCTGTGCAATGTGGCTGGGTCTGAATTCTGGATGCTGCCTGGGGTGATTGGAGTGGGCGTCAATCTGAGTCGTCGTGGGTGCAGAAGATGGCTTGATACAATGTTAGGGCACTCGTGCCTTGTGGACAACAGTTTCTACATGGACGTTTAATAACTGGAACTTGGAGCCTAGTAGTAGGAAAAAATGTTAGATGCCAGCACGCAATTAGCACCGAATCGTTCGGGTGGCGGCGATGATGATCAGGGTGGAGCAGCAGCAGCAACTCCTGTTTCGTCAGAGAGGCAGCAACTCCTGTTTCGTCAGAGAGGCAGCAACTGTACGTACGTACACGGGGCGTGCGTGAGAGATCCGTAACCACCCGACACGTAATGAATGCTCCCTCCCAGACCCAGATTTGGAGATGCAGCCGTACGAGATCCTTACTCGTACGTACGTACGCGTACGTGCAGAGCGGATGGGATCTGTGGCTCGTCCGCTCGCTCGGCTGTGCCTTGGCACTGGCCCCCAGTACGTCTTGGATTATTGCGTTGCGGCGGCCGTGGCTCGGGACGGGCCTCCACGAGAGCGGCGCCCAACGTAAGATGAGGCAAACCGTGGCGAGGAGCGATCGCGAAGCCATTGCAAATGCGTCTCGATCGAACGATGCTAGTTTGGTTGGAGCTCGTTTGTTTTATACCCCGTGGGCGTGCGCTTGGTGTCCGACTCGCCTTGCCGCCACGAATACCGCTGTCTCGGAGTCGGAATCCTTGGCTGCTCGTGGGCCGCTCCTCTTCTCTGCGTGAATGTAATCCGAATCGGATTCCCTGCAACTTGCCGGACTCGATCGGAGTCCGAAGGCTGTCCGGAGGCCCGGACGAGCTGACTCACCTTCCTCTGCCGTTGCCGCCGCGTGTCAGTGTGGACGACCTCGGCGCGGTCAAAGCTGTGCCGCTTTCCGTTGACCTTTGCCGTGTCGCAGCACTGTACATGGCTCTTCGGCCCCGCGAACGTACACGCTGCTGCGAAGACGCCAACGTAAACTGTGGTCTATTGAACTGTGCGTAAAATCAAAACTCTAAAATAGAATTTATTATTTAACAAATCACAACCTTTTTTTATCATATATAGGTGATCTACGGAGATACGCATTGGATCATAATGTGATCTAGATAAACATTTTTAAATCTCAATATCTTAATTACCTCCAAACATTTTTATGTGTATGTTTGCTACAAAAATCCTATGCTACTTTTTTGGAGCTAGATGGTAAGTCTAGACAAACATTCAACTTAAGGAGTTGTTTTACAATGATTGGAGAGGTACCTGAAAGTACCTGGTATTTTGAATAAAAAAATTAAATAAAATAAAAAAGGACATTATGGTAATCTTGTTTAATTGGGAACTATTTGTGGGAAGATTCATAGGCGAAAATCGTAGGGGGAATCATAGACCAAGCGCCGGCGGAGGAGAAGCAAAGACGGTGAAAAAAATACATTTTTTGCCACGAGAAATTACCCTTATGCCCTTTTTTAAATTTTGAAAAAACTATTAAATTAATAGTGGGTCCCACCATTTTTGCACCTGGTCCCACGAATTTGGTACCTTTGGGTACCTCCGGGTACCTTTATTTAGGTACCTTTGGGTACTTTATTTGTTTCCACCGTCCGATTTCTTGAAACGGATGGCTCTAATTAATCCCAATCATTGTAAAATTTCTCATAGTTTTATAAAAATCTATACAAAATATTTTTTATTTATAGCAAATTGCACACAGCAAATATCCCATTAACCAATATAATTAAGCATAACAAACATTAATTTTTTTCAACAACCAAAAACAATAAACTAAGATTTTTATATAACTCAATGTTACACTATTCAAAAATTTAGAATCACACAAAAGATTTAAAGCATACCACAATAATTTTAAGTGTCGCCTTCTAACCATATTCCTCTTGCAAACTTGAATAGATATAACAGAATAAAAATACATTAAATTTATTTGTGGTATTATTGCACCCCAAATGTTCTGCAAATATTAGTTTGTGAAATTCAACACCCTGGTAAATAACATTTCACAACATTTTCCTTTACTTATGGATTGATTCCCTTGGACAAGTTATCGATATAATATAAATCCAACAAATGTGTTCATATTTACACGAATATTTTTAATTTCAAGTCCACACTTCCCTACCCATATGGACAGGAGGCTTGCTAATTTGACAACAGGGCATCTTTATTCAGTCATCATAGACTCGTATGCCAAATACTTTAAATGTTATCTTAGATTATAAGAGACCATTTGGACGTTCTTTGTATTGAAAGCAAAAGGTTTTGTCGTGGTATGGTTTTTACACCAGCTTTTTCTGATCCAGACAGCTGAGAATCATAAATGGCACACTCGCTATATATCTAACTACCAAATCATGATCAAACCTACTCAAATGTTACCAATAGATTAAAAAAGACAAAAAAACTGCTTTTCATTCCCCTCTCTCCCCTGTGGCCATTCTCCACCGATGCTTTTCATTAATCACTGCTTCCATCCCCAGGCACGTGCAAAGTCTCACTCAGTGGACTCGGATCATGTTCGGGCCTCTGAAAATTGTACTTCTTTTTTGGGAGATCTAATCTGAAAGACTATCTTCTGAAGATGCTGCAGATGCTTCCTTAGTAGCCCGTACAACACTTGCAGCTTCAGCTTCCGCAGTTGACGCCATGTCAATTGACTTTTTGTGCATGCTGAAAATGATCTGAACAGATTTGGCTTTCACAAACATCAAAAATAAAAAACAGTACAAGCATGAAGGATACAGGTTAGAAACCTAGAACCAGAAGCCGTTGCTTATGTCTTATTTGATTTTGTATAGCACAACCAAATTTTGTATAGTCCAGCCAAAAATATTTTTTAAAAAAATCTATTCATATGGCTTTCACATTTCCAAGCTGAATTTAAGCAATTTGATTAGGAGATCTCTAAGGAAAAAACCCATGAATATATTGGTTTGCAAAGTCATTGTAACAGAAGCATCACTTATAGTTAATGATGACTCAATTAGATCAGTACAAATTTTAAAATGACACATGTAAGAACTGTAGGTATATATAAATGTCATTTGAAACGTTTTAATCTCTTCTCACCTAATAAGAAAGCAAGTATCACCAACAGAAAAGCTCCACAAAATTTCCTAAAACTCTTCACAGAGATAATAATAACTTTATACACAGAACAAGTATCTAATAATATTATGCTAGTAGCATTATTTTTACACAGATAGTCTAATGAGAGGAGTGCATGTGAGGCCATAGAGTATTTCTACTAATTGTCACCACCATCAATCAGCCTATAAGTGACATACAAGGTTCAGAGTTAAGGATCATTTCTTCTAAATGATTCTGGTAGCATGGCCCACCACAGTTGTTAGATATCCAATTAGTTTATATATGGATCATCCAATTCTTGAAAATTTTGAAAGACCTTTGAACAGAAAAGTACCATATGAGCCCAACCCTGATGTCCATAACATTCCAGACTTAAATGCATTGCTGCTCCTCTTGGACCTGTCAAGTAACAAGTTTGGTCAGTCCAACAAACCAAGAGACCATATGGAGGTATACACAAGTTCTAACCCATAATTTATCTGACCAAAATGCAGCCTGCAAATAAATATATCCAATAAGCGCACAACTTACATGTTGGTTTGTTCAATAGGCATGCAACTTTGTAACCTCATAGCTTTGGAAAGGCTGGATACAGTGCACAAGTTCAGAAGATCTTCCAATTTCTAAGATGAATGCCAAAAGTCTATATGCACTCAAAAAGGGATAGCATATTTTTTTTTCAAGAATTTGTGAAGCACAATGATGTATCTTTATGGTCAATTATCCATCACAACAGCAACCAGAAACTTCCTGTCCATATCATCTATTTTTGGATTACAACCAGCCAAATATTTTTTGTTAACTGAAACACAAGAAACTAAGGGTAGATTATTTAAAGGAAATCCTTCCAAGAAGAATCAGTATACCTGTCTTTATTATTGTTCCTATTGGCTGAGTTCATTACCACAAAACCCCAACAAGACTCAGTTTTTCCCCTCTATTTACAAATGTTATACCTGCATGGATACTCAACTTATGGAAATCGTTTTTCCATTATAAGAACTATAACTCAGGGGAACACCAAATCTTACCAGGGTACTGTTAACAAAATGATCGAACATTCAGAGTAATTCATTCCTCCTCTGCAAAGCATCTTTTCAGCCTGAACAGAACAACATTAAGGTAACTAATTTGATCCTGCTAGACAAATTGCATTTTGATGGATCGGTTTGCAAGAGTGGTTGTGGTGTTGGGATTGTTATTATCTCTCCACATGGGGCTGTTTTTGAAGCACTTAACCGATTAGATCATGAGTGTACTAATAACCAAGTCGAGTATGAGGCTCTTCTATTCGGATTAGGAATTTTGCATGACATGGAAGTGAAACATGTAGAAGCTTATGGTGATTCTTTACCGGTGGTACAGCAACTTTCTAAGGTATGTCAATGCTTAGATGGATTTTTGAATGCCTATCTTGATAGATGCTTCCATATTATATCTTGCTTGGATGAATTTGTAATCCGTCATGTACCACGAGAAAGAAATCCAAAGGCGAATGCTCTGGCTCAACAAGCATCTTGTTATAATGTTCAGAAAAGAAATTTTCAGGAGCAAAGACCGATGTTTTTAAAAGCCGAGTGTTCTATCCTGGAGGAACTGGTCGCACCGTTTCCTCAATCCGGTCTGACCGGTTTAACCGGTCTGACCGCTTTGGAAATCCGGTCTGACCGGTTTCGTGAAGATGAGTCTACTTCGGCTATTGTTTCTCATAAAGATGAAGTAGATGATTGGAGAAAGGCTTTGGTTGATTATTTGCAAAATCCTAGCAGTTCAGTTGACAGAAAAGTTCGACGATGGGCTCTTAAATTTGTTCTAGATGGTGATGAATTATATCGTCGGACCATTGATGACTTGCTTCTAATATGTTTGGGTCCTGACCAAGCTAGGTTGGCTATGGCAGAGGTTCATGAAGGAATTTGTGGTACTCATCAATCGGCTCCCAAGATGAAGTGGCTCCTTAGGCGAGCTTGTTTCTATTGGCCCAATATGATAGCCGATTGTTTTAAATACTACAAAGGATGTGAGGAGTGTCAGAAACATGGGGATATTTAGTTGGTACCTGCGGCATTGATGCATCCAATTGTTAAGCCTTGGCCTTTTCGAGGATGGGGTTTAGATTTTGTTGGCAAGATTCATCCTCCTTCGTCGAAGGGTCATTGTTTTGTGATTGTGGCAACTGATTATTTTACCAAATGGACGGAAGCGGTTCCTTTGAAGAATATGACACATAGAGAGGTGATTGAGTTTGTTAGAGAACATATTATACATAGGTTTGGTATTCCGCAAACTTTGACTACGGATCAAGGAACTTCGTTCATATCTAAAGAGGTGCATGAATTCGTCAATTCCTATGGTATTAAGCTTCTCAATTCATCTCCATATTATGCTCAAGCCAATGGTCAAGCTGAGTCTAGCAACAAAACTTTGATAAAGCTCATCAAGAAAAAGGTAGAAGATCATCCTAAAAGGTGGCATGAGAAGATCATCCTAAAAGATGGCATGAGGTATTATTTGAAGCTTTATGGGCTCATCGTATTTCTAGACATGGTGCTACTAAAGTTACTCCTTTTGAGCTTGTATATGGTCAAGAAGCCGTTTTGCCCGTAGAGGTGAATCTTGGTGCGTATAGACTTGCAAAGCAAAATAATCTTGATGTTGATACATATTATGCTTTGATGATGGATAATATTGATGAAGTAACCGACAAGCGTTTGGAGGCCTTGGAAGAAATTGAAAAAGATAAAAGGCGAGTGGCAAGAGCATACAACAAGAAGGTGAAGTTCAAATCTTTTCAGGTAGGTGATTTGGTTTAGAAGACAATTTTGCCTATTGGATTAAAGAGCAACAAGTTTGGAAAGTGGTCTCCAAGTTGGGAGGGTCCTTTCAAGATTGTGAAGGTTTGTTCGGGAAATTCCTATATGGTAGAGACCTTGCAAGGACAACGGCTGCCTAGAGCTCTCAATGGGAGATACTTGAAGAAATTTTATCCAAGTGTTTGGCAAAGTGCTTGATGAGATATGGACGATTTATATTTGAAATTGCCCTTAGGATAAAGATGGCCGGTGAATTCTGTAACATCGACCTTAGCATATTTTCTAGTGCATAAAATTTACTAGAAAACAGGGAGGCATATGTTCGCACCGAAACTTGGCAGTTGCCTATCAGGTCATGGGCAACCGGTTAGACCGGTTCTAGAAAGCGGTTAGACCGGTTTTCCTGTAGCCGATCTGGCAACGGCCGAAACCGATCTGACCGGTTTCCCTATCCGGTCTGACCGGATTCACTCCGAGTTCGAGTACAATTAGGAGTCCTAGTCATTTTCCAAATTGTAAAAGGATTCCTTGCGGGGCAAGACCTCCCCACCCTATAAATATAAAGGGCCGTGGCCGATTGAGACCCATGATCCAATCGATCAAACATATTTTTCTACTTTTTATCTTCAAACCCTAGCTTTTCCAACCCCTTTGCTTTCCTTGTTTTGTCTCGACGGCGATCAAGGAGGCTCTGAATGGCCTGACCGATCTCAGAGCAACCCTAGGCGCGCCATCTCCTACGGGGTTCCTCCCGAGGTGGTGATTCTAGGTTTTTCCCGGAGCCCCAACGAATCCGATCTGACCGGATCTATCAAACCGGTCTGACCGGTTTGGCCGAGGTTGCGGTGAGTGCAAGTTTCTGGTGCTGCACGATCCGGTGCTCGTGTGTGTTGGCCGGAAAAAGCGTCAACACTTTGCAATGAAACTTTGTAAAAAAAAATTAGATGAGATAAATACCTCTATGGATAATATCGTGAAACACGCCAAGGAGCTCATGGTGTAGTGGCAAAGGCCACTTGCTAGAAGGCTCCCACCTAGGGTTCAAATTTTGGGTGAGGCATATTAAATTTCAGGGGTCTCCCTTGGGATATTTCTTTCAAAAAAAAATGTCGTGAAACACCTGGAGGAACCTGTGGCATCAACGGATATTCCACAATTGAGCAGTTTGCACGGTGTACGGATACGGGACGCCACGTGAACAATACCCATGGCACTATTCACCAAATGGGAAATGCCGGTAATGATGTCATCAGATGATCAGTTTACTCCATCAGCTATCACCCCATCCAACACCCAGCTTAACCCGAAAAGTTTATCAACACATACACCATGTGTGTCTGCAAACGGTGAGGACGTACATCAACAACAACATGATCGAATACGCAGACCATCAGCGCTCCCTTGTGCTGAACATCCTCGCCACGGCATCATGTACAGTAGTGTCATTGTCAATACCATCTTCCCCAATGACGACACCCAAACCAAAAGGACCGGTGAGAATGTCGATACCATGACCTGATGTGCTACCATCTTTGCCCCTCGATCTGGCCGGGGGGAAACAACACCTGAGCGCATTGGATGTAGTTGGCTGGCTGTCGAACGATGATGGAACGCGAATGAACACTCCTACAGTAATGAGGGTATTTTGTGCTGAGAAACACATGATTATAGGAACTTAACTAATAATAGACCTTGGGTCCACTCTCCAAGAGCCATGTCCTCTTGGTCATATAGTCAAGGTGTTATAGTCTACCGGCAAGGCTGCAAGGGATTCCTCCATAATGTTGTCCTTGTAAGATTCTCCAGGGATCCCAATGTCTAATTGCATCACAAATTGAACTTTAATTTCTGTTATTCACATGGGTTCAGGGAGTAGACTACTACAGCACGGAAGAAACCAACAGCCCCCACTGAGAAACTGGGAGAGATGCCTTTTTTGAAAAAATTATAAAGGAGTTATTTTTATATGAAAAAAGAACAGACAAATACTAAATGCAAACTGAAACTGAACCACGATTCACAGTTAATATTTTGAACCCAATTCGACACGGCCAAAGACTTCCATCTGAAACTATCGATGACCACCACTACATATTTTGAACCCAATGCGTTTTCAAGTTACATACTCCGTAGAATAAAAGTCGAGAGCTTGTCCCCCATGCCAACACCGGAGGCAAAGCCGCAGGCAGAGCATTTCAGTGATATCAACTGGGTCCTAGAGATGAGAATATTGGTCTCAGGATTGCCACATTCATAAGACTGGACATACTTCTTGATGAAGATCTCGAGGAGACCAGACAGCTTTGCAGTGTCATGACCTCCGTAAACCAAAGAAGTTCCTGTCGCCTCATCAAACCTAGAACGTGCCCCAAGTTCATATTCGAAGTATTTTGTTATGTGGGAAGCTGGCCTGCCAAGTGCTTTTGCTATGTCAGCCATATTCACAATATATGTCCTGGGGCCATTACCACGGTTTTGTATTTTGGTTTCCATTATAGGCATCTTGTATCTGAAGAAGGCATCATCCTTGTTCAAAGCACCGTTATGTTCCAGTGCCATCTTCTTGAGTCAAACTTTCTCTAGATGCTGCAAATTATACCAGAATCAGATAGCTGCTTATCGTGGAAGACAACAAAGACTAACTTTGAGCAGTAGGAAAACTAACTTCTAGCTTTAAAATTTGGCACGATTGAGTGCTTGCTGATGGGATAAAATTAGAAGTTAGAAAGATATTTACTCTCCAAATTTTCAGGACTTAATATGTAAACGAGGGAAGTTGAAGGTGGAGACACGAACGTGGAACCACAATGCAACATTGTCCTGAAGATATGATGTTGCTCTGCATTTCCTTTTCAGAGATCAGTTGTAATAATTATAAACTGGATTAGCCTGAACATTAGTCTGACTAACGACAAAGAGCGGTTGCAATTATCCCGAAGATATAGATGATGCCAATTACTTAACATTAAACTTTTCAGAAAACATTTGCACACATCTTACTAGAAAAAGAACTTGTAACAAACTAACAACCACAGATCCTTCAGATACAACCTGACTACAGAGAGCGGTGAAGGAAGGGGGAGGGAGGGGAGGGGACAGGCGGGCTGACCTCTGGCGTCGATCGAAACAGCGGAGGTCGTTACAGAAGAGGCGGCACGGATTCTGAATTCGTAGGAGTATATGCTAACAAAGGTTCGCAAGGTGGAGGATTTATGAGAAGGACTGCGTTAACCCTCGACGGGTCGCGCTTTAGAGGAGTGCGCGACCCTCCTTCCAGCCAATTCTGTGCGGCCACGACACAGTATGGAGGTAACTTTTTTGTCGGTACATGGACACATGCAATAGGCAATTCACGCATGCGGGAGCAGGTGGATGATATTAGCGTACCGTTAGTTTTTTTTAGTCTTTCTAGCTTTTAAATGGCAATATCTCTCGTCTAAGATGTCCGATTTTTATTCTGTTTGCACCATTGTATCCCTGATGACGAGATCTACAAAACAAGATCCATCAAGCATATGTTTTTAAGTTATTTTATTTATGATGACAACTTATATTTAGTGGTTCTAACAACGTATATAGAGATCTTGTATCAACTTATGCACCGATCATATGTCAATTTATATATATATCAGCTTATATAGATATAACATATCAAATTATGTGTTGTGGTAACATCAAGCTATGGTAGGTACTATATAACAACTTATTATGTAAATATGTATATATCAAGTTGTGTAGAGATAATATATCAATTTATGTATTGTGATAACATCAAGTTATGTAGGGACCTACGTAGTTTATTATGTAGGGATCGATGTCAATCTAACACTTAGCAATATATACACAAGCCATGTTTAGCTGTACTATTAGCTTATATCCTATATTACTATCAGCTTATGTAGAGATCTTATATGGACAATCAATATATGTCCTAGTTGTACTATCAACTTATTCAAACTACGTATGAATTTACGTATAGTTGTACTATCAACTTATTTCAAAAAGTTCTACTATCAACTTATGTTAGTAAATTTACACATAAGTTGCTACAGACCTAATACATAACTAGCTATCCTAATTTAATATAAGTTGTTAGTATATAAAAACTATTTTAAATATATGCATCATGGATCTAGTTTTATAGATCTCATCATAACAAATGTAGTGGTGCAAACGAGATTAAAAATGGACATCTCAAATAGAAGTTATCGCATTTTTTAGAGATATAAAACATATGAGTTGTGGCAGTAGTCTATCTTCTCTCCTTTGGCCACGGCAGGGCATGCAGCATGGCGTAGTTGACCACTTGTACTAGCTTTTGCGCTTTTTTATTAGGGGCTAGGAGGTTTGCTGGACCGACCCTAGGTGGAGAAAGGTGGGCTGCCGGGGTCGCGCGCTTCGCGCGGAGCGCGATCGATCGGTAGATAGACTTAACGTTATGAGAAGGGAGAACCGTGGTGGACAAGGACACGAGTTGGTTTTCTGCAAGTACATGAACTGGGCCTGGGTCGGGCTGTGGTGGGCTGGTGGCCTTTCCGATTTTCTTTCGGTGATCATTAGGGTGGCATTCCCGATTGAGCTCGTAATAAACGGGAGGAACGGATAGAAATCATTTTGACGCTAGGGTCACTTGCCAATGCAACTAGACTACTAAAATCCTCTCACATGATAATATAACGGTAATACGATACGATAGCGTACAAAGGCAACTAAAACCATGATTTTGGGCGAGCGGCGACCGCGGTGTAGGTGCGGCGGGCCGGGCGGCCGGTAGCGCAGGTGCGCAGCGGCGCAGCGCAGCAGGGGCGTAGCCTGGCCGCGCAGGCACTCGACGAGCGGCGCTGCGACGGCACGGGCGCGCAGCCGGGCTGCCAGGACTCTGGGCTAGTGCGGGCGTGCGGCGGAGGGCGGGGGCGCGCCGGCGCTAGCCGCTAGGGTTTGGTGGCGGCGGGCAAGCTCGGGGACGGGAGTGGCAGGTCGGGGAGGAAAGAACGAGGCCGGCACTCGGCAGGCTGCGAGGGAGTTAGGAGAGAATGAGAGATGGCGTTGGCCACGGAGCTGCTGGCTGCTAGGCCGAGTCAATTTAGGTCGAAGAGTAGGGCCAATTTAGGTAAAACATAGCTGTGCCATAGACAATTGAATATGCTATGAAGGTTGTATTGGGCCACGCCTAGAGCCATGGCCCTAGTGGCCCTAGGCCCCTGTCCGCCCCGTCCTGAATTAATGTTAGTTGTTATCTAGCGGTGTTTTTAACATCTAATATTAACCAGTTCCAAATTACTATCCGACGTCAATATTCTTTTTTAACATTCGACCCTTCGTTTTATTTAGAAATTATATAAATATTATTTATTTTATTTTTTATTTAATTTGTTATCAAAGATACTTTACGCATGATTTAATTTTTCATGTATGAACTAAAATTTTGAATTACAAATGGTCAAATTGTAAGAAAAAAGTCGACACTGTATAGTAATTTAGAATGGAGGGAGTAATTAATTTTGCAGCATGTAGTATGCTATTTTAGAAAATTTTGGAGTAAACTAATGACCCAAAACAAGTGAAACTTACATCCCTAGTCTGACGAATAACCAAAATACATGCAAAGTGCCACTGACACATGCTCAGAAGGTATTTTGGCGAAGTGCAATTTTAGCAATGCTATTAGGCAGTTTCCCGGAGAGCTTCTGCACGATAACACCCCTACTTGGTGCTACCGATAATTGAAGAGAAAAATAATTCCCATATGTCTTTACAATTCTGTATTAGAACAAATTTTGGGTACTTGTCTAAACTATTTCAACATGTACTTCTACATTTAAATTTGAATTCCTTGAAAACATGGATACAGAAAGACAATTTGTCTGAAGAAAGTGTCAATATTTTGTTCTTAAAAAGACATTATTAATCACGCAACTAGAGGATCCGATTAGTGGAAAAAACATAAATTCAACATAGTTGAATAAATATTAAATATTACACTCACCTATTTTGTCAAAAATTGGTAACTACTTTAGGTGTAGACTTGTTTTCTTTAAAAAAATAATAACTTGGAACAACTAGTTTGAACAACTAGAACGAGTAGATGCGTCGGGGACGGCCATAAGGGGTCCCCTAACTAAGGGGATAATCACATTCGCAAACACAAACCCGCGATCAAGTCTCCATGGACCAAAAGAGACCAAACACGCATAAGGCCCACGGCCCACTGCGGCCCAGCCGTTGCACGAGCCCCTCGGCCGAAGGCCTCGACCAAACACTAATATTCAAACTCTGCCTCGCTCGAGGGTCTCAGACCCCTCGATCGAAGCACCATAAGCATGTGTTTGGTTTCAGGGATGGAACGGGACGGGACGGGTCGATCCCACTTTTACAAGTGTTTGGTTGGAGACTAGTGGGATGGAGTCATCCCTGTAGAGGAATATTCCCTCTAGATGCGGGATGTCCCCGTCCCTCCAAAACGAGCGGACGGGCTCGTCCCACTTCGACGTCGTCGCTCCTCCGTCTCGGGTGCGAGCGAGCGCGGGAGAGAAGCCAGGAGCGCGGGAAACGGCGACCCGATGCGGCAAGGCGGCCGGTGACCCGATGCAGCGAGCGGCGACGCTTCGCGAGCGTGGCGGCCGAGCACCAGCTTGGAGGAGCGGGACGGGCGGCGCGGCAGAGCCCCATGGCCAGGCGCGGGCAGAGCGACTGACACCGGCGGAGCTCCGCAGGCGAGCCGTAGTCAAGGACGGTGGCCGACCACGGCGCGGGCGGACCTGGCCAAGGCGGCGACGGCGTGGCGGAGGTCGAGCTCGGCGCGGGCGGCGCGACCGCCAGCGTGGAGGAGCGGGACCGCGGGTCGACCGGCGGCGACGGCGGCAGCGAGTCGAGCTCGGCGCGGGCGGCGCGACCGCCGGCGTGGAGGAGCGGGACCGCGGGTCGACCGGCGCCGCCGCCGGCGGGGCGGGAGAGGCGCGGGACGGGCCGTCGGGGTTGGCGCTCGACGTGGTGGCGGAGGAGCGAGACCGGTGCGGAAGATAAGGAAGGGAAAAAATAATTTTTTTATTGAGAATGACAGGTGGGTCCTGCTATATGACACATGGGACCCACCGATTACTGTGTCTAACGGTGTTACACAATGCATCCATCCCATATTTTCAATCCTTTTTACCAAACAAAAAACAGGGACGAACTCACCCCTCTAAACCAAACACGATATGGGACCATCCCATCCTAAAAGATAGGGACGGGACCATCCCATCCTACCATGTCCCCAAACCAAACACACGATAAAATCTCCGCCTCGCTCCCCCTCGAGCAAGCACCGGTTTCCGCCTCGCTCGAGGCACCCCTCGACTCGCGACACGCGTGCTCGCCCGCTTCGCCCGACAATGGCATTTAATGCTCGGCTCTGCCACGGGACGCTGAAGTCAAAAGGCGAATCACAGCCCACGCCACGCGACTGACACTGCCAGCAGAACTGCTCACCAACTCCCATCATTGTGCGGCCATCCCTACAACTGTACGACCGTGTCGTGCCCTGTGCGACGGGCAAATGTCACTTCGTGACGCTGTTCTACCTGCTCCCGTCCATCCCCCACGACGGAGCCCTCGAATAGGCATGGGGACGCCCTCGAACGAGGTACAAACAACGACCGGGCGTGAACGGCGCTGCAGCACGGAAGACGTGGGCCATGTCCCATCCACCAACCCCGGCTACTGTACGGCCACTCCCTTGAAGTGCATGCTTGCGACGCACTGTGCGAACAGAGAAAACACTCCGGCTCCTGTGCTGCTAACTCCCGTCCTCCTCCCACGACGAGGCCCTTGAAAGGACACAGAACACCCTCGAACAGGTGCACGGACGGTGACCAGATGCAAGCCACGGTCAAAGCCACCCCTCGAAGCCACTCTAGGAAAAGCACAGGAGCTATCGCGCTGCCCGCCGAAGCCGGAGCACGATCACGATTTGCGCCAGGCGCAAGGATTCACAAGGATGGAGGCCACACCCGGCGCCGCGATCGACCGTATACCTCGACTGTAGAGATCACTGTACCGCATGTTGTAACTGTCCCTCCTTGGCCTATAAAAGGAGGAGGCAAGGGCCCTACCAAGACATGCACATACACAATCTCACAACTCACTCGCACTCACCACACTCCAACATCTGATATTGGCACTTGCCTCAATCAAACACCTAGCCATCAGGGACTTGGAGGACTTGCCTCCTCTCCCGCCTTGCTTGTAGCCCTCCTCTACAAGCACCCCGGTGCAAGATAATACAGTGCGCACGCATACCCTACTGGACGTCCGGCCCCATAGCCGGAACCAGGATAAATCCTGTGTCTTTGGGTTATCTCTTGCATCAACCATCGAGAGACAGGACGCAGCGCAATCACTAGTTAGTGTCGGGACTAATCCAAACACCGACAAGACGGAACTAGTGGAACAACAAGTTTGGATTAGTATAACAAAAAGTATTGAGGTGGAACACATAGTTTGAACTAGTGGAACAAAAAGATTAGAGCATGTGGGACACAAGATTCTGGTTGAAGAAATTGGAACAAAAAAAGATAGAGGAACTTGAAACAAATAGTTAGATATAGTGGAACAGATATTTTGAACTACATGATGTATATGCTTATACATATTATATACAGTTTAGAACAAATAGTTTGGAATAAAACATTTGAACAAATAGTTATAATGGAACAAATATTTTGAATTAGTGGAACAAAAAAGTAGAGCTGGTGGAACACAAGATTTTGGTGGGACAAATTGGAACAAAAATATTTAATAACTTTGAACAAATAGATAGCTAGATATAGTGGAACAAATATATCGAACTAGTGGAAGAAAAAGATCAGAAAAGTGGGATAAAAATCGAAGTAGATATGCAGAACAACATATAGTGGAGGAAAAAAACATACAACATATAGTGGAGCAAACAAAAACATGTAGGTTAGAATTAACTATCTGCAAATTAAAAAATATTTAGCATTTAGCATTATACATCTATCTGCAAAATAGAAAAAAGCTTTCCATTAACTATACCAAAATACTGTGTAAAGAGTCACTGTGTATCTAACTTACGAACTTCAAGAACCACATGATAATACTAGTGTTTAGTTTTGAATATTAACATATTCAAATGGAAGTAAATTAAATCTTAGAAATAATAATATGAAAAATGTAGCATGCAAGAGAAATGTAGTTTTAAACCAAAAAAAGGAGTAGTCAGGTATATTTTCATCCTAAACTATCTTATGTCGTTAAGTAACTACACAAGTGATGTTGGGTGATCAAAATTATAGCAGTGGATGGAAGGACATCACAATATATGACAATGACAGTGGCAGTCGTGCACTTCAAAACTAGTGTGGGCACTAATTCAACTATGCATCATATATAGTGGTTACTTTTTTTTGCGAAAGATATATAGTGGTTACTGGGGACATATGCCATTGAGGTTGTACAGAGGGCAGCTTAAAGACTAATTGCCTCACGCTCCCTTCAATTGAGCGGCACAAAACAGAGGCGATGATTTTTCCGGCGGCCTCTCCGGAGCCAGAGCGGAGAGGAAATTGGGAGGATCGACATCTATTCTAGTTGTATCTATTAGTATTAGGTAAGATATTTGCTAGTAGGGTTCGCTTGTCATTTGCGATGGTGGCGGTGCTAGGATTTTGGCGAGGGATGGACACCATGGGGTTACTTCGCCAGCGGAGTTCATGTGCGATGGATATGGATATGGATATGGATGATGTGCTTGGGAGGCCATTTACTCGACTTGGTCGCCTAGCGGTACGGAAGGACCTAGTGGTGTTCATCAGTGTAATTTCATTTTTCTTTGGGTCCGTTTTGTAAAAGGGGACCGCACCGCACAACCCTTCCCAGGGGCGTACACATAACACATTGTTTACACTTCCATTGTCGCTTCATATAAAAGGGTTAACCCGAAAGTTCTATTGCTAGAAGACAAGGGTTTATAAGTTAGTTTCACCATTACTATTTTTTTGAGCACAAGTTTCACACTTACTAAACTAGTAATGTGACACTAAACATGTGTATCCTACACTAAGTGGGCCACTATTGGGCCATCAAAACTGGGCCGGGTGTCACAATATCTAACAAGACTCGTCATCCCCTAAATCAGATGAGATACGCGAACACGACCGACCTAGTAAACTAGGGTTTAGGCGACTCGGCGGCGATTCTCACCGTCGAGGATTACGACCGGCGTGAAGGACCATCCGTGCTCTCCTCCTGGGTGTTCTCCGTTCGGGCTGAATAAGGGGCCGGCTCTGCCCGGCTACCCGGCCTTGGCGGCGCAATACCTAGGGTTTTGCGGGGGGTTTTCCCCATGATCGGGCATGGCTGCTGATGCATCGAGTTCGAAGATGTCGTGAGGGGAAGCTGGCCTGGATGACCTCCTCCAAAAGCTGAAACTCAGCGACGCTGAGAGGGAGGGGTGTTCCTAGCCAAGGCGGCGAGGAAGGAGCTTCCAAAGGTGAAGTGGATGGCGGCAGCGAGGCTTCTCACGAGTAAGGATTTTAGTGAGGCCTCGTTGATGACTACTATGAGATCTGCTTGGAATACGGCGCGCGATATTACTTTTCGGGCGATCGGGAAGAATCTCTTCGTGATCCAGACGTTCTGTCTAGGGGTTTGGAAACGAATAATCGAGGAAGGGCCATGGCTCTTCCGGGGTTGTGCGCTGATGCTAGAGGAATTTGACGGCTCAACAACGGTTCCCAAGGTGCTCCCCCACAAGGTACCTGTATGGATTCAGATCCATGGTGTGCCCCATCTCTACAGAACTGAAGATATCCTGAAGCAATTGGTGAAAAGAGTGGGGAACGTGATCATGGTGGAGATGAAGGAGTTTGCTTCGGCAAGGGGATATTTCCACCGTGCTAGAGTGGAATTGGAGGCATCTAGACCCTTGGCTCGTGTGGTGACATTGACGCCAGAGGGGTGCGAAAGTGTGGTGCTCCGAGTTATATATGAGAAGATAGCACGCTTCTGTGCTTTCTGTGGTTTAATGGGGCCTGGTCACCATGAGTGTGGTAGTGGAGAACATGCTGATGAAGACCTGCAGTTTGGGTCGTGGATGATTGCTGGGGAAGAAAGTTGGAGGCCGGGGACACCACGATTCAGGAACACCTTCAATGACCGTGATGGAACGCGGGCGAGCTTCAACGGCCAAGGCGACCGAGGAGGGCGGACAGCAGGGCGCTCGACGCGTGGCCGTGCAGGAAGTTTCAACACATGGGGCGGACGCACCCCGATGTGGAAGGAGAAGGAGGTACCTGCCGCTAGCAATACATCACGAAAAAGAAATTCCCAGGAGGCGGGCTTGGGAGATGAGGAGGACAAGGAAGCTACCACTGATACTGCCACTAGTCCAGTCAAGACCGTGGAGGCAAATGAGAATGCTGTGAAGGACAAGCCGGCAGCTCAGAAAAGTTTGAATCTTGAGGGGGCTCTTAGTGAGAAAGTACCGCCACCACCACCAAAGTATATCTCACCTAGAGAGCAGAAGAAGGCGAAGAAGGTAGGCAAAGATACAACAATGATCAAGGACGGGGCGGGCTCCCTCGAGGAGTGCCGCTAGGCCAATGAGTTGCATAAGCTGGAACTGTCGCGGACTTGGCAACGCCACGATAGTTAAGGAGCTCCGCGAGATCGCGAAGAAATTTGCCCCGTCCGTTTTGTGTGTGCTCGAGACTCAGGTTCACAAATCACGGGTGGAAGGACTAAAGAATTCTTTAGGTTTTGATAATTCCTTTGCTGTAAGCAGTAATGGTCGTAGTGGTGGCCTGGGAATTTTTTGGAATAATGATATAAAGGTTGATTTATTACCGTACTCACAATATCATATAGATGTCATTTTGACATAAGGTGCTAATGATCCATGGAGGCTCACGTGTGTGTACGGGGAAGCTCAAACGAGTGAAAAGCACAAGACTTGGGACTTGTTGAAGTTTTTGAAATCGTCATCTCACCTACCATGGGTTTGTATGTGCGATTTCAACGAGGTTTTACATCCATCAGAGCATGTGAGGGTGCAAGAGCGCAGTCACGCACAGATAGCAGGCTTCCGGGAGATGGTTGACGTATGCGGACTTCATGATCTTGGTTATGAGGGACACAGTTGGACTTTTGAGAAAAAGGTGGTGGGAGGTTCGTACTGTCAAGTCCGACTTGACCGTGCGTTGGCATCGACGGATTGGAACTCTAGGTTCCCGGCGGCACTATTAACACATCTCTCGGCGACAGCGTCGGATCATATACCGATATAGCTGCAATGGAACCGAAGGACAGCTCAGCGACGGCGTAAAGGCCGGTTCAAATATGAAGTGATGTGGGAAACACACCAAGATTTCTCAGACATGCTTTCCGAGGCATGGAAGCGAGGGGAGGACGCTTCAACTTTGTCGGCATTTCAGGATAAGTTGGGGCGGCTCTCGGTGGCGCTGACGGGCTGGGACAAGCACACATTCGGGCACGTCCAGCGGGAACTCCAACGCCTGAGTAAGGAGCTCGAGCGGCTTCGGGTGAGCCGACCCGGACGGCTCCGACACATGCGGAGTTGAAGATAGTGGACCGGCTGGTCGAGCTGCACCATCGGGAGGAGTTGATGTGGAAGCAGAGAGCAAGACTCGAGTGGCTAAAGGCCGGGGATAAGAATACACGCTTCTTCCACCTGAGAGCTAGTAGGAGGCGTAGAAAAAATAGAATCACAAAGCTCAGGTGGAGTGACGGCAATATGACAGAGAACGAGCAGGATATGGCTCAAATCACCACAGATTTTTATAAAATTCTGTACACATCAGAGGGTGTTGAGAACATGGAGGCTGTTCTTGGTACGGTCCCTGTCAGGGTAACATCGGAGATGAATGCCAAGCTGCTAGAGACGATCACGGAAGCTGAAGTTAAGGTGGCATGTTTTCAAATGTTTCCGACGAAGGCCCCGGGGCCGGATGGATACCCCGCATATTTTTTCAGAGACATTGGGATTTGTGTGGGGGCGAGGTGACCACAGTTGTGATGCGCATGTTGCGAGGTGAGGATGATTTCAAAAGCATTAACAATACTTTTATTGTTTTGATTCCAAAGGTGGCGAGTCCAGAAGAGATCGGTCAATTTCAACCGATCAGCTTGTGCAATGTGTTATACAAAATCGCCTCTAAAGCGGTTGCAAACAGACTCAATGTGCTTCTACATGAGGTTATTTCTGAGGAGCAATCGGCCTTCATTCCTGGGAGGCTAATAACGGATAATATCATTGCGGCATATGAGTGCCTCCACGCTATGAAAAAGAAGAGGCCGCAGAACGAAAGATGTTGTGCTCTCAAGTTGGACATGAAGAAAGCCTATGACAGAATTGAATGGAGTTATCTGCAGGCTATCATGTTGCGCTTGGGCTTTCACCGGAGTTGGGTGGATATGGTTATGAGATTGGTAACGTCGGTATCCTTCTCAGTTTTATTTAATGGAGATTGTCTTGATAGCTTTACACCGTCGAGAGGCATACGTCAGGGTGATCCTATCTCTCCCTATCTTTTTTGTGTTGGCAGCAGAGGGCCTTTCGTGCCTCCTCAAATCCAGGAATGAGTCATCAGTTCTCAAGGGAATAATTGTGGCCCCGTTGGCTCCGATGGTCAGTCACTTACTCTTTGCAGATGACAACATGCTGTTCTTCACAGCAACTAGGGAGAGTGCTCAGGAGATCAAGGATGTGTTGCAGCTTTACTGTCGACCCTCAGGACAGCAAATAAATCTGGATAAATCTTCTATTCATTTTTCAAAGGGTTGTCGACAGGATGTGCGAGACGACATAAAAGAGGTACTGAATGTCCAAAAGGAGTCTCTAAATGAGAAATACTTGGGCATGCCATCTGATGTGGGGAGCTCGGTCAATGGTGCGTTTAAGTATCTCAAGGATCGGGTTTGGAAGCGAGTACAAGGATGTATGGAGATTTGCCTCTCGACAGGGGGAAAGGAGGCGCTTATAAAATCCGTCGCGCAAGCAATCCCCACATATTCGATGTCCTGCTTCCGATTACCAAGGGATTTGTTGTAACACCCTAAAACTCCATCACAAGTAAATCATAGCAACTTGGTTTAATTTAATTTTCTAAGGACTTAATTAAATTTTTAAATTAAATTGAGCCTAAAAATATTTAAACATCATTTAAATAATTTTAGGACAATAAGTGCATGTGCATCATATTTGGTTTGCATGTATTTTGGTTTGATTTGTGTGGAATTTCAAAATCAAGAAAAAGTCCAGGAACCACCCCTCAACTCTCTTCCAATCTCTCTCCCTATCTCCCTCGGCCCAGCCCAACCTCTCCCTCTTTTCTCTTTCTTTTCCCGCGGCCCATCTCCCTCTCTCTTTTTCGGCCCAGCAGCAGTTCGCGGCCCAGCTCTCCCCTCCCTTCGCGCGCAGCCCGTCCCCGCTTTCGGCCCGGCTGCGGCCCAAGCCGCTTCCCCCTCTCCTTCTCTCTCACCGCCGCCGACAGGTGGGGCCCACCTGTCGGGCTCACCCCCAACCTCCCGACGCCCCTCCCCTGCTCCGCCGGAGCGCCGCGCCGCTCGGCCTCCCCCGCGCCGCTCCCTCTCCCTCGACCCTTGCTCTCCCCTCCCACCGCACGCCTGCAACTGCCGCTCCACCACCACCTCGTTCTCCCTCCCTGAAACTGCCGCCCCCACCGAGCTCTCCACTCCCGGCCGCCATTAATGGCAGCCACTGCACCCCTCCCGCCGCGCCGGCTGCGCCTGCTCTGTAGTTTGTTCTGTTCTGATTTGAGAGCTTTTGGCGGCCGCGATGACGGATATTGGTGGTTTGGGGGGCGCGTACATTTCGGCCCTTTCTTGGGGCCCGTTCCATTCACTTCGTCGGGCTTGCGGGCTTGGGCTGGATGTCGAGCCAGTCTGGAGTGAATGTATTATTGCAATTTTGCATTTTTTTTTCATTTTTCCCGTATTACTTTAGTTTTTTTTTGCG
>OAMR01000279.1:198725-218004 GCA_900205405.1 Echinochloa crus-galli
TGTTGCTAAAAAGCATATTTTAACATTTATAGTTGAAGTGAACCATTATATCAAGATTAACATTAATAATAAAGGTGACAGTAGCTGCGCCTAGCAAAAGTATACCCATATGCAAAAACCCAAGGTAATTCAAGGACAGGATAAACAAATTCTAGGTACAACCTTAATGGTGCATCAAATTAGACACATGCATGTATGAAATAAATGATTAAAGGGTGAATAGGTAGCAAGGATTGTCCGTGCTATGACTTGCCTCAAATCCGGTATATACACTTTAGTCTTTGGGTCTTGATGCCTTGCATCTTCCCCCCGCTTGCTGAGTACCTAGTTAGGTGTACTCACGCTTGCTATTGCTGATTCAGAAGAGGACAATGGAGAAGAATTCTACAGCGACTACGATGAGTTCTGAGGCATGCGTTTCCCCCAGTCAAGATGCCTGTGGAAGATGGAAGCCGAAGACACTTCGTTTAGCTATCGATTGTTCTGCGATAAAGACCTTCGTGTCTCCCGAGAGTGTAATATGAATATTATAATAAATCTCTTGTAATTTAGAACACTGAGTTTCGATATTACACTCTTTTGTCTATCATATGTGTGTAAACATGATCCTGGCGCACATATGAAATGCACTTGGTTTTCCTTCGAAAACCGGGTGTGACATTTGTGCCAACACATCAATGGTTTGCTGCGCAACTTCTGGTGGGGCAGCAAGGAAGGAAAGAGAAAATCCTGTTGGGTGGCTTGGGATGAGATGGTAAAACCAAATTTTTTTGGAGGTCTGGGCTTCCGTGATATAGAACTATTTAATCTTGCATTACTAGCCAAACAGGCATGGAGAATTCTTGAGGATGCAAGTTCACTCAGCGCGCGAATATTGAAAGCTGTTTATTTTCCGTAGAGTGACTTCCTTGAAGCAGAGCTGGGGTTGGCACCCGTCCCGTATCTGGCGTGCTATCTTGGACGGAAAGGGAAGTGCTTGAACGGGGACTAATCCGGAAAATTGGAACGGGTGAAACAACAAATATATGGGACACGAATTGGATCCCCAGAGAAGGGCGCTTACGCCCTGTGCGACGGGTGTTGCCGGGAGCGCCAATGTTGGCGAGTGAACTAATCGATGCAACCTCGACCACTTGGGATCGGCAAAAACTGCAGGTTCATCTTCTGCCAGCAGATGTGGAGGCGATACTCAATATACCACTGTGTACTAGGTGCCAGGATGATGTTTGGGCTTGGCACCACGAACGCAGTGGGATTTTCTCAGTCAGGTCTGCCTATCGGATGCTCGTGATCAATAAAGAAAGAGCTACGGCTTATCTGGAGAGCATAGCGGGCAGGTCAGATATTACAGCGGTGGAGAAGGAATGGTTGGCCATATGGAAACTCAGAATTCCGTCGAAAATCAAAGTGTTCCTGTGGCGTCTGGCACGTGCTTCTATTCCGTCAGCGGACGTCTTACACCACCACAATATGTCGACGCATGATAAGTGCGGTATTTGTGGAGCAAGGGATTCATGGAAACACTCATTGATCGAGTGCAATCTAGCTAAGTGCATCTGGGCACTAGAGAGCGAAGAAGTGGTTGAACATTTGTGTTGTAACCAAGACACAAGTGCATATGATTGGCTCATGTCAGCAATGAAGACTCTATCAAGCGACGACTTCATCGGGGTGGCGATCACCCTGCCTGGTATGTGAGACGGAAGGCGATCCACGAGGACTCTTTCCAGAGCCCTATGACTACGCATCTCTTCGTCGACAGGTATATCGCGGATCTTGGCATAACCAACACGGAGCAGATTGCGAACAAGGTAAAAGTTCCGAAGACAACACGGTGGATTCCCCCACCGGCTGGCTTGATGAAGATCAATGTGGATGCTGCTATATCAAAGAACATGAACAGGGCATCAGCGGCAGCCATTGTGCGCGATGGCGGCGGCCGGCCAGTTCCTCGGGGCATCGGCATTGGTGGTGGAAGGATGCGCTGACCCAGAAACCATGGAGGCCGTGGCATGCCGTGAAGGTCTAGCGCTGGCGAGTGACCTCATGCTGCAGCATTTCAAGCTAGCATAAGATTGCGAGTCGGTGGTTAGAAGTATACGAGGTGAAGGCCGAGGACTGTATGGTCAGATTGTTAAAGAGATCAAGGACCGAGCTAGCGTCTTTGAGTCGTGTATCATAGTTCATGAAGGGCGATCGTCGAATCGCGACGCGCATAGTTTAGCCAAAAGTTCAGTCTATTTTGAAGTTGGTAGGCAAGTCTGGCTCTTATTTTCGCCAGCAGGAATTTGTAACTCTGCACTCTGCTTGTCTAATGAAAGGTGGTGGTTGGATCAAAAAAACAATCATCCCCTAAATCGTCCCCTAAATGTTTTGAAATGTGTACTATAAAGCATGAGTTGTTTTTATATAATGTATGTAAGATCATGTACATTCACGTGCAAGTTCAAGACTCTTAACTCTGTATTATCTCCACGTTCTAGACTCCAGATCAAGCACGACCTTTATAGCTCCAGCCCCGCTATACTCGTAGATTCTTGGTATGTGCGACACGCATGTACATTTTACTTGTGAATATTTAATGATCGAAGTGGTAAAATTACATATAGAACAATCCATCTGTTGAATAGAGAAAACTAGAGAGAAGAAAACTGAAGTGGAAACATTTCACGGGGAACCAATTATTAATGTATATATTGTTGTACAGGTATCAGGGTTCAGGTATTCGAGTAGGGAAATCAATCAAATCATTGCTGACGTCAGTAACATGAGCTCCAATCCTTCAGATCAGTAAATGTAAATAGTTTCCGCTAATGGTTCAAAAACATAAAAGTTGATGAATCCGAGTAGGTTTAGGATTGCTCACATGGCCTGTCGATTCACATGATTTACATCACGTCAACATATAAACTAGAGATGAATCAAACAACAACGCTGGGAAGACGAGAAATCGATTGGGGAAAACTGCTAAAAGAAGAGAGATCGATTGGAGATACAAAAACAGATCAGCGGGAGAGGAAGCAAAATTGAATAGAAGTTGAGCAATTTCGCTGTTCACTGGAGTTGGAGTAGGAGAAGAAAGGGGACGCGCTGTGCAAAGGCAACGAAGCCCAGCTGGTGCCAGGAAGAGTCAAGAGAGTGCAGGAAGAATGGAAGAAAAATGAGCAAATATTCTAGATGGTGAAAACGAAAGGATGGGCCGAATTTGGCTGTCGCGAGCGAGTTAAGTCTCACGAAAAGAAAATATGACAAATTAAGCCCACGAAAGAGAGCATTAATGGCCTTTCATTGTAGCCCCCGGCTCCTATAATGGCTATATGTTGGTGGAGTCAGTCGGAGTAACGTGAGGGAGAATGGATCTGCCAACCATTCCTCTGCTCTACTGCCGTCTCTGTTCTTCTCCCCTGCTGTTCTTTGAATCCCCGTTCCATTCAATTCCCGTGCTGTTGCTTAGAAGAAGCCACCAGAGGCTGTTTGGATCCATAGGTAGGTAAATGGCATCCATTTTGTCATTTTTTTTATTTGCCTTCAAACACCTCCATAGCAAAAGGGTAAATAAAAAAATGAGATGGCAAAAATTTTTTGGCTCAATATTATAGCAAAATTAAAAAAAGGCAAAAGTTTTATCATTGAATAGTGGAATAAGTGTATTTTTCATCCCTCCTTAACTATCGTAGAAGTGTGACTTTCATCCCTTACGTTTCAATTGGTGCAAATCAATCCCTTAACTAACTAAATTGATGCACTAATCATCCCTACCTCGGTTTAACAAAACTTTACTACCGTATAAAAATTTAATTAATCATCGCTTAACCACCTCATCATTGCTAGAAAGTTTCTTCTTACATTTAGACTAATAAGAGAAAAGAATAGATTTTTACTCAAATATTTTGAATGATGAGTTAAAGAAACAAACACAACATTCATGTGTGAATCAATTTTGTTATTTTTTTCGTAAAAGTTCAGCTCTTTCCTTTTGGTGTGCCTCCCTACTCCCAGGTGGGTCATCAACGATGGACATGACAGCATCGGGAGAAGAGATGCGAGTCATCCGTATTGTGTTGTTTACTATAACCACATTTAGTTTTAAGTCCATGAAATTGTCATGAAGCTCAAATTTATCATGATAAACTAAGCTTAGTGACTCAGTCTCATAATTTTATGGCCTAAACTCTTGCTAGATGTTACTAAAACAATGTTAAGATAATGTATGGATGATTAGTGCACCGATGTAGTTAGTTAAGGATCTATTTACACCAATTAAAACATGAGGGATGAAAGTCGCACTTTGATTGAGAAATACATTTTTTTTGTTGGATAGGAGGGAGAATGGGGTTTAAACGGGTCTTTTTTGCTAAAACTTTTGCCACGCTCTTTCCGTGTGGATCAAACAGCCCCTAATTGAGGATCTGGGAGAAGTATGAACAATCCGCTCTGATCGGTGGGATGGATCAAGATCAACCGATGGCTCCTCCGACGAGGCGCCGGAAGAGAGATCTCGCCGCGGCGGCTCCGGCGATCGATCCCGCGGACCGCCTCAGCAACCTCCCCGACGAGATCCTCGCCCAGATCCTCTCGTTCCTTCCGGCGCACGAGGCCGTGCGGACGTGCGTCCTCGCGCGGGCGTGGCGCGGCGTCTGGAAGCTGTCGAGACGCCTGCTCATCACGGGCAACTCCGTCGCGGCGGCCCGGGGATTCGTGGCCCCCCTGCTCCGCTGCCGCCGCCGCCTCGACGCGTGCGAGATCGTGTTCGATCCGGGCGAGGACGACGACGTCAGCGTCAACAGTTGGATCCGCCGTGCCCTGCGATGCCAAGTCAAGACGCTCCGGGTCGACATGGGCGACCGAATGGACCTCAATGCCTATCTGCCGATGAGCAAAAGGCTCCTCGTCTCGCAGCACCTGACCAGGCTAGAGCTCAGAGGCGTGTCGACGTGCAGGCACCTCGACTTCTCGGGCTGCCCTGCGTTGGAACTCCTGGAGTTTAGCTACTGCAACTTCTCGGATACGAGGAAGATGACGTCCCCGTCGCTTAAACACCTGGTCCTCACGTCCTGCGAGTCCGTTGAGGATGATCGCCGCTTTCGGATTTGTGTTCCAGGTCTGGTTTCACTGAGGTTGGAGGAGGTGCAGTTCAGGACTCCCCTGCTGGAGAGCATGCCAGAGTTGGTGGGAGCATATGTCGAGATCCGCTCATGGCACGATACCTGCTCTTGTGCTGATCCCATGGGTTGTTATCACGTTACACGGAGTGGCCACATTTCAGATACTGATACTGATTCTGAAGAAGGTTCTGATGATTCTGCTGAACGAATTACCACAAAGTACTGCATGCTTATTGAAGGTTTAGCGCAAGTTAAAGATCTAGTCCTGATAGCTGACTGCAAATCGGAAATTGTCATGAAGCTCAAATTTATCATGATAAACTAAGCTTAGTGACTCAGTCTCATAATTTTATGGCCTAAACTCTTGCTAGATGTTACTAAAACAATGTTAAGATAATGTATGGATGATTAGTGCACCGATGTAGTTAGTTAAGGATCTATTTACACCAATTAAAACATGAGGGATGAAAGTCGCACTTTGATTGAGAAATACATTTTTTTTGTTGGATAGGAGGGAGAATGGGGTTTAAACGGGTCTTTTTTGCTAAAACTTTTGCCACGCTCTTTCCGTGTGGATCAAACAGCCCCTAATTGAGGATCTGGGAGAAGTATGAACAATCCGCTCTGATCGGTGGGATGGATCAAGATCAACCGATGGCTCCTCCGACGAGGCGCCGGAAGAGAGATCTCGCCGCGGCGGCTCCGGCGATCGATCCCGCGGACCGCCTCAGCAACCTCCCCGACGAGATCCTCGCCCAGATCCTCTCGTTCCTTCCGGCGCACGAGGCCGTGCGGACGTGCGTCCTCGCGCGGGCGTGGCGCGGCGTCTGGAAGCTGTCGAGACGCCTGCTCATCACGGGCAACTCCGTCGCGGCGGCCCGGGGATTCGTGGCCCCCCTGCTCCGCTGCCGCCGCCGCCTCGACGCGTGCGAGATCGTGTTCGATCCGGGCGAGGACGACGACGTCAGCGTCAACAGTTGGATCCGCCGTGCCCTGCGATGCCAAGTCAAGACGCTCCGGGTCGACATGGGCGACCGAATGGACCTCAATGCCTATCTGCCGATGAGCAAAAGGCTCCTCGTCTCGCAGCACCTGACCAGGCTAGAGCTCAGAGGCGTGTCGACGTGCAGGCACCTCGACTTCTCGGGCTGCCCTGCGTTGGAACTCCTGGAGTTTAGCTACTGCAACTTCTCGGATACGAGGAAGATGACGTCCCCGTCGCTTAAACACCTGGTCCTCACGTCCTGCGAGTCCGTTGAGGATGATCGCCGCTTTCGGATTTGTGTTCCAGGTCTGGTTTCACTGAGGTTGGAGGAGGTGCAGTTCAGGACTCCCCTGCTGGAGAGCATGCCAGAGTTGGTGGGAGCATATGTCGAGATTGGCTCGTTCCTGGATAACTGCCGTTGTGACGATCCTGCGAGTTGTTATCACGTTACGCGGAGTGGCCACATTACAGATACTGGCTCTGACTCTGACTCTGAAGAAGGTTCAGATGATTCTGCTGAACAAATTACCACAAAGTGCATGCTTCTTGAAGGTTTAGCGCAAGCTCAAGATCTAGTGCTGATAGCTCGCTGCTCAAGAACGGTACTCCTCAACTTATATGCCATTTGTCCCAGTCAATTATTCACCATTAGAGTCTATGAACGTGGTAGAAATTATATATTTTCACACTCATGCATTCCCACTTTCTGCGGTTCTTAATTAAGTAAATATTATCATGTGTTCTATGGTCCAGATAAAATATAATTATTTTATTTGCAATCTGTCCAGTATATTATCAGAAGGGATTTGAGATGGTGCCCCATATTTTCCAAGTTGAAGACCCTGGTACTCAATGATAAATTGTGTGAGCGGGATGATTGCCGTGCACTGGCATGTATTCTTGAACATGCACCATTTTTAGAGAAGCTCACTGTTATATTTTCTCAACAGGTAAAAGTTTTCTGAATGACAAACCACTTGCATTGCTGCATTTCAGTTAGAGTAAATTATTATTGACTGATCTTGGTGACTTTATTTCATTTGGTGCAGGTCAAAGGTAAATATAATGTGGAAGTGGAAGGATGCCTTGATGCAACAGCGAAATCAACTATGATATCGCAACACCTCAAGATAGTCAAGGTCAAATGTGAAATGGCCAATGAAAGATTTCTCAACATTCTGAATTTTCTGGGTACACTAAACATATGTAAGCCAACTCTGGTTTTCTCCTACGTTTCTATGTTTTATATTAGCATATAGTAGCAACACTACTCATGCTTGACAAATTTCTATGGGCATGTCACAAAATATGCTACAAGAATGCAAATAGAAAAAAATACTAATATATCAATTATGTGAACAAGTCTTACACACAAATATATGCATCAAGAACCCCTTCATGTTTTCTGTATTATTTTGTATAATTTCCCTTCATATTGTATATGAAATAAAGCAATGAAGAAACTCTCAAGGTCATTATAGGCAATGTAGATTAAACTTCTCCCAACTCAACTGAATGCAGAACTCAAAGAACACTTTGTAGGTTTTTGTGGTGCAACTAGCCGCATTTTAATTTATGTTGCTCTTATTTGTAACTGAATGCTGAAAAGAAAGAGATATTGCCATGATGGGCTCCTACATTGTAGCCATCAGCAACTAACTCCACTACTCCTATTTAGACGCTGACTGATTCTACTAACTGACTCACCTTGCTAACTGAAAGCAACAGAACTAAAGAAAGACACTGAACACAGGGATTACTACTAACATAAACCACCAGATAGATAAGTATGAAGATACCTCACTTTTTTTAAAATAGAAATCTTAACTAATTCTTTCTTTTTCATGTTTTATCTACATAGAAGCATATTTATTAGTATTGAAATAAAATTCACTGCATAGATGCAGGTACTACTTAGGGTTAGTTGAATTTCATGTGTATACCACTCAGTAGTTTCTTCTGAATAGGAAAACAGATGTTTGAATGAAGTAGTTCTAAACTACGAACTATCATGTTGATGATCACCAGTATTTGATTCTTTTTATCTAACTTTTCCCTTGCTGGGTGGTAACTGGTAACCGATATTTGTGTCGTGACATTTTGGTATTAATTACTCTTGTTTTTACCATCTTGGAAATTTATTTTTATTTTACTTTTCCTATATGTACTGGAGTACTAGAACACTAGTAATGGATGGACATTGCCTTTTTATACATATACGCATGCACATACATAACTCTGTTCAGATTGTCTTCAGAACTTGTTCTGTCATAAACATTTGTCTTGCATGCCTATTTAGACATTTGACACAATGAAACTCATGCTTTCATATTTCTAAACCATGACTGCCGTATCTAAGGATATTTAAACTGATCAGGAGGAAATAATATAATCAGATTGGCTAGAAAAATGTTTTTGACACAATACATTTACAGTTTTCTTCTGGCACATCTTTCAAGAGATGATGGTACATTTTACATGTCAAAGACTCATAATCTCTAGGGCAAATCATCTATACTCTATTGAAACAAGTTGAGTAATTATCTTAGATTTCAATTCTAACTCCGTTCTAATAAAGAACCTGAGTAATTATCTTATGATATGCAGTTTCAGGAAACTAAATTCTTTTGCACTGAATTCCATTCCTGAGTATATATCCTTGACATGTTTCAATGTCATTGTTGAGTAACCCTGAACTTATCGAGTTTCTCATATTTGTGCAGGTTTCCAAATCAAATCAGAGTAACAAAAAATTGAAGGAACAAATGCCACTTAACTGTGGATATAAAGAAACCCAATGGGCGATTGGTCAATGATCATGTGAAGCCACACTGTGAAGGATCATTTTATTTGTCTGTTATCCTGAAGTGTTTCACATGTTTCAAATGAATTAACAAGGTTAGTGTTAGATATGTACTTTGTTTGGTCCCTAAGGTAATAATTCGCATCTCTTCTCTGAAGAACGAAACCGGCAGAAAAGCTTAACGGGTAGGGTATCCACGGGATCCGTTAGCTTGTTAACCGTCAGATCTCTTCAGCTCGCATATCGACCGTCCGATTGCGGGTCTGTCGCCCATTATGCCGCAAACCAGGAAGCTGCGGATCACGAAAATCCTCGCGAACCACATCGTTCCATCACGAATCCTCGCCAACGAGAGCTCGACGAGCTAGGCCTCAAAGCTGCGCACCTGCACGGACGCTGCGTCGGCCTCGGCTGGCTTCCTGAAGATCTCGTAGGAGTAGTAGAGCTCATGCTCGACAGGTGCTCGATCAAATGCCTCCAAGCTAGCTGCTATCTGAATAGTTAGTAAAAATAATTCTCCTGTCAAATTAATCTATGTGTGCATTTGGGAAACATGCGGCACCGATGTTCTGCAACTCTTGATTCCAGACACATATATGTGATTATCATCTTGGATTACTCCGATAACGATAACATGACTAACATGAACCGATTTTGAATCCCTATTCCCTTTGCACAGGCCCAGTGGTGGATCTAGAAGAAAGTATTCTCTTTTAAATAGTTATATCTAAAATTTTGGAAGTACTCGGAGTCAAATAAAATATTTCACTCCTATCCTTCCATTAATCACATGTCATCCGAATTTGATAAAAAATGATCGGTACATTAAGTATCAGTTTCTATTAGCTTGTAAGCAAGCGTCATTTTGGTGCAGCTTATTAGTCATAAACTTTCTTTCTTGACTTATTGTTCATACAAAGCTTAATGTAATGGATGTCCAAAACAACTACCTTTGTTCTAAAATGTAGGTGGTTTGACTTTTTTACTACAAGTTTGACCGCTCGCCTTGTTCAAAAAAATTATAAAAATATAGTCAAATTTAAGGAATTTTTAAGATTTTTTATTTATAAAGCAAGGCACCACAAAAAATATGATAATTTGCACAAATTTTGAATAAGGCGAGTGGTCAAACTTAGTGCCAAAAAAGTCAAACAACCTACATTTTGGAACGGAGGTAGTATATAACTAATAAATTTTTGAGACACTAACTTGTGTCATTAACATAGTCACATGGAGGATTGGCGCTATTTCAATACTGAAAAAATCACATACATGCTAAGTCAGAACTCAACATCTCTGTGAACAGACAGGCTCTCACAATGTGTTGTTTCTTCTCATGACTAATAAAATAGCAGTATTTTCCTGACATATAGAGTTCATCTATTTTTCTCTTAAAAGAGCATACTTGGGGAACAATGTGTGTCTGTATGGATATAAATTGGAAGTTCTGAAGTCTGTAGTGTACATGCATTGTGTTTGCTCTAGGATGGAAGCACAGGCAGCATTGTTCTATCATTTATCTTTCTATTCCCATTTATTTCAGAGAAGAGGCAATCGAAGAATAACCAAATCGGTTCGGAGGACACTAACATAATTCGTGTAAGTTGCGAGTTTTGCTCATTGTTCCGAGTATATCTATGTTGGATATTAATTGGGATGTGATACTAACCATCTTCAGATCAAAATTTGCATTGTTTCGTTTTCTTGGTCCTATAATCCAGTTCTCCATTTCATATTGCTATTTTAATGCAATATTACTTTGTGACAGTCAGATAATTGTCATGACTACACTATAGGACAGTAAGAAACTAGCTCCTTAATTGATATAGAGTAACATACAATCAATAATTGTTTAGGCACAGATCTCGCCCTGATATAAATACATTAGTTACTTTTTTATTTTCTACTAATTATAGTGTGATGTTCAGATAATTCAGATTGCAGATTGCACTCTCATTCCTGCTTTATGGATACCAACAACAAATATGTGCTTTTAAATTTGCATATTGTGATTTCAAAGAGATTTTTTCTGATTCTGGTTTGATACATAAATATACAGTATCATGTAATCCAAGTGCTTTACAGCTATTGTGCTTTGGTTTATTGTTGTTAGGAGCAAACAAAAGCAGAAGGAAATATGGTACTGCCTTCATTGTCCACTTGAAGTTTGCAGGTTGGCATTTCACAAAATGGTAATGTCTGACGAAAAATTTCTCAAATTCTTACCATTATTATTATTGCATCAGGCCAACTATGTTCTACTCCCTCCGTTCCAAAATGTAGGTCGTTTGACTTTTTTCATCACAAGTTTGACCGCTCGTATTATTCAAAATTTTGTGCAAATTATCATATTTTTGTGGTGGTTTGCTTTATTAATATAAAATCTTAAAAAATGTCTTAAATTTAACTATATTTCCACAAATGTTTTGAATAAGACGAGCTGTCAAACTTGAGGTAAGAAAAGTTGCGAGTAGTCACATAATGAAACTATAACTATAACATAATTTTTTCAAAGTTGCAAAAGAAGAGGCACGATTGTGCAGTTGGAGATCAAAGTGAGGGCATGTAACCAATAGCAATTGTCCCATTGTTTTGTCCTCTAAGTAGATGAACATTTTTATTCCTAGAGAAGGCACCGGTCTTTTATTTAAATCTTAAGTAAAATTGCTGTGCATTGATTTCAGTTTGGCGGAGTGACCGAGAAAATCCGGATCGTGTATGGAAGATGGAGTGTCAATGTTGAAACTGAAACCTTCAGGAATGGGGCTTGAGTATGGAAAATGGTGTGTGGTGGTTGCCAAACTTTTGCCGAAGAAAAATCTCACAATTTGTTATACATCACCTGTCTTTCTGCTTTGGTTGGTTTATAGTTGCGCAAGATGGGCGTACGTAGAGTTATTTATTTATTTATTTATTTATTTCGAATGCATGAAGAGGCCAACAAATTGTGGAGACTTAATTTCCGTCGTGTTCGATCCTCAATTCAACGAGGGACGACCGAGAATGTCCATTCAGATAAAATGACAAGTTTGGTGCAGCGGCGAAAGCTTGACCAAAGGGGCCTACATGAGGGTATGATAAGTTCTGAATCCTGTTAGGATTAAGCTCGGCGTGTCCGTGTGTGTGTGTGCGTTTGTATCAGCGCGTGTAGTGTGAGTCGCCCGGAACGAGCGTGCACGGCAGATGAGCTGCCGCCATGGTGCACGCGGTGTTCCGTCACGTTCCGGGCGAATGGGTGTCGATCGGGCGCGCAGGTGAGCTGCGGAGGACTCGGTCGGTGTTGGTTAGAGGTGCGGTGTGCGTGGCGCCGGGCTCTGCGGAGGAGAGCGCGCGAATCGTTGAGTGGAGGCTCACGACGTTGTCCGCGCGAGCTCTGCGGGTCATGGCGGAAATGGCGGGCGTGGAGGCGAGCTCCTGTCGATCCCGGCCTACAAGTAGCCCAATGCTCCTCTGTGTATGGTGTTCGAAGTGTTAGAGTCGAATCAAAGCCAAGATACAGGCATATTGTCACTGCGGCGTTCGTCGCCCCAAAATTCCACTGTTCATCTTCTACCTTCGGTCGCCGGCGAGAGAGAGAGAGCTTGAGCGAGTGTCTCCAGGCGTTAGGGGGTGGAACACGCGTTTCGTCGCGTGTACTAACAAATCCATCACTTGTGGCCTTGTGGGGTCCCACATGTCTCGCCCCTGGCCCCCAGGATGCTTCCTCCCCTGTTCTGTCCATTCCCTTAGAGCATGGTTAATAGTAGAGACAAGTGCTTGTCTAATATATAAGATCCAAATTATATAATAGTGATTTATTACTTGTCTACACGTTACTATCTTTTTGCTATTCATTACCTTCTCTTATCTATTCACCCTCTCATCTCCTTTTATTTGGCCCCACCTCTACATAGGAGCTTGTGCCCAGCTTGTTGCTTGCATGAGAGCCAAGCTCTTTTCTCTCTCCTCCTTTCTTCCCTCCACATCACCAAAAGTGCTGACTAGCTTGGCTATAAGCCCATTATTGTACTTGCTCTTAGGGCATCTCCAACAAGTCCATTTAAGCTAGCTATTTGGTGACATGGATGAGAGAGAACGAAAAAAAAGAAATCACTAGCTCTTACTTCCTAGCTAACTAGAGTTGGTGGGTGTCGATTGGAGGAAGCGAGAAACTAAAATAATAAAAAAGTTCTTACAAGTAGAGCCCACATAATGACGTAGAATTCTTGTTGGAGATGCCCTTAGAGCAACTCCTGCCTTTGCTGTCTGCATGCTCTACTCGTACGAGTCTGATTATGACTGGACTTGGAGTGACATTTAGTAATATAGGGTATAGTTTGTGTCAAACTTTGTAACCTGGACCTTCTTATAAGTATGAGTGGGGCTGCTGTTGTAACCATGACGGCATAGCGGCAGGTTCGCAAGGGGGAGGCGACACATTGCTGAGACTCCGGAGTGACCGGTGTTGCGGTTTTGGGAGGAGTGATGGGAGCACAGGTAGTCATGCCTTAGGGATATAGGCTTTGGCTAAACCTCATCAACAAAGATCGTGTCTCTGGTGTCATCTGTGATCTTGCATGTTCATCTTGGTAGATCCAATCAGGGCTTTCGCTTATGCAGATTAGTGGGCGGCTCACCGTCGCAGGGCTAATTTTCTAAGAGAACAGGAGTGGGAATCAATTATTGTATTAAATTGTGTCAACTTGGATTCAAACTCAAGTCTTTTGACCCTCAAGATTTTAGTTCCATCCAAACATATAACTTGTAGGTTCAGTTTGGTTTGTGACACATGCAAGAATGTTCTATTTTTATCGAAGATGATTAGAGTATGCCAAATTCATAACAAGATGCAACTATTTTTTAAGAGATTTTCTTAACTTTATCTATATTTTTATAGTGGTCATGTTTGGATCCCTAGTGTTAGTGTTAGTGTTAGTGGTAGTCTTTAACACCTCCAACTAACATGCAACAAACTAACACCATTTGTGTTTGGATCCATGTGTTAGTTTGCACCTTTTTTAGATCCTTGTGGAGAGAGAGGGGAAAAGGTAGAGTAATTCTTGTGTTAGTTTTTTGAGGGGTGTTAGTCCCAACTAACACCAAACTAACACATATGTTTGGATCCAAAGTACTAACACTTGGATCCAAACATGGCCAGTGTGTCTCGTGAAAATTAACGTGTGCAACTAGTAATATTATGACAGGCTTGCATATGCTTCGTCGCTTTCTCCATTTCTTTAGTGTCTTGCCCACAAACACGAATACATTGCTTGAATCCATATAAACAATATAGATTATTTGTGCCATCGGAAATGACGATGTATTTGATCTACTATAAGTCACTAGGTACATCAATTTCTCGTTTGTGAAGCACCACTTTTCTCATAAATAAGGTACATCTCGCCTCATCTTTGCCATATCATCTTCCTATATATACCAATCCAGTGCAGTATGTTGTCGCATGTATAGTCGGAAGCCCACACGATCGATGTGACTTAATTTCTCCACACTTCAGTCATCTTGGGAGGATATACAGCATGTCACTCTCCAGAAGTAAAAGCTCACCTGCATCTGAAGGTTGAAACGTTTCCATCGTGATGTGGTGCTTTGGGAATCGAAGGCTTCAGGAATCACTTCCCCTCTTTTCCGTGGAATGCCACGGATCCAACACGCACGACGATAGGAGTGAATCATTGAGATCTCTCCTTTTGTACCACACTTAGAGGCCGGGAGGAGCGCCAGTAGACTAGCTCAAGCTCAAGCTGATGTGAGGTGTGTGACTGTGTGAGCAGTAGTTCTATGTCTGTGCTTCTGTTCCTCTGTAACACGGACTGATGTATGCATTATTCCAAACTCAATGCCATCCAACACATCTAGCTGCGAACAGCCATTAATCAATACTTCATTCGTTTAAATATATGCCTCTGAGAACAAACTTGTACGTACATGCATGGGAGCTAGCATGAGTTTGATCTATTCTTTCTCCTGTATCTTTTTCTTCAGATGAGACTCCAGTCTAATGGTCATATAAGAGTTAAGTTAATAACATCGTAATTCAAGCATACTTTGCAAATAACTGTATAGGTAACATGCGCTAGCTTGTTTGAGCTTAACTGTTGATCAAGCAACCAAACACTGAATGGTTGATCTACAAACCTCTGATCCCCTCGATCACCCATATCAAAAGAGTTATTTCTAAAACTTGAAGGCATTGATTGTGAGCACTAAAATGTACGGATGTACAATGGTAGTAAACCATCTGTTACGGATGGCAGTGGGAAAGTTAATTAGCTAGGGCTCTCGCACACACTGACATGCATGCAAACGTTAATGGCTCGTGAGCAAGTACAAATGTTAATAATGGAGAGCAAGCAGTGGCGGAGGCAGGAATATTTTCTAGGTGTGGCGGGTTTGTAAATGTCAAATATGTATAATACAACTATCAACTATATAAGGCCGGTAGACATCAAACTATCGAAGCAGTCGAGTAGATTTTCATGGTGGATCATTGGTTATTGCCTAATAAGCAGACATATATTATGCACGTGTACTTATATCATACTACATATATTTAATATTTTATATTTGTTTTAGCCAAATAGCTGCCTCCGCCACTGAGAGCAAGTGTAGCAGTATTATACATGAATCCCTTGTAAATAGACACACATCATCCTATCTGTTAATATATATGTACTCACTTATTATAAACATACAACTATCGCAAACATTCGATTTCCTCCATTTCCTGTAGCAGTTTTAGCTATGCTTAGACTCTCGCTACAAGAGAACGTACTTGACACAGCCTCTGCAGGGTAGCTGTGGGAGAACGTAATAGTGTGCTAGGAAAACTAATTAAGCGATTTGGACCTCAACAGGATGAGTCGAGATTGGGGAATAGGAGACATTAGGAACCGCTTCTCCTCAGAACTTTTCAGGGCTCTAGAAACAGAGCGGATGTAGTTACAAGGAAATTCTTATGCTGGCGCCTAGCGGAGATCACTTGGTGCAGTAGATCGAAAAGCCTGCGAGCTGCGGATTGTCGAGGTGAGGTTGTTGGCGAGCTCCTACATTCAGACTATCAGAAGCGGAATGGGCTCTATCGCTGCGATGCGTTGGTGGGAAATTGCGGTAACTCCTCAGCCGTAACATCCGGGAGAAATTCAGCAATTGAAAAACATAAGTAGAGGAAACTAGCTAGGGGGACGAACTCTCAACACCGAGTTTCTTATTTGGATTATATATGAACATTGCAAGATGTTAGCAGCTAGATCACACGAGCTTGATTAACTGAACACCAAACACCGATATAGTAGAGTTCGATACAAACTGAAGGATAGAATTCGGGGAGGCAGCAAAGCAAGGGGGAACGAGAGGAGATCAGCAAGTTTTCGGGGCTGGAAGGAATCGGAGATACAGAACCTTGAGGAGTAAGACATGTTGAAGATGGAGAAGACATTTTTTTTTTAGTAGAAGGAGAAGACAAATGTTCCTGAATATTTCTTCGACGCCACTTCTCTAGATGTTTGGGCTGTCCCACTGGGCCAATAGGCCGGCAAATCAGCCCATGACGGTTCCTGACACAGGACCTGCAACCGGTCATGTGTCAGATAAGTTGCCGCTCGGATCGGGTGGGGCGATATCGGCGACCAGACGAGCTGGCTTTGCGGTCTATGTTTACTAATCGAATGGATTAGTTTTTTTTTTCTTGAGAAAACAGTGGGCATGTTTGGAAGTCCGGTTTCGAACCGAAAATCACGGTAAAATACAAGGCAGGAAATTTTTACAGGCCAATCAAGAAATACTGTTTCGAAGACCGGTAAGCCTAATTAAATTACACTTGTTTTGGGCTGTTAGAACCGGAAAAAGAAACAGACCTCCGTAGGCCACATTTTTTTCCGATGATTATCGGGCTCCAAGTCCTCGGCCACGTCGTCTTCCTCAGCAGACTTCTCGCACCGGTCGCCGCCCTTTCTCGTGCCGCCCTTTGCCCCCGTCCTCTCCGATGCTACCTTCCACTTCCACGCCTCTATACTTTTTAGCGTCGGCGCTCCTCCATGGTGCAGCTCGCCTTCGGGAGCTTGAACCCAGTGCCCCACCCCTTGCAGGCTGGTCTTCATCACCATGGTGACCTGGTCATGAGATCGTTCATGGCGTCAGGCTCTTTTTGCCTTGCTTCCTCCCTCTCTCACTACCTGGGGCTTGGGATATGTGGTTTCTCGATTGGTTGCGAAGAGAAGGGGATTGGATCTTATTTTTTGTTTTTTCAATTTTGAGTACCAATCCAACTCGAGTTTGCGCCAGCTGATCTGAAATCCCTTCTATTTTGGTTCCAATTTGATGTAAAAATCACTTGTATGTCTTGAATTAATCTAGATAAGTTTGAGAGCTTGGATGATATGGGGACCAAATCTGGGCATCGAGCATAAGAGAAGCTGAAGCACTATGCTCATATCCTAGTTTGATCTCTTCTTTCTCGAGCAGCTCCTGAAAAGCATTTTTCAAAGTTGTCGATGATGCACACCGTCCAGCTCATCCTTCCTGTCTCTTGTTTTCAGAGCATCGGTGCTTTTGATTTGGAGAGTAGCCAAACAACAATTTACCGGAGAAATGTTTTCTAGTGGTTTTTCTTGTGCACTACAAGTTACAACCGGAAGACAGTTACAGGTGAATAACATTACAGAGTTTTCAAACAGGGCCTAGGAATGGATTACGTTGCCGCATTCCGCGCGCTCGCCCCCAACCAAAACCCAGCCCTACGCTAGCTAGCCCCTCCCAAATTCCACTGCCCCTCCCTCTCAAATCCGGCTGCCCCCAAAATTTCACGCTGTATTCTCCAACGCTGCCGCCGGAATCTCCTCGATCTGTCACAGCACCGGCTGCCTCTAGCTCGTCCAGCGGTGGTCTCTCATCTCCCATCGTGCTGTTACTCATCTGGATCCATCCAGGCTCATATCGATCCCACATGCGAGTTAGTAATCCTAGTGATAGGTTTCTGTGTATTACCCAAATCTCTTCTCAGTATTTAGGTAGCTATGGATTTCTGTGTAGGTGGCATGCTGCCATCGAGCTGGCCATGGCTTACCCATTCCACAGCTGACCAGACCTCGCCTTCCTTTAAGCAAGTCGTGTTGGCTGAGATCTGCTATACTGACGCCGTCCTTTCCTTAGGTGATGTACTTCTGTCTATCCTTAGTTATGTTGCATACCTCAAAGGAAATTCGGGGGATTTTAGGGATTGAGGCCATCAAATGGTTTGGGTGAAATTAATCATTGATGTGCTTGCTTGCTTATGAAATCTCTGATCTCGGCTACGATGTTCTGATTCTATATCCTCACTTTGCAGCACTGAAACAAAACTTAGCATTTGAAAGGCTTAGAGAAACTATCAATTATATTCTTCTGACAAAAGAATAATTGTATATCAGAGGTAATACGTATTACCACCGGTTGATGTTACGACCCGGTGCTAAAGGGTCGGGGCCTTTAGCACCGGTTGGTGTTACCAACCGGTGCTAAAGGGTTCCCGAGGGCGCCCCATTTTTGCACCCGGTGCTAACCTTACATTAGCACCGGATCTTAAGTGCACCGAGGCATATGAGGGGTGCGGATGTGAGTTATTCTTGTAGTGTACGTGGAAGTACTTGATTGCTATGTTACCCCAATACTCCGATACTGATACGGATACTCGATATGACGATACTCTGATAGAGTGATACGCTATTTTCTTAAAAACACCGATACGGGGATACCCGAATATATGTATTAGATTTATAGTTTTATAAGTATATAATATAAAAAATGAAAATATATACCTAATTCATAAACATTTCTCAAAATATACGGAGCAGCTAATTGCCTAAGTATTGATATAATAACCCGTCCTGTGTTTTACTATTCTTCCTCCTTTTAACATGTGACACGAAATGGTGTATTTATAGGCATGATATGAGGGGTTATGGTTTTGAAGTGTCTTGAAAGAATCCAAAATGTATCGACAAAGAATCATGCTTATTTTATTTATTTAAAAATTACTAAATTATTCGATACTTGTCCGATAAGTATTAGAAGAGTGTTTGGTTTAGAGTCATGGTTGGATGAGATAGAGTCATCCCTCTTTTTTGGGACGAGATCATCCCACTTAGTGTTTAGTTAGAGGGATGGGACGGTCCTTGATTAGTTGTTTGGTTAGATGGATGAGATTGGATGTCGTTTGGATTCTGTTAGTCATGGACCCACACGTCAGCCGCATAGAGTGGTGGGGACCTGTTGTCATCTTCCCTGAAGAGCAGAGCACCGCCGATCAGCCGCCTGCGCTCGCCCTCCGCTTGAGCTCGCCGTCCCCCGCCGCGTCCGCCGCGGCCGTGCCCGCCGCCCGCGCATGCCATCCCCCTAGGCGCCCGCCGCCCG
>OAMR01000279.1:221280-246569 GCA_900205405.1 Echinochloa crus-galli
CCCGCCGCAGCCGCCCGTCTCGCCCTCCGCCCGAGGTCTCCCGTTGCCATGCCCTCCGCCTGAGCTCGTGCCTACTCTGCCCCACGTCGGCAAAGGGAAGACCAGAGGAGGAGAGCGAGAGAGAGAGAGAGAGGAGGATGCCACGATGACACGGAAGAGACGTCGTTCGCGAGGGATGGACACATCCTCTCATTTTTTACGGATGGAGCCATCCTGCTCCATCCCTCGTCCATCCCTAGTTTCAGGAGAATATTCTTCATTGATGCTGTCCCGTTTCTAGCGTCCATCCAACCAAACATCTAGAGGGATGGACTCGTCCCGTCCCATCCCATCCGATCCCTCGAACCAAACGCGCCCTTCGTGTCAAACAAGTATCAGAGGAGTATCACTATCTGATACGCAAGCGTTCGCAAGTATCCGTGCATCCTAGCTTGCTTCCTGCTAGAAAAGAGAAATAGAGAAGGGCCAGGCTACCAGGCATGAATGTATACTGGTACTTTCTTGCTGCTAGAACAGAGAAATATAGAAGTACAAGTTACAATACTTCCTGCTACTTCACCTCCATGAATATCTTATGATCTACAATCTTTGGGCAATAACACTAGCTACAATGACACAGATGACAATTTTGCTGCATGTTTTCTAACAGCTTACATGTTTTACTTTCTACAGGTGGGAGGTCCTAGAGAGAGTGTGGTGCTCGACCGTGTGTCGATAGCAAGCACCAAGCAGATCAAATGCTCATGGATGCTGTTTTGTGTTGCACTAGCTAGATATTTTGGTTGTGAGCATTGACATGCCAAACTTATTAATGGCTGTCCAAACATTTATTTGATCTAGCTTGACTGCTTCAGATTCTCTTGTAAATATTGCTGACTTGTGTACTGGACAAGCCATGTTCTAGCTTGACCTGACAGCCGTGACAAGTTACTGAAGCCAAACATGTTGTAGATTGACCTGATGACAAGCTAATTCTCTGTTTGATGTATCAGCCTTCAGTGAAAACGATGAGCATATTCAGCAATTATCTATTTGATGTGAATTTATACATGTGAGATGTGACAATATAACTACTGTTTATGGTCAATGTATAGAAAATTTCATAACATGATTAATTGCATGACTTTAAAAGTTAATTTGAATGAGTACCCTTCGACGGATGGTCGGTAAAAACATCTCTAATTTCCTACGGTGCGTCGGTACAAATTTGTAAGAATCGGTCGTAGTATACATGTTCGTTGGTACATCTCCACTGGGCATCCAATGATCGGTCGGTACAACCAATGTCAGTCGATATAACTCTATATCGACGCCACTTGCCGAAATATGTGGTCAGTATAACTTTATGCCGACTCGCTCAGTGTAGAGGTTTATACCGATTCCAAAATAGGTTGTGGTATAGTGTACTACCGAAGATGAATAGTATCTTATTATATATACCAAACGACTGTTGTGTGCGGTAACGCAGAGGCGGGAAGAGGCTTCCTTTTTCTATTAAGAAATGACTGCTGTGTGCAGTTGTTGTTCCACGTAATTATTATAATTTCCTATCTTACTCTTAGCTATTCTTGGTCTATCTCCGGAAGAGTGAACATACACGCACAGTATGACAACACATACAACGTCAGTGGAGCTGAGAGAAGGCGATTTGGGAGTTGGAGGCATCAAGAATCGTGTCTCTTCGCACACTCGAGATGCTGTAGAACCAGAGAGGCTGTAGTTACGAAAAACTTATCAAACTGGCGGATACCTCAGCTTTCGTGGTTGCATCGCAACGATCAGTGCATGGTCAAGCCCATACTCGAAAGGGAGTACCTCCAGAAGCATATGTGTGCGAAGCAGCACAGAAACAGGTTGTAATGGTTGCCGCCATGGCCAACCAGACTCTAGCTTGGAGCACCATTGCCATGGGAAATGTTGCGGTTCGGCTAACTTTGCTCATTGGGATTGGGTTACTGACTTACTGTTGGGGTAGCTGTTGCTACGAGATGCAGGAGCGTACGAGTTTGTGCTGCTGTCGCCACAGAGTGTGCCCTCTGGTGTGATTCTGATAAACATCACAGCACTTAAGCTTAAGCTTAAGTATAGATGGTCCTTGCATGCTCCCATATCCCTTTGCTAGTTTTGTGCAATCATATGTGAAACAAAATTGACAAACATGGTGTGGAGTCTATTAAAAAAAATTATGAAGAAATCATAGGTGTTTCTTCTTGTACACGAAATATTACACCCAGAGGTTAATTACAGTTAGAGAAAATCACAAAACATTAATGTAAGATATAGACTATATATAGTAGTCATGTTGAATAATTGTGTAAATAATTCGAGCACCTGACACGTACAATGGTCTTACCTTCTTGGCTCCTTAATCTAGTAACTTTTCTAATCATCGAGGTGCACTACAAGAAAATTGGCCTTTTGTGACGAATACCTTATAACGTTCGACTTATTCGTCATTATCATGCTTGATTTTGTGACGTTTTAATCATACAGTACAACTTAGCGACAAAAATGAGATGTTCGTCATTAAGAGTAACTTAGAATCGTCACAAACTCTGGCAAAGCTAAAATCGTGACGAATTTTATTTTGTCATTAAGCAAAATTGTTAAACGTCATAAATTTTCTAAAGAAAAATAAAAGATTAGGGTGGGTCCCACTGCCACTTGGACAAGACTAGAGTGGGTCCCGCTGAGCTACACCTTCATTTGTTAGTGTGTTCGGTATTTAATTTTATACACATATGAGGTGGTGTTCTAGTTAAAAAAATATATTTAAATATAAATTTAATTTCGGGTTTGAACTGTTTTTATTTGAAGCCTAGAAGAGTTGTTTAGGTTGGAGTTTAGTTTTACCCCCTGAACTCTTTTCCTTGACCTGCCTTCCCTCCCTCCTTTCTTTTTCCCGCGGCCCAACGCCTCCCCCTTTCTCCTTTCCGGCCCAGCTCGGCCCAATCTTTTCCCGCCTCCGCCATTGCAAAATACAGCAAAAAAATGGTGATGCACACAGGAATAGAACCTGGGACCTTTCGCCTCACATGTGCAACTGTGCAAGGCTTACCACTACACCACGAGATCTTTTGTAACAAATGCTGGTTTCACTTTCTTTTATAAAAGCCACGAGAAAGACCAAAGCAACACCCCGCCAGTCCTCCGAGCCATTTAATCCGGCAAAAAAAAGGTGCGGAGATGGACTCGAACCGGCGACCCAAAGGACACTAGTTTCAGGGCTTACCACTGAGCCACTCGACTGGATGGTTATTATTAGAGGATAAGTATATATATATATAATATAGCATTTCGGGACTACGTTTGCAGCACCAGATTGGTTGAACTGCTTCGTGACACATGCTGCGTGCGGACGAGTTAGGCCACGTGGCGCGCTCTAGTTGCTCCCCGCACCACATTTTTTCCTTTTAATCTGTAATTAAAATTTGTAACTAGTATTTCATGATCATATAAACTCCAAATTCGATGATTTTTCTTCCTGAATTTTTCTAAAATCACAATCTTTCATGTCACATCGTTTGTTTGCATGTTTCTTTCCATTTTCATCTCTCTTTTATATAACTTCTTTTCTTTCACCAAAATATATTTGATGAACCATATTTTGCTATAACAATTGCTCATCTAACTTCATATTTTGTAATAGTATGGTGAACATAAGTTTCTATCCAAGTTTTAGTTCCATATGAGTTTGAAAATGTAATGTGCTACTTAAATCGTGCTATTAATATAAACATATACTTTTGCATGTTTCTTTATAAGGTCCTTTTTGTGTCTATAAAACAGAAAATAATTTGGTTAAATAGGCTCACAAATTTGACGTGGGCCGGTTTCAACTAAGGCCCAATTCCTCCTGACCGTCGATCTCTGATCGAACGACTCAAATGAATCCCCAGATGTATAAAAACGACGCCCACCAGTAGCAAAACCCTATCTACTCGAGTCCTCCCCAAGCCGACGGCGCCTCCCCGGGAAATCCACGCAACTCTCCTCACCTTCCCTCACCTCCGGTGCTCTCTCCCGTGCGGCCATGCGGGTCCGCTGCGGCGGCACTCACGCCGGGCAGGCTCGAGTGGTGCGTGGCAGGTTGCGCCGGGCAGCGGTGCGGGGCTCCTCCCAGGGCCACCAGATGCGGTGAGCGGCGTGCTCCCTGCAAGGAAGGTGAGCGCAAGGTGCTGCCGCCCCCTCGGCCTCTCGGCTTGTGAGCATGGCGCCCTCGCTTCCCCCATCCGACCCATGGAGGCGCCGCCGGGGCCGGAGCCCATGGAGCTGGACGCGACCCCTGCGGCGGCGGCCGCTGCCGATGCCACATCGGCTGTCCCCCCCGCCGTAGGTGAGTTCCTTTGGATGCAAGCAGTGGAGGGGTTTGGTTGCAGATTAATTGGAGAAATAGATTAACACAGGTTATTCTGGGGAAATAGATTAGTTGGGATTCACGATTCAATAGAGAAATATTTGGGGGTCATAGATGTAGCACCTCCTTGATGGTTAGATGTAGCAGCAGCTCTCTGATGCCAGAGTTTCTTTGTTCACTGTCAAATGTGCATGTTAGTACTCCATTCCTGATAAATTGTTTATATTTCACCTTGCTTGAAGGGCACTTGAACAGCAATTGAACTCTGAATATATGTATCTGTTAGTAGCCCCCTGTTTATTTGAGTAGTTACTGCATGATTGAGTAGTTTAAAATTTGACTGAGAAACGGAAAGATAATGTGATTAATTATTTCTGTTCAAGAGTTCTGAAATCATCTAAGCAACAAAACTAGTGCTCATTATTTCTAGTGCTCAACCATTGATCAATAGAAACATAAATTATTGTCAGCTTGTAACACAACAACAGCGTGATGTACCATGAATTGTCAGATTGTAACACAGTAATAGTGTGTGATTGTAATACTTAGCCATTGTGTACATGCTTTTTCTAGGTCAAAAGTTTGATTCGGCCATTATGTATCACCTGATAGATCAGATCATTATGTTTTTGAACTTTTACACAAGCAATCTGTTGGTGGGGCTGATAGCAAGGTATAAGGTAGCTCTTCTCATCTTGGATTGAATTGATGGTTATTTCTTGCCAGTAGACTTCTCAAGTTAATTTGCTTGTTTGTTTTAACTGCAGCAACCCCTGACATTGGTCTTGGTGGAGACGAAGCGGGAAGCTGACTCATTGTGCTACTGGCTATGCTCAAAAGGTTTCCCTGCAACAGCAATCCATGGTGACAGAACACAGCAGGTGAATGCATTGGTCATAACTGTAGTACATGTATAGCTGGTTCTTAACTAAGAACTTAACATTATATAGACCAAGGGTTCTGTACGGGCAGTAGTAGAAGAATGCAGAGAAGTAGTGCATGTTCTGTTGTCATTGCTAAAATAATGGAAGGGTGGAAGTGGAACCTAAAAAAACATGAATTTGATTTTCTTCTCAATTGTATTTTGTACAGACCCTTATACCAAGAATTGATCTTACAAATAATTTTTTACCTTTCTTGCAGCTAATAATTATCGGCTCATTGTTTCAATTAATCTCTATGTTCTTCAGGTTGGAGCTATTGGAACAGAGCAAAAAGGTGTATAGGAGGTTGATCAACTAGCAAAGAATATTTTTCTGATTTGTTTAAGGTACGCTATATAATTATCCCTTTCAAAAAATATTGTCCATTATAATCTGCAATAAATGTATGCTGGTAAGTGAAGTCTTGAAATACAAAAATAAAGTGTCATCACTATGAGCTGATTATTTATTTGTACTCGAGGTCTGTTTTATCCTACCACAACTATGGTACCTGAATTCTGAATTTTTGTTAGCATTCTTTGTAGTATTGTCCTCGGACGCTTGTATTTGTACCAAGATATCATCGTCAGATTTACGTGCTGTCCATATTGTATCCTGAAAATTCTTTACCAAGTGTTAGATGTCATTCTGGATAGTCCAGAGCAATGTGAACAGCTTAGATGTTTATGGTAGACTTTCCATCTATGGTTTCTGAGTAGGTGTTGTAGACTTCCAAGTATTGAACTTTTCAAACAGTTAGTTTGGTTTTTGGTTTCCATATAGTTGTAGGTGCTAGCAAATATTGCTTGCTGATTATTATTTGTTGACTTACTCTTTTCAGGTCGATGAATCAATGCTAGAAGCTGCTTGCCTCTCCTCGTGGGTTGCAGCTGTTGAAGGCAAACATTATTTTGGCCTCAAATCACTGCTAAGAGCTTTCATTTGGATGATATTGGCTACATACTACCAAATCTTTGAGCTACTGATGTTTTAGAGTTCCAATAGTTTGGTTTCTGTCACTACTTGGTCAGCTCAATACTACTGATGCAATGAGTAGGATGTAGGATGCACTTTTGGAGTTACTGTTGGCTGTAATCTAGGATATGTTCTTTTTGAACTTAGTGACAATATTGTATGACATGAATTTGAGCTTCACAATGGTACTATCAGAAATTATTGCTGAATTGAACATTATGTTTTAAAATCTTTTGGGCCATATGGGCTGGTAAAATGGGCTGGACTATGTGGGCTCATGCTAATCTATGATGTTTTCAGACATTTATTTTCGTCACAAACGTTTGAGCCTGGGCTGGGCTATGTGGGCTCAATGCTAATCTATGACGTTTTCATACGTTTATTTTCGTCACAAATGTTTGGGCTTGGACTGGGCTATGCGGGCTTGATGCTAATTTATGACGTTTTCAAAGCTTATTAGTGACGAAATTCGAGTGTCATAATATAGTGACGACATAAGAATCGTCACAAAGTTTATGACAAAAAAAGCATAAATGTCATTGAATACCTTTTATTACGGGGTATAGGTGACGCACGTATTTTCGTCACACGAATGTCACAAATTACAAAAGATGACATAATTTACACTTTCTATGATATAAATAGAACGTTATAAAACCTCAAATTTCTTGTAGTGGTGGCTCGTATTCAATGCATCAACTCTAACGAGGAAGGCCCAAGTACTTTCCGCGCTAACTGGGAATAACAAGGCGGTGCTGCCATGAGTAACAAGAAATGATCATAGAACTTCTATACATTTATGAATTGTGTAAATACTTTTAGCAGAAGAAAATATACTCCCTCCGTATATGATTTAGATGTCGTTTTGGACAACGACACTATCTCCAAAATGTAGACTTCTTATTTTTACAAATATATATTAAAAAATAATAATATATATATATACTTTTATAAAAATATTTTTAAGACAAATCTAATCATATGATTTTTACATTTCCAAACTCAACGACCAACGATATGCTTTCTATCTACTCGGCTACGTTTATCGGTAGCACACTATGCGCATTACCTAGAAGGTATCACTACCAGAATGATCAACATCTGCACCGGGTGGGAAAGGCCTTTAGCACCGGGTTTCCCACCCGGTGCCACTAATCCGAGGCTAAAGGGGTACTTCTTTAGCACCGGGTTCAATAACCGGTGCTAAAGGGTCCCTTTAGCACCGGTTGCAGCCACGACCCGGTGCTAAAGGGCCTGCCCCGCAGCGCCTTTAGCAGGGCCTTTAGCACCGGTTCCCGACACAACCCAGTGCTAAAAATTTTTACGCGCAAAAAAATAAGGGTCTGTGGACTTCCATTTTCTGATACTAATGGGCACATTGTCCCGTACAATTACCCCGCACTGAGATACAAATTTAATAATAATGGAAATGTTGTTTATTATTACGTACCATAATATCGTGTTGTGTAAGCTTTTTATGTCCCCAATTCCACATGAAATCGCAAACATAGTATGCACATAAATTATTTCCCTTCCCCTGTTTGGCACACTGTCGACCAAAAGAAATTAAGTAAAATTCATATAATATATTAGCCGAGGCCTACATGTACAAATTACTTGCTTACCGGAAAGCCAATGTTCCATTTTAGTGTTTCATGTTGAATACCCGGGTGTTCTTGACGAAATTGATTCCAGGCCCTGCGAACAAAAAAATTGAGTTAAGTCATTGCGAGTGTAAGGGGTGAATTAATTAGGGGAAAATATACATCACCTTGTCATCATGTAAATGATGTTCTGTAGTTTCCATTTTGGAGTGTTTAACGAATCAAAGACGTTGACGACACCCCGGTCAGGGCACAATATGAGTAGGAGCCAGTGGAATCTGTGTACATGTATACATTATAATCAGAAATGAAATAGTACACAGACAGTATAAGAAGAAGCGTGTGTATGTACTCACTCGATGTTGTACGGCATTAGTATGGACTCGCAATAATGTTGTTTGTCAATATACTTGTATAGGTTTCCATATGTTTCCTCAGGATTGTGCAGTATCATTGCTTCACTCATCCTTCGAGGATCCACGAATCCAACGTCATATATATTGTCTCCAACGTCATATATATTGTCTCTCCGATATTTTTGAATCTCCATTCTGCATATGTTAAGCAATAAATAAAGCCCGCGTCAGCATAGATTGGAATTATTGTTTTCAAACTGTGAATTGTAAACAACAACAAAGTACTTATAGTGTCCAACAGGTGATCAAATCCACGTCCATGGCGTCGTGGTGGTACAGCTCATATATATACTTAAACCTCAGCCAGACCGAATCCACGTCTTGCCACGACCCGGTGCTAATGTGTGTGCCCTGACACATCGCAGCGCCGCCCCCGCTCCTAGCCGTTGGACCCGGTGCTGAAGCCCTATCAGCCCCGGGTCCAAAAATGGCCGAGGCAGAGGGGGCGGGCGGATGTTGAAGTTTCCGGTAGTGTATGGGTTTTATGAAATAAATCCAATGTAAATGACCAACGATGCCCATGTATAACGGTACTTAATGTGGTGTACGTCTCAGTGTCTGTATAGTGCTGCGTATTATATCATTTTTAGTGAGGTGGACTACTAGAGAGGGCTACTAAATGCTAGGATTGATTTCTCCGGATCTTGTAAGGACGTCGTCGTCGTGTCCTGCCGCTGCTTTCACCGCGTGACTTTCTCCTCCCTAGTTCATTCATCCTACGGGATTGCAAGTAGCCAGAAATAAAACCTCACCCTACTGCTGAGGTCTGAGGATTGAAACGGAACCATATCGCAATGCGGTGCTATGGGAATAGAAGGCTTCTGGAATCATTTCTCCTCAAATCCATTGATTGCAACCGAACCAACACGTACGACGAAAGGAGAATCGTTTGCTTGGTGCGTATCAAACTTAGAGGCAGGGAGAAGAGCCAGTAGACCTAGCTAGCTTTATTGAGGCCTGTTAACTGAGGCCAAGTAACCTATCGATCACCCATATCAAAACAAGTTAGTATTTCTAAACTTTCAAGGCATTCATAGTGAGCATGAAAACGTACGAAACTTTTGTACAACAACTATTTACATGAGACACCTTTTGGTATGTACTACAATGGTAGTCGATGAGATCAAAAACTTTGTTGTTGATAACTTTTTTATTTATTTGAGGTCATTTAGTAATTCAAAAATCATTTTAAGTTCTCTAATTTTTAAATCATGGATTTTTGAATTTCCTAAATGACTAAGGATGCATAGAATATCTATAGGAAAATTGTAGTACTCACTATTAGACGTGCAAGTGTACATATCCATAAATGAAGTTGGTCTATTTAGTATGTGTTTTGGAGTATATAGTATGAATGTATGAGTATATGTAATGTGGATACAATGTGGGCTTATGTATAGATTGTGATGTTTGGCTATTTGAAGAAAAACAATTGAGAAATATGAATTATATTGTATAAAATGTATTTTGTAGGAGTATATATACATATATATTTTAAAAGGAAAAAACAAAAAAGAGACATAATTCTAGGTCGGGTGACGCCGTTGCCTCCCCCAAAAATGATTTCTTGGTTGGGCGCCCCTAGAAATCAGTTTCAAATTAAAGTTTATATAAAATAATAATATAACCCATTAAGTCACAACTAGCACTGTGATATAGTGGAAGGAAAGTCATACGTGAGGCTGTAGGTTATGCAAATTACATGTGTGTAAAAAAAGTGAAAAAAATACAAAATTCATCAAGTGAGAAAACTGTGGCCTCCTAGGTTTGTAAAATCTTTTATATATTGTTTACGTTATTTTTGTTTTTTTTAATTTTTAAATTGATATGTGGAAACGGCATTCACCCGCTCCTATAAATGCCGCATTTCTAGGTAGCTGTAATGTGCCCACCAACCTCTCATTGCACACCACTCCCTTATATAAAAAGACACATCGACTTGCCTGTTGTAGTCTTACACTATATCACCACAGCTCTACAAGTGAACGTACACAACACACGCGCACCTGCGGTATGGTTGTGAGAAAATGTAATAAGAATACGCGATATGCATGAAAAACTAAGCAATTTGGAGCTCAAAGATGAGACAAAGTGTTTGTGAATAGGAGGCATCAGGAACCGCTTCTCGACTAGCCGAGATCGATCTAGTTCTGTTGGAGAAAGGCCTGCAGGTAGTCGGATTGAAACCGAACCGTCTATCGCGATGCGGTGCTATGGGAATAGAAGGCTTCTGGAATCATTTCTCCGTCCTCAAATCCATCGATTGCAACCGAACCAACACGTACGAGGAAAGGAGAATCGTTTGCTTGGTGGGTATCAAACTTAAGAGGCAGGGAGCAGAGCCAGTAGACCTAGCTAGCTTTTTTGAGGCCTGTTAACTGAGGTCAAGCAACCTCGATCACCCATATCAAAACAAGTTAATTAGTATTTCTAAACTTTCAAGGCATTCATAGTGAGCATGAAAACGTACGAAACTTTTGTACTACAACTATTTACATGAGATACCTTTTGGTAGGTACTACAATGGTAGTCCATGAGATTTAAAACTTTGTTGTTGATAAGTTTTTTATTTGAGGTCATTTAGTAATTCAAAAATCATTTTAAGTTCTTTATTTTTTAAATCATGGATTTTTGAATTTCCTAAATGACTAAGAATGCATCGAATCTCTATAGGAAAATTGTAGTATCACTATTAGACGTGCAAGTGTACATTTCCATAAATGAAGTTGGTCTATTTAGTATGTGTCTTGGACTATATAGTATTAATGTATGAGTATATGTAATGTGAATACAATGTGGGTTTATTGTGATGTTTTGTCTATTTGAAGAACACTGGAGAAATGTGAATTATATTATATAAAATGTATTTTATATGAGTATATATACATATATATTTTAAAAGGAAAAAAAGGAGGCATAATTCTAGGGCGGGTGACGCCGTTGCCCGCCCTAGAAATGATTTCTGGGTTGGGCGCCCCTAGAAATCGGTTTCAAAGTTTATATAAAATAATAATATAACCCATTAAGTCACAACTAGCTCTGTGATGTAGTGGAAGGAAAGTCATACGTGAGGCTATAGGTTATGGCTTCAAATTACATGTGTGTAAAAAAGTGAAAAAAATGCAAAACTCATCAAGTGGGAAAAATGGTGGCCTCCTAGGTTTGTAAAATCTTTTATATATTTTTTGCATTGTTTTTATTTTTTTAATTTTTAAATTGATATGTGGAAGCGGCATTCACCCGCTCCTATAAATGCCGCATTTGTAGGTAGCTATAATGTGCCCACCAACCTCTCATTGCACACCACTCCCTTATAAAAGACACATCGACTTCTGTTGTAGTCTTACACTATCACCACAGCTCTGCTCGTACAAGTTAATGTACACAACTCGCGCGCATACAGTATGGTTGTGAGAAAATGTAATAAGAATATGCGATATGCCTGAAAAACTAAGCAATTTGGAGCTCAAAGATGAGACAAAATGTTTGTGAATAGGAGGCATCAGGAACCGCTTCATCTCGACTAGCAAATCTGAGCACGCAGTTACAGAAAAATTAATAAGCTAGCCTAGATCGATCTAGTTGTGCAGCAGAAAAGCGAGCAGGTAGTCGGATGAGATCATTGGCGTGTTTCGGCGATGCCCACAAGCCGCAAGAGGTTGGCGTCCATCGCTGCGCGGCGATGACGGGCACCTACGGTGTCGGCCATGCCTGCTTGCCGCCGACCGCCCGTCGCCCCTCAGATTCGATCGGAGGGAGAGAGAGGAGAGTTCACGGACCGGTCGGACGTGGGCGATGTGGTCCTGCCCTAGAGGACAAATTCCGTCCAATGGTCAGACGAAATCTCAAATTCGTCTACCGGGCCGACGAAAATGCGGGGCCCATCGGGCCTCCTTGCAGCCTTCCATCCTGTGGCAATGTTCGTCCAACGGGTGGACGACTACCATATTTCGTCTGCTCAACAGACGAAAACTTTGAAATCGTCGGCCCAGTAGACGAAATCCTATATTTCGTCCAATGGGTAGACGAAAACTTGATTTTCGTCCAACCAGCAGACGATAGCATCGCATTTTTGTAATTTCGTAAATCTGAGGAATTAATTTGTAATTTTGAATTAAAATAATATTAATTAAAAAAATTTCAACATTTCACTAGGTCCCTTGTCTAAATGTTGTTCGGCTATGATACAAAAAGAAACAGGGAAGGACACGCTCCAGCGGAAGGCCACGAGCATGCCATCAAATATACGAATTGCAGCCGCTAATCCAGTACAGCTAGCTATCAAAATCGCTGATGAGCTCGTGGGATCGCAACACAACGAGGCTCATGCTGATGGGGTTGGGAATTTCGCCCAGTTCAGGTCTGTGAAAAACAACAATTTTAAAGTGACTTCAAAAGAAAAATTGAGCCCAAATCGGAATTACAAATGAATCCATACAGCACAAATGCATTCAGATGAAAGAAATTGGAGACGTACGGATGAGCCTTTTGCTGCCGGTTCGTGATGGGTGATAGATGGGGATCAGTTATCTGTGGCTGAAATGGGTTTGTCGCCTTCATGCATCATGGGTAATGGCACGCACGAGGCCAGATAGGAGGAAATCAAGCTTAATTATATTAGAACCGGGAGCAGCACCCGTGGACTGCTTATGTGCCTCTATAACATGTTAGATTTAATGTGGGCTTGGTCCATATTTAATTAAATCAAATAAATTCTAAGACTCGTACTAAATATTCGGTACATGCATGTATTGGTGCTAGTTATGGGGAGGAGCAACGTATGCATGCATGTATTGGTGCTAGTTATGGGGAGGAGCAATATACGCATGCATATATTGATTTTACCACTAGCTGGTTATGGGTGGGAGCAACGTACGGGTGCTTTGTCCCTAACGTGGCTGGTTAACGAGGCAAGTAATGGGAGTTTCAGAAGTTTTGCATGCAAACTTATGAGGAAGGTTACAGGAATTGTTTTAACTCCATAGTCTTGAGACTCTTCCGCTCCTGGCTGGTCTTTTCATTTTCTCGAGCTACTGATAAATAGCAAGGTCTGGCTAGTACTAAACACACATGAGTCTCCACACTTCTTCTGTATTCTAGGCGTCTCCGTTCCGGTTCTTGCGCGCACGAGTACTAGAAGAGTAGGCCTTCGAAACGCTGCCGTCCGTGAGTTCACCTGCTCGGGTGAAGGCCGGCAATCACGTTTTTGGGGAGTGTCGGTGGCGGCACGACTACTCGCTTCCTATTCACGGCATTGGTGACGACATCGAGAGGGCGATCTGCACGGCATCGAGCGGGACGACTACATCAACAAAGCACCATGTCGAGTGCTTCCGGCTCTGTCGATGGGTACGCTAATTTCATTCTCAAAGCTGCAATCTTGGTGATTAGTATAAATACTTGGATAGACATGCTTTATTTGAGATATTTGACATGTCACATTTTTCTGGTTAGCACTGGCATCATGTTCCTGATTATGAATTCAAGAGAATTATATGTTCATAATTTTCTTGTTTGCATCTTATTTATGGATTAATTAAACCTGAAATTGCCTAATTTTCTAACAATCCAAAAACGTGATTATAGGCAATTTTCAACTGTTGGCTTTGCGAGTATGTTAAAACCACCGCCATTTGAGGACACTCATTACAAGAGATGGCGCCAGAAAACTATTTTGTGGTTGACCTCTATGCGTTGTTTTTATGTGGTGACTGATTTGCCTACCACTGTTCGAACCGTTGATGAGCAACGTCAGTTCGATCACGATGACACCAATTGTAGGGGTGGCTTGTTGAGCGTCATTGGAGACTCTCTCATTGATGCATACATTCAGCTCCGGAATGGCAAGGCTATTTGGGATGCTCTTGAGGCCCGTTACGGTGTTTCTGATGCCGGTTCTGAGCTGTACGTCGTGGAGCAGTTTCATGACTATCGGATGGTTGAGAATCGTCCGGTGGTCGAACAGGCTCATGAGATACAGGCGATGGTAAAGGAACTTGAGCTGTTTGGATGTGTGCTTCCTGATAAGTTTGTGGCAGGCTGCATGATTGCAAAGCTGCCACAATCTTGGACTGACTTTGCAACTTTGCTCAAACATAAGAGGCAAGAGTTTAGCACTGCTGAGCTTGTTGGGACTCTTGATGTTGAGGACAAGGCTAGAGCAAAGGATGTTAAAGGCAAGAAAGTCGTTGAGGGTAGCTCTAGTGCACATATGGTGCAAAAGGGTCGTCCCAAACCATATAAAAAGAAATTTCAGCAAGAGCTTAAGTAGAAGTCAACCACTTCTTTCAAGAAGGGAAAAAAGAAGGAAAAGGAAAAAGATAAGGAAAAGATGAACTGTTTCACCTGTGGCAACCTTGGGCACTTTGCGAGAGAGTGTCCTCAGGCTAAGTGGAAGCCTTCTGCACAGAAAACAGTCAACACCGTTGAGACTGAAGCTGCAACTTCTAGGTATGGTAAATTTTTACCTTCTGCATTTTCAGTTTTTTATTCACCTGATTGGTGGGTTGATATCGGTGCAAATATTCATGTGTGTGCTGATTTTTCCTTATTTTCCTCTTATCAGGCCGGGCGGGCTGCCTCGTTGCTGATGGGAATGGAGCGCGTGCAGCTGTTCATGGTGTTGGTACAGTCGATCTGAAGCTTACTTCGGGAAAGACCGTGCAACTCAAGAACGTGCATCATGTCCCCTCAATAAAGAAGAACTTGATTAGTGGCTGCTTACTTTGTCGTGAAGGTTATAAGCTAGTATTTGAATCCAATAAATGTGTTGTCTCTAAGTCTGGAACTTTTGTTAGAAAAGGCTATGAGAGCGGGGGCTTGTTCCGCTTGTCTTTAGTTGATACTTGCTTTAAGTCTGTGAACAATGTGGTTAATAATGTTGAGACTAATATTTGGCATTCGAGGTTATGTCATGTTAATGCCGGTTGCATGTCTCGCTTAGCTAGTTTGAATTTAATTCCTAAATTTGATGTGGTCAAAAATTCAAAGTGCCATGTGTGTGTGGAAGCAAAACAACCTCGCAAGCCTCACAAGGCTGCTGCGGCGAGAGAGTTGGCACAGCTTGATTTAATTCATTCAGATATATGTGAGATGAATGGAATATTGACCAAAGATGGCAAGAAATATTTCATGACCCTTATAGATGATTGTACTAGATTTTGCTACGTCTATCTGTTAAAAACAAGGGATGAAGCATTGCATTATTTTAAAATCTATAAGGCTGAGGTTGAAAACCAACTTGAAAAGAAAATTAAACGGGTGCGTTCTAATCGCGGTGGAGAATATTTCTCAAATGAGTTTTCTGAGTTTTGTGCGGAGCATGGAATTATTCATGAGAGGACACCGCCATACTCACCTCAATCCAATGGGGTTGCTAAGAGGAAGAACCGTACTATAACTGATTTGGTTAACGCCATGTTAGAAACTGCGGGACTACCTAAGGAATGGTGGGGTGAGGCAATTTTGACAGCGTGTCATGTCCTGAATAGAGTGCTCACAAAGAACAAAGAAATTACACCATTCGAGGAATGGGAGAAAAAGAGATTAAATCTCTCCTACCTGCGAACATGGGGTTGTTTGGCAAAAGTGCATGTGCCAATTAACAAGAAGCGAAAGCATGGACCCAAAACCGTTGACTGTGTTTTTCTTGGTTATCCTATACATAGCGTGGGTTATAGATTTTTGATAGTAAATTCCAAAGTACCGGATATGCATGAGGGTACTATCATAGAATCAAGAGACGCAACATTCTTTGAAGATGAATTTCCCATGAAAATTACACCTAGCATTTCTAGTCATGATTCTATTTCTTCTGAGGATGCCCATGAACCGATAAATAATGATGATTTTGAAACTCATCTAACTCCCGAGGAGGATAATAATATAGTCACTCGAAAAAGCAAGAGGCAAAGGGTTGCAAAATCCTTTGGTGAGGACTTTATTATATACCTCACGGAAGATACCCCCACAACTATTGCTGAGGCATATTCATCCATTGATGCACACTTATGGAAGGAAGCAGTGCAAAGTGAGATGGATTCTATTATGTCTAATGGAACTTGGGAAGTGGTTGATCGTCCTTATAGATGTAAACCTGTGGGTTGTCAATGGGTGTTCAAAAAGAAAACGAGGCTTGATGGTACTGTTGAGAAGTACAAGACAAGGCTAGTTGCTAAAGGCTATACACAAAAGGAAGGAGAGGATTATTTTGACACTTATTCACCAGTTGCCCGACTGACCACCATACGTGTGCTAATATCCTTAGCTGCCTCACATGGTCTTCTCATTCATCAAATGGATGTTAAGATAACTTTCTTGAATGGAGAGCTTGGGGAAGAGATCTATATGGATCAGCCTGATGGATTTGTGGCAAAAGGTCAAGAGGGTAAGGTGTGCAAGCTGCTAAAATCCTTGTACGGCCTAAAGCAAGCACCAAAGCAGTGCCATGAAAAATTTGATAAAACTTTAACTTCAGCCGGCTTTGTGGTGAATGAAGCTGATAGATGTGTATATTATCGTCTGTCTTTGCTGAGACGTGTCATTTTGTGCTTATATGTGGATGACATTTTAATATTCGGGAATAATATTGAAGTAGTCAATGAAGTGAAGAATTTTCTGTCTAACAACTTTGAGATGAAAGACTTGGGTGAAGCTGATGTTATTCTTAATATTAAGCTTTTGAGAGAAGAAGGAAATGGTGGGGTTACTCTTGTGCAATCTCACTATGTGGAAAAGATACTAAATTGTTTTGGGTACGATGACTATGTACCAGCTCCAACCCCTTATGACCCAAGCGTGATTTTGAGAAAAAAATCGAAAAATTGCAAGAGACCAACTGAGATGTTCGCAAATAATTGGTTCTCTCATGTATTTGGCTAGCGCGACCAGGCCTGATATCTCGTTTGCTGTGAGCAAGCTAAGCCGGTTTGTGTCAAATCTGGGAGATATTCACTGGGCTGCTCTTGAAAGGGCACTACGCTATTTAAAAGGCACATTGAGTTATGGCATTCACTTTACCGGGTATCCTACGGTACTGGAAGGATATTGTGATGCTAATTGGATATCTGATGCTGATGAGCTGTATGCCACAAGCGGATATGCATTCTTGCTTGGAGGTGGCGCTGTTTCCTGGAAGCCTTGCAAGCAGACTATCTTAACGAAGTCTACAATGGAAGCAGAACTGGCAGCATTAGATACTGCTGGCGCTGAAGCCGAGTGGCTACGTGAGCTCCTTTTGGATTTGCCGATTGTAGAGAAACCTATACCGGCTATATCCATGAACTGTGACAACCAAACTGTGATAACAAAGGTAAACAGTTCTAAGGATAATATGAAATCCACAAGGCATGTGAAAAGGCGCCTGAAGACTGTCAGAAAATTGAGAAACTCCGGAGTAATATCATTGGACTATGTCCATACATCTAATAATCTGGCAGATCAATTTACTAAGGGTCTATCACACAATGTGATAGAAGGTGCATCGAGGGAGTTGGGCTTGAGACCCACTTGAAGTCATTCCATAGTAGTAACCCGTCCTTTGTGATCGGAGATCCCGTGAATTAGGATGGCGAAACAAGCTAGTGGATGGCTGAGGGAGAGACTCCTTAGAATAGAAGTCCAGCTCATTTGAGATGCACCGTCTCTCCAATACTGTTAGGGAGGTTGATTAAGTTCTTAATGTGATCCGAGTGGCTTGTTTAAGCAGGGTTATTGTCCTACAGAACATCCTAGAAGGAACACACCTATATGAGTTCGACTGCTAGTCACAGTCTATGAGATGTGGGTAATTTCCAGATACTCATGAAAGGCTTCGAAGTGTGACTTATATGCTTCAATCAGAGAGGATGCTTATAGTAGCCTAGTACCAGAAAAGAACTTGGGTGAAACTCACTTCGCACAAAACTGTCAATTCAAGCCATAGTCCATTGTTCAGTTGTGAATGAGTGTAACCCCTGTTCTAGATGGATGTTCAACTTAACAGTCTCCGTCAAAAGTCTGGTATATCAAAGAATTGTGGATTTGATATAACTTAACATGAGTCATAGAATTTGGTGGGGATTGTTAGATTTAATGTGGGCTTGGCCCATATTTTATTTAATTAAATCAAATAAATTCTAAGATTCGTACTAAATATTTGGTGCATGCATATATTGGTGCTAGTTATGGGGAGGAGAAACGTATGCATGCATGTATTGGCGCTAGTTATGGGGAGGAGCAATATACGCATGCATATATTGATTTTACCACTAGCTGGTTATGGGTGGGAGCAACGTACGGGTGCTTTGTCCCTAACGTGGCTGGTTAACGAGGCAAGTAATGGGAGTTTCAGAAGTTTTGCATGCAAACTTACGAGGAAGGTTACTGGATTTGTTTTAACTCCATAGTCTTGAGACTCTTCCGCTCCTGGCTGGTCTTTTCATTTTCTCGAGCTACTGATAAATAGCAAGGTCTGGCTAGTACTAAACACACATGAGTCTCCACACTTCTTCTGTATTCTAGGCGTCTCCGTTCCGGTTCTTGCGCGCACGAGTACTAGAAGAGTAGGCCTTCGAAACGCTGCCGTCCGTGAGTTCACCTGCTCGGGTGAAGGCCGGCAATCACGTTTTGGGGAGTGTCAGTGGTGGCACGACTACTCGCTTCCTATTCACGGCATTGGTGACGACATCGAGAGGGCGATCTGCACGGCATCGAGCGGGACGACTACATCAACAAAGCACCATGTCGAGTGCTTCCGGCTCTGTCGCTGGGTACGCTAATTTCATTCTCAAAGCTGCAATCTTGGTGATTAGTATAAATACTTGGATAGACATGCTTTATTTGAGATATTTGACATATCACATTTTCCTGGTTAGCACTGGCATCATGTTCCTGATTATGACTTCCACAGAGAATTATATGTTCATAATTTTCTTGTTTGCATCTTATTTATGGATTAAATTAAACCTGAAATTGCCTAATTTTCTAACATAACACTAGTCACGACCCATGTACGAGATCAGTTCTTCCCCATGGACGCATATTATTCCAATTTCAATACTTCCTTCGTTTTAATTATGTAGAGTTTTAGGACGAACTTGTTCATGAGAGCATGAGTTTGATGTCTTATTTTTTCCTATATTCTCTCTTTTGTGACTGTAGGAGAACTAACAAGGGTATGCCTGAAAAACCAAGCTCAAAGAAGAAACGAGACTGGGGAATTGGTGGGTGGTGGCATCAGGATATTGGAATACATGAGCTCCTACATTGCGACCAGCCGCAACAGATGGGGTCGATCACGTACTGCGATGCGGCGGTGGGCAATTCCCGCAACTCCTCAGACGTATCATCCAAAACTTCCGGAGGAAACTGGGAGGCGAACTCCCAAAATTCAGCTTCAAATTTGTATTACTAGCCTATCAACCCGTGCTGATGCACGGGCTATCTAGAAGCCATTCATTCCTAAATATCTGTGAATAAATTATATATAGATTCAAGTTTAAAAACTATATATATCATTTATGCTTCAGACTGTATAATTACAAATCGAGGTCTTTTACGGTACCCAATACCACTGATTAAAAAGGAATAGTATATAAACTTCTGATTAGTTGAGAAAAATTATATACCATTATATATAACATGAATCAATGGTATAGGTAGTATATGGGGAGTGATATAGGTAGTATAAGGGTATCAATGGAAGAAATATAAATGGCATCACTGCAGTTAATGTAATTAAGTAATTTTTTCATTTGTGTTAGGTTTAGTCCTACATCGGAAATTGATGATGGGGGAGCACAACATATAAGGCGAGGGCAGTCCTCACCTATCAGGCTAGTTTTTTGGGTTGAGTTAGGCCTGAGCATTGTTGGTTGTAGCTCCGTTGGACTTGGGCTTCATGTCGCGCTGGCCCGTAGGTACGCGGGCCTAGACCGAATCCGGCTGCGTGTTTATAACAAGTGGTATCAGAGCCGAAGGTCGAGAAACCTGTAAAAATCTCAATGGTCACATTTATGATGGGGGAGCCCGTGAAAGTCTCAGATGCCTCCACTGGAGAATTTAAACTCTGGACCTATGATAGCAGGCCTAATTCAACCCAAAAGACTAGCCTGATAGGTGAGGACTGCCCTCGCCTTATATGTTGTGCTCCCCCATCATCAATTTCCGATGTGGGACTAAACCTAACAATCTCCCCCGTCACACATCGGACCCAACTCTTCCATTAGAAGAGGCTATCAACAGGTCCAGAGTTTAAATTCTCTGGACCTGGGCTTCATGTCGCGCTGGCCCGTAGGTACCCAGGCCTAGGCCGAATCCGGCTGCGCGTTTATAACAATTTGATCATTCAAATTTACTGTGACCTGCCGTTTCATTTCCCTCTAAATCTTATTTATTTCCCTTTGTTCCTCATTTTTTCGACGTCTATCTCTTGTCTCGGTATGGCGACCAGCGACGGGTAGTTGCAATTACTAAATTACTCATGTCTATACCATATACCACCCAAGAGTGGTATTGGGTACTGTAAAAGAGCTCAAATAAATTCTATTTTCTATTGTGCTTGGTAAATGTTTTTGTGTTACATAAGATTTTTACAGACAACCAATATCTACTCAAACTACATGTCCTAGTTCTACTCTAAATGATGGCAGATCCTCTTGTACAACAAGATACGGTAATACATGATGTCAATGGAGAGCTATGCGCCAACGTAGACCCATCAAACTTCTTGCTGAAGCATCACCCTTCGTATATATAAGGTTGCATTATATGCATCTATGGTCGTTGTATCACTCATTGCTGTCAAATGTAGTCTCTGCAGTGTTTGTCAACTGCTGGCCTCCTTCTATATATTCTAGTCTTAGGATAGAGCAATGTGCGTTGGGAATAGAAGGCATTAGGAACCACTTCCATACACCTCTTGCGCTTGCCGCTGAATCAACACGCACGAGATTACCAGGAAGCTATCCAGCTCAACGTGTTGGACAACATCGTCGGCGTGCATCTTAAGGCAGGAATCAGTGCTTGTATAGGTACCTTGCTCCATGGAAGCTTCTCCTAGCTATTACCGGATCTTTGCGCTTAACGTATTAGGATGCTCTGTCTCAGACTCTCAGGAGCTATTTAGGACTTGTAGCGGAACTCGGCTAGTTGATAATGTAGAAGCATAGTTTGAGGTTAACTGAGATAAGCCACCAAGCTAGCAAGAAATAGTCCATCAACTTCTTTCACCCATATCGATATATGACTTCCCTAACATTTGTAACCACTAACCCAAAAATGTTGTAAACATACTCGTAATCTTACTATTACTAATTGGAGGCTTATTTTGGTGTTAATTCTCACGAGATGCGCTAGGAAAAAAGATAAATCCTACAATTTCTAACCAAAATCAGAAACATCTGGCCATTGATTCAATAGTCTTAATAACAATAGCCATTGGATCTAATTTACTTCTTAATTACTCACTTTGGCCATTATAAAAAATATCTTTATGTAACCCCTAAATTTGTATCATAATTACCCACCTTTACCATCGTAGAAAAATGTGGGTAATTATGATACAAATTTAGGGGTTATATACATAATTACTCCAATCGGAAGAAAAATATAATAGTTTATTTATTTTTCATTAAGTTTGTAAGAAGTCATAATCAACTAGGAATGTTTTGTTTGGGGGTATAAATAGATATCAAGGGGACCTATAAAACTGCACTACACACATACCAATCAATATAAGTTCTTCTTCCAGTTTTTTTACCAATACCCTAGGAGTAGGAGTAACATAACTTTTCTCGGTGAGTTCTTCAATCAGACAAGACTGCATCATCTTTGACCTCTGGTTTGCTTATAAGTACCGTTAGTTATCAAATATTTGGATTCAAGCTTACGTCACATTGCTTCTATTTCAAATCTATTTTATTGAATGTTATCGGATTTTATCTATCTTATGCTTGTAAGGTTGCATCTTTTAATCGGTTGCTAGTTCCGTTAGTAAAAATTCACCCCTCACCACACCTTGATTCATGTTCTATCGGCTTAAAGTTATCATGTATTAGCTATTCAAATTTAAATTTACTGTTATATAATAATATCATTTTAAAATTTATAATATATTTCAATTTATCCTTGATCTTGGTGTCCAATTAGGCATTATTTGAGTTTTATATTGCTTTCATATCTGGATTCATCTGCTCGATATTAGTTAATTTATTGTCCTGCTGTTATTGTTCTCTCAGTTAAGTACGATCCAATTATTGTGACAATAGTTTGATTCTTATTGGTTTGATGAATTTATTTATAAAAAATATTTAAGATTCATTAATGCCTAAAAATTGAATTGGTCGTCATAGCCGATAAGATCCAATTGACACTTAAATTTACTCATCATTACAGTTTAGAATCATAGACAATGGTTAATCATATTTTTAGAACTAGCTGGTTGCACGTGCGCACGCACTTATGTATATAGAGCTTTAGCTATTCTCAAATTTAGAGGCACATTATTTTTCGAGTTAGTTGGTCTTTATTTATATGGAGAAAAACTCTTCAATCTTTTGTCTATTAGCAATACGGGATAATTGTGTGCACGCGAGGAGTTAGGGGCCCACCTGGCCGGAGGTGGGTACGCGCGGGACGTTGGGTGAAAAAAGTTTTACGGAGAATGGACTAAAGTCTCTCGAAAGTGTGTTTTTTCTTCTTCCTCACATGTATTTTGACTGCGGTCCCACCTAAAAACATGACACGTGGGTCCTCTGTGAGAAGGTGGGTACGAATATTTTAGGTGAGAAGTGTTTTCAATTCTACTGGATCCATAGTATAGATAGATCAATGTTGCAAATAGCCCGCTATAGCTTTGCTATAGCCCCGCTATAGCGTCTTGAGACAAAGGCCGCTACGATATTGCAAATATTACCGCTAATACCACTAACTCCGATATATCATGAAATAGCCCCGCTAAATTTAATAGCTTAGCTCCGCTAACACCGCTATGTTTGACTTATGAACTTATATACTTGTGGTTTATGAACAACAAGGTACGATTTATGATATATCTTGTGAATTGCGGCTCATTTCCTTATGTATTCACTAGTATTTGCATGTACTGACGAAATATAAGCTGGAAATCATAGACTTGGTAGTGTTTAGGGCTAAATTTTGATAGTTTTTCGCATACCGCTAAATGCTATAGCTTCCGCTATAGCTGCGCTATACCACCTGTAGCTTTTTTAGAAGTACTCCGCTAAATTCTATAGCCCGCTATTTGCAACATTGAGATAGATAGATATCTCAGAAAACCAACCGATGTATTCCTACTAAATGTACCGATTAAATTTTTTTCCTTGTCAATTTCATATTAAATTGACTGGCACGCCACGAACATCGAAGATTATACAGGACGTGCGCCAGAGTGAACCAAATCACTCAGGCTTACAGCGTGTCTAGTTACGCGAGATTACCAGCCAATTTTTTCCTACACAAATGTGCTTGATGCAGTTCCTTGAGACAAGCCTTCTAAAGCTATGGGCATCTGCATATCACGATTTTGGCTCTTCTCATTCTAGCTGATCCTGCTATAGCTCAAACAATGCAAAGAACCTACAGTGTTTTCCACAGCAGCCTGGAAACAAAATTCTAGTACAAAACAATTAGCTCCAGCCTCCAGATTACACAATGCAAAGAACCTAGAGTTAATCAGGTATATACACATCTCTACAGAAAATAGGACAACGATATGTGTGTGCGTCTTTAATTTACATCCTTCTATATAGTCCGTACAACAATAGCAGTTCACCGGCCGCCATGCAGCGAGCCGGCCGACATGGTCCCGCCGGACGATGACCACGTGATGGACACCGACGACCCGACGAGCTCGGCCGCGTCGGCGCTGGAGAAGACGAGCTCCGCATCCTCCCGCAACGCCTCCTCGCCGCTGAGATACCGGCAAACCTGCCTCATGCTTGGCCTCGCCTCCGGCCTCGCCTGGCTGCACATCAGCCCGAGCCACAGCACCAGCCTCGCCTCCCCCTCGTCGTAGCACCCCTCCAGACTCGGGTCCAGAGCTCGCAGCAGGTCGCCGGCGAGCCCGCACCCGCGGACCCACCTCACCAGCACCACGTCGTCAGCCGCCGATGCCTCGCTCTCCGGCGGCGCCGGCTCCACCGGCCGCCGCCCGCACGCGACCTCCAGCAGCAGCGCGCCGAAGGAGAACACGTCGGCGGCCGTGGTGGCGCGGCCGGTGACGGTGAGCTCGGGGGCCATGTACCCGAGCGTCCCGGCCACCCGCGTCGTCGCCGGGCTCGCGCCGTGCCCGTAGAGCCGGGCCAGGCCGAAGTCCCCGAGCTTCGCGGCCATGTCGGCGCCGAGCAGCACGTTGTTGGCCTTCACGTCGCGGTGCACCACCACGTGCTCCCACTCCTCGTGCAGGTACAGCAGGCCGCGCGCCACGCCGCCGACGACGGCGAACCGCTGCGCCCAAGTCAGCGGCGGCGGCGGCGGCTCCTTCCCGGCGCCGGAGAAGAGGCGCGCGTCGAGGCTGCCGTTGGGCATGAACTCGTAGACGAGGAGCAGGTCGTCGCCGTGCTTGCACCACCCGCGGAGCTCCACCAGGTTGCGGTGGCGCATGCGGCCGAGGCTCGCGACCTCGGCGACGAACTCCTTCATCCCCTGGCTCGTGCCGCCGGCGGAGATGCGCTTGATCGCCACCACTTCGCCGCCGGAGCGCCGCCGCCGGAGCACCCCTTTGTACACCTTCCCAAACCCTCCGGCGCCTAGGAGCTCGCTCTCCTTAAACCCCTTGGTTGCCCTGTAGAGCTCCTTGTACGGGAACCTGTGCGGGTGCTCGAGCTCCCAGTCCTCCAGCTTGTCGGCGAGCGCCGCCCGCTTCCGGAGCCGCCGCACTACGGCCATGGCCGCCGCGATGACCACGAGCGTCGCCGCGCAGGCCACGGCGGCGAACTTGACGCCGACGAGCTTGGACGGCGCCGCCGCGCTCGGGCTCGGGACCTTGGGCAGCCGCCGGAGGTTGATGGGCTGC
>OAMR01000279.1:247598-300422 GCA_900205405.1 Echinochloa crus-galli
CAGCAGACGACGGTGATCAGGGCGACGCCGCGCAGAGAAACAAATGAAGCACATGTGTTGCTGGAGGAGAACCAGCAGCATCTAATGTGATTCCACCGGCAACTATGGTCACCGGCCAGCCAGCAGTGAGCTCCCTGACATCGTGTTGCACGAGCACGACGACCACGTCATGGATGCCAACGACCCGACGTCGACGGAGTCCACGTCGGGGAAGACGAGGACGGACTCCTCCTGCATCCCCAGCTCGCCGTCCAGGTACTGGCACGCCTGCCGCATGCTGGGCCTCGCTTCCGGCCGCGACTGGCTGCACATGAGCCCCAGCCACAGCACCAGCGCCGCCGCCTCCTTGTCGTACCGCCCGTCGAGCCTCTCGTCCACGGCGCGCACCAAGTCCCCGCCGACGCCGTGGTCCCGGACCCTCCGCACCAGGCTCTCGCCGGTGCCGGCGTCTACCGGGCGGCGGCCGCTCGCCACCTCGAGGAGCAGCACGCCGAAGGCGAACACGTCGGTGGCCGTGGTGGCCCTGGCCGTCACGGTGAGCTCCGGTGCCATGTACCCCAGCGTCCCGACGACGCGCGTCGTGCCGGGGTCCGCGCCGCGCTCGTAGAGGCGCGCGAGGCCGAAGTCCCCGAGCCGCGGGGCCATGTCGGCGCCGAGCAGGACGTTGCCGGCCTTGACGTCGCGGTGCACCACCACCTGCTCCCACCCCTCGTGTAGGTACACCAGCCCGCACGCGACGCCCCTCAGGATCCCGACGCGCCGCTCCCACGGCAGCGGCTGCCGGGGCCCGCCGCCGCGGTCGAACAGGCGCGCGTCGAGGCTGCCGTTGGGCATGAACTCGTAGACGAGGAGCAGGTCGTCGCCGTGCTTGCACCACCCGCGGAGCTCCACCAGGTTGCGGTGGCGCATGCGGCCCAGGCTCGCGACCTCGGCGACGAACTCCTTCATCCCCTGGCTCGTGCCGCCGGCGGAGATGCGCTTGATCGCCACCACTTCGCCGCCGGAGCGCCGCCGCCGGAGCACCCCTTTGTACACCTTCCCAAACCCTCCGGCGCCTAGGAGCTCGCTCTCCTTAAACCCCTTGGTTGCCCTGTAGAGCTCCTTGTACGGGAACCTGTGCGGGTGCTCGAGCTCCCAGTCCTCCAGCTTGTCCGCGAGCGCAGCCCTCTTCCGGAGCCGCCGCACGACGGCCATGGCCACCGCGATGAGCACGAGCGTGGCCGCGCAGGCCACGGCGGCGAACTTGACGGCGACGAGCTTTGACAGCGCCGCCGCGCTCGGGCTCGGGACCTTGGGCAGCCACCGGAGGTTGATGGGCTGCGCGGGGCCGTTGGTCCGGAAGCTCCACGCCAGGATGTAGTGCGAGCTCGCGAGCTTCCCCGTCGACGAGGAGAAGCCGACGTACATGTGGTCCATGAAGACCGGCCGGAGGTCGAGCTTGGTGGAGATCAGCGGCCGGCGAGGCCGATCCGGGAGGGAAACTGGGGCCACGGTGACGTTGAGGATGGCGGCAGCGCCGTCGTAGTCTATCCAGGCCTGGATCGGCTGCGCGCTCTCCAGGGTCACTGGAACCTTGGTGTTGTCGCCGGAGTAGTAGGCGGCCGGCTCGGAGACGTTGGAGAAGAGGCTGTTGACGTCGACGCCGACGTGGTTGCCGTTGATGTCGTCCATCTGAAGGTCCAGCACGGTGTCGAACTCCACGGCGAGGACGTGGTTGGAGGCGTTGCCGTTGGTGGTGGGGCCGAGGACGCCGAGGTAGGTCTCCGGTGACGCGTCGGGGAGCGCGGTGGAGGGGGCGATGACGAAGGCCAGGCCGTGGCCGCCGCCGCTCCCGACGGTCACGACGTCGAGGACGAACGCCGTGCTGAACGACGCCAGCGTCCTCCCGCCGCCGCCGGCGCCGGCGCCGGGGGAGATGAAGCGCACGGGAGAGGCGCGGAAGGCGTGGCCGACGAGGCGGTTGCTGTCGTTGGTGAGGCGGAGCGCGCCGCCGGGCAGCACCGACGCGGAGCCGTCGAGAGTCAGGTCGTCGTCGTTGGACGCGTGCTGGAAGCCTTGGTAGATGAAGTCGGCGACGGCCGAGCAAGAACGGCCGCCGCCGTAGATCACGAGGAGGAGAAACAGCACGGAGAGATTTAGGGTGGCAGAGCTCGGCGCGATCATTCTGAGGCGCGCCCTCGTCTTCCTCGCGCTGGGACGGAGATGATGGAGGCGAGCATCACCAAATGGCCGACGACGAAGCTCTCTACTACTACTATAGTGCGGCTTGCTAAATGGTTCCTTGGGTTGACTGGACCGTTGACTCGTCAATTTTTCGGGGGCCCCACCTGTCATTTTGGATAATATTAATGCATTGACTGACTTGTGAAATGTGGACCTAACATAGTCAATTTGGGCATCTGATTTTGACGGCACTGGAAATTGAGGACCAAACAAAACAAGAATGTGATGGAACATTAGTCTACTATACATACCTGTCCCATAATTGGCAACGTTCATCGTTCAAGTCGTCCTCGTCGCCTGCAAGACACGACTGACAGACGACTGGCCGAGAGAGGAGGCCTTTCGGTGTGAAGTGCATGATGAACTCGATCCTCTGGAATTAGCTAAACGGGGGTATAAAGATGCCATCTGCCTACAGCAGGCGGCGCACGTCCAATTCGCGACAAGGATTGGTCACGGTCAAAGTCGGTGTTACGTGCAATTAATAAACGTCATCATCGATCTGCTAGTGCCCGGTAAACAACGTCGTTAATTCTCATCTTTTTCTTTGAGACTGTCGTTAATTCGCATCTGATGTTCTCTCCTTTAATTAAGAAACGGATTAGATATTATGCACACAATTTGCACGGCGGGATATACTATACTCCCGTCCATTCGCCCTAAAGCTGCTCATATGCATGCAAATATAGGATTTCTCCGAGGATGTATGGGATAATAGGGGGTTCTCCAGCACCTATACGTCTCAAATATTTACTGCATTAGGGAATTTATTAGGTGTAATATTAAGAGAGCAAGCTCTCCATGGTGAAAACCAAACGCTGGCGCAGTCGCGCTTTTGCCTTCCTGAAGGCGTTGTTTGGAGACTTTCCTGTAGCCGTTGGTGTGAGTCGTAGGATCCGCTGAAGGTCGGGTCCAGTCGATTTGTAATGGTTTCATGGCCCTTTAGTTTGTTCGTCGAGAGTAGTGCCTTGCTGTCTCTGGCGCGCGCCCTAGAGAGTTCCGTTACGGGTTTGTTGGATGTTGCTCTTCGAGCGGTTTGGACTTTATTGTAAACTGGTAATCCCAGTATCCTTTATGGGATGCTTTATATATAAAGCTGGCTACGGCCTTTGGGCGAATATTAAGAGAGCAAGCCGAGGAACCAGGAACGAGCCCGTACAAGTGCATTTAGCAAAGGTGATCTTTATTCATGCTGCTTCCTTGTGGGCTCTGTTGGGCTTGTCCGGATCATGTGTCTATCATGGGCCTAGCAACTCCTCGTCGTTTCCGGCACCATTTTCTCTTCACATTTCTTATTTCTCTCTATATTAGTTTTGCTGGAGACGGCGAGAGACACACGACAGGTGCTGGCGGTTTTCTATGCAAGTTGATTCTGATCTGCGTTTACTTTTTGTTTTTGTATTCGCTAGATATACATCGGCTCCATTAGCACTCTGTTTTTTCTCTTTGTGCTTTCCTCCTCGTCATTCACCGGCTGGTGTATCTGTACCTGTGTTTGCTAGAGATCGATTTCGCCGCCCTGCTTTTTTAAAAAAAAATTAGCCGCCATTGCAATACTCTGTTTACAAATAGACCGTGATGAAGCTATTGTCAAGAATGGGACTCGAAATTCCACATGCACAGAATCCATACCGAGGTTCTTTGGCTTGGCAGTGTCAAAGTGTCAGAGGCCTCCCAAATATGCCGAGATAAAATTCGCCGAAGGTTCCGCTTGCAAAGCATTGCCAGCAAGGTTGGTGGTCCCATCTTCAACAACACGACTCCGATTGGGGCCTACCATTCAGCTCCTGAAAAATCTTCTAGGAATTCTAGATCTCTTCGTACTCTCACTCTGTGACTTCTTGGCCCAGCGCTGACCCTCTCAGGACGGCTCATCATCAGGCAATGCGGGCCGCTGAGCATTGTGATATATAATCTCTAGATTGGATGGATCATGTTGGCAAGTCTATTTCTGAATGTAGATTGCATCTCACCCGGGCCGATTCCCCTCTTGGGTTCAGAAACAGTGCCGCCATCTACTCGGAGGCGCTCCTCCGAATGATGAGGGCCACATATAATGTCCAAGTCGCCAAGTTTGGAGAGGCCCAGACGGCCTGCTGGTTTTGTCGCATCATGCCCAAGTCAAATAAGAGATTGGTGTATGAATGAATGCAAGCATCTCAAGATAAAACTAAAAACATCGCATACCATCAAAATTTTTAAAAAGCCATACGTGTTACACGGAGAATCCAAATTAAATTTTGATTGTACCACTATTTTCATTGCGACAAGATCTTCAAAATAAAACCACGCACAATATTGTTACTTTTTAAAAATAAATACAAAAGAATTAATGTTGATTGTTGCGAGAAAATACGTGAACAATAAGTCAATAAGGCAAACGATTATTTTCTTTGAAAAAAATTAAAGGTTCCAAAAAATTAATTATATAGGAAAAACAATAAAAACTAAATATCACAAACAAATAAGTCCATATTCCCAACCAATTTAGTCTCTAAAGAGAATAAATAAGCATTATGAACAAATTAGTCCATGAAGTGGAAAAAATAATTTCACACACAAAAAATTTGCTGTGCATAGAGAAAAAATGCATCCACATTACAAAAAAGATATAGTACAAATGGTGAACATTTAGTATAAAAAAGAAAAAGAAAATAAAATTTAAAAGAAAATATTTAATTTATAGAATCTTAGAAGCTGAATATCATGAATAAATTGTTGTCATAAACAAAATAATTATTTTTATCAAGGAATAAGTAATCTGACATTATAAACAGATTAGTATACGAAAGTACAAAAAAAATGTTTCTCGGCTCTTTCTATCATCAAACGGTTAATGCCTGTGGAGCTCCATCACCACCAGAAAAAGTTCTTCACTCTTTACTTGACACATTTCTATGCTCTCTAAAGTAAAGCATGACGGTTGCTTACTTGCTTTTCTTCACTCTTTACTCGGGATCATGCGGCTAATCATTGCAAGAACATGGATGATGGTGGATCTCCACAAGGCTTTTGTACTCTTTTTTTTTCTCGAAAGAACAAGACTTGTACTTGAAAATCACACTCTCTAAGCATCTTCTAAAGTGGAGTGGATGTTTGCTTACGTACAAATGGTGAACATTTAGTATAAAAAAGAAAAAGAAAATAAAATTTAAAAGAAAATATTTAATTTATAGAATCTTAGAAGCTGAATATCATGAATAAATTGTTGTCATAAACAAAATAATTATTTTTATCAAGGAATAAGTAATCTGACATTATAAACAGATTAGTATACGAAAGTACAAAAAAAATGTTTCTCGGCTCTTTCTATCATCAAACGGTTAATGCCTGTGGAGCTCCATCACCACCAGAAAAAGTTCTTCACTCTTTACTTGACACATTTCTATGCTCTCTAAAGTAAAGCATGACGGTTGCTTACTTGCTTTTCTTCACTCTTTACTCGGGATCATGCGGCTAATCATTGCAAGAACATGGATGATGGTGGATCTCCACAAGGCTTTTGTACTCTTTTTTTTTCTCGAAAGAACAAGACTTGTACTTGAAAATCACACTCTCTAAGCATCTTCTAAAGTGGAGTGGATGTTTGCTTACCTGCTTAGGTTAGACATTCCTTTAGATGCTAGGAAGTGATGTGCCTCTGCACTGCTGTGGTAAGGGATGTGAATGAACCTTCTGAAAGCTGCCATGGCCCCACTTTCTTGAAAACAATTCCATGCCTAGGGCAAAAAGGCAATGTGGCTGTTCAGCTATCAGATCTGCATGACTGCCTGCAAGTAGTTTGCTCCCGTAACCGTGAAAGGATGCTTCCATAACATGCCCACCATCACAAAGGTTTATACTGCTTTATATATTTTTGTTTCCTTCACCGTATTGGATTTAAATGAATTTCACAAGAAAGTATCAATTGGAAAAGAAGCTAGACACCAAGAGACACCAACCTAACCAGTAACCACCGTCAGCTGCAAACTTACATATCATTAATGCTGGTAACAGCAGGAAAGTTTTCATGTTGTCAGAATACATGGCACCAGCGCGCAATATCCTTATCAGACACATCATGGCCATTTCGGTTACTGTATTTGTTAAGTGTTCGCCCTAATCATGGCAGTGTCGGTCATGGATCACGAATGATAGCTTCTAACAGCCATAAGCAAGGTCCCTTTCAAACCACTTGGGCTCGTCCGACAATCTGAGCCAGTTAGTTGCAGAATTGCAATCAGGCCATCTGTAAGGTGAAATTGAACTGAGTTCAGAATTGCAATCAGGCCATCTGTAAGGTGAAATTGAACTGAAATTGCTTCGGACTAGACGGCTGAAATGAAGCTGCTATCAACGATACATGCATGTTTGACAATGATGTTGTAGACATGTGCAAGACCGTATGCAATCATGTGACGCTTCCATATGATCAAGTGCCGTTGATGCCTTCTGCAGCAGAATCCTAGGGAGGAACCGGACAAAGGTGTACGGAGTACTATAGATAATACGGAGTCGCAGCAGTTGATTACTTTGCGACTTTTCTCGGGATTCTTCAATGCATTGAAACTGGTTGTGAACTTTTGGAGACCAAAAAAATTAGCATTCTTCATTTAATTAATAATTAATGAATCTCGTTTGATCTGGAAAACAATATGCTACAGGAAACTTTGGTTTCACGAAATTGCAAATTTCAGCTGGACAATTTTATGCGCAGAAAAATCCAATATATACTGGTAGTAACACATGACGCAGTTAAATTCAGTTGCGAAGGATCCAACAGTTTCAGAAGTTAGCTGAAAAAGGAGAAGCAAAGATTCATGGAAAATACGAGTAAATCTACTGGAGCCTCCATTAGGATTTAGGAACCAATTCATATGCAGCAGCAGTGATAATAGCATAAGCTCTGCTTATTCTTTTCAATTTAGTGATGCTATTGACAGGGACAACAGTTACTGAAATACAAGAATCTACATGTTAACATGTACACCCCCAGCCTTTGGCTACTCAAAGAAAAAATGTAGACTCTATCCGAGGAAATAGCACTAAACTGTACCAAGGCTTCACTAGAAAACTTCAAATTCCAGGTCCTCAGAATTACTTTTAAACTCGAGGCACTTGCCTTCTTTCTTCTTCCGCTCTTTCGCAAGAGTCACGACATTGCAAGGTTGTGTCTCTGGGGGAGCAGCAGACCGAATCAGGGCCCAGTTCAAGCCTTCAAAGAAAGGGTGCTGCTTGATCTCAGCAGCTCCTCTCAACGATCCAAGTCTGTTCTCAGGCTCCTTCACCAGCAAACCTCTGATGAGATCTTTGGCATTGCTGCTCACAGCTGGATTGTCCGGGAACCGGAGATTCTGTGAGACCACATTTGCCAGTGTTTCATCGTTCCCAGGTCCTCTGAAGGGTGTCTTGCCATATAAAAGTTCATAAAGGAAGACACCAAAGGTCCACCAGTCGACAGCACTCCCATGGCCATCCCCTTTGATGATTTCTGGTGCAAGGTATTCATGTGTGCCAACAAAGGAATTGGAGCGTGCATCAATAGGCTCCACAACAAGCTGAGGGAGCCTTTTCTGAGAAGATTTAGGCTTCCGAGGCTTTGGAATTGATGGTAGACGTGGTGTGAAGCAAGATGTCTGAGCACAAGAGGGTTGCCGGAGGCATGATGAATTGATGCAGTAGTTCTCTGCGCAAGGTCCTGTAAGTTTCCTTGGTTGGTGGTTTGCTGTTACAGAGGATGACCTAAGGAGCACAGGATTCACTGAGCACCTCAGTGAAAGGTCAAAGTCTGATAGCATTATATGCCCATCTTCACGGACTAGAATGTTCTCTGGCTTTAGATCACGATATATGACTCCTAGCATGTGAAGATATTCCAAAGCAAGGAGAACTTCTGCAACATAAAACCTGCAAAGCAACCATTTCATCACTATCAGCAGTATATCAAACAACAACAAATTAGATGAGGGCTAAATGAATGTATAAGAACAAAACAAACAGTACATGTATAATTCTCAAGTACAATGAAGTAGAAAAATACAAAAAAAGTTTTATGTTTACAGTTAACTCTTAACAGTTAAAATCATTACAACTGTTTGTTCATTGACGACATATAAAACAGAATATTTCTTTTCAGATTGTTCAAGACAAGCCAAAAAAAACAGGCCTATAACATTGTTTTTGTGACAAGCTGATGGCCATTAGATCAGGGAAAAAGTCTACTTCACCCCCAACCTATGACGGGTGGAACACATCACCCCCCCAACCTATGAAAATGGATTTTTTACCCCCTGAACTTTCTAAAACCGGGCAAATCACCCACTGAAGCAATTTTGAAAAATCATAATAAATCACAGAAAAATCATAAAATGGAAAATCAAATTGTGTTGGACTCCAAATGAGTAGATCTAAACAGTGAACATATAATATGGTATGTTTTAGTACATTTTCCTTAGATCAGGTCACTGACAAACCAAGAATCAAATCCTACAACACATTCCCAGATAATAGTTAAAGTGGTGGCACGATTGCATATGCATGCTAGCAGAATGATCCACCAGAAAATTTAGCTATTTGTGCAGAAGAACATAGCAGATCTGTATATCTAAAATTCAAGCATATGCAAAATGCTACATATTGATATAGAATAGCTAGGAGGTACGTGCTAAGACCATCATGTGGCTGTATATATGTGCATCTTGAAGGATGCAAATCTATCTTGGCACCAAACAAGGTAACTGGATTACCACGAAACAACTTTGTAAAGTAGACAATGTAGAGTCTTATATTGGTCATCGCATTTGTGATCACTAGGCAAATTTAGTTACAGGAGAATTAATGGAATTCAGTAAAGGAAGAGATAAAACCATGGAGACTTCCAGTGCACTAAGAAATTGAATGGAATTTACCTTGCTGCTGGCTCTGGAAAGCTTCTTCCAGGTTGTCTTTGACGAAGAACGTGCAAATCACCACCTGGACAGTACTCCATGACCAAGCATGAGAGATTATCTGTGGTAAAATGAGCATAAAGAGTTGGGAGAAATGGATGGTCCAGCATTTCTAGTATCTCCCTCTCAGCCTGTGCTCGTAGCATCTTCTTTCTATTAATAAGGTACTCGATATCCATAACCTTCAAAGCAAATAAGCAATCTGAATCAACCAACTCAGCAAGATACACAGTCCCAATGTCCCCACAACCAAGCCTCTTGAGAAGCTTGAAATTGTCGAGTCCTAATGATCCTTGTTGCAATGCCAACTGACGAATGGTCAGCCAGCGCAGATCCTTTGCCATGTGTGGCCTGTTACTGTAGCCACACAATCCAAATTGGCTCTCATCACTGATACTCGTGCTACAACCATACTCACTAATGCTGCTCTTCGAATTCTGGGAGCACTCGCCTTTTTCCTCTGCTCCCAACCACTCTGAAGATGTTTCATCAGATTTTTTTGGTCCTGAAGTTGATTTCTCCTCTTCTGCACAGCTGGTGGGATTTGTAACACTAGATGATGAAGAGCAGCTCGTTGATGCAAGGGAGATCGACTCCTTTGAAGAGCAGAATTTAGTGCTATTGGTGGAATCACCTAATGAAGATGGTTCTTCTTTCACTTTCTTCTTACCGGTAGTCTTGCATCGAAAGACTGGCTTGACAAGGCGGGATGTAGTGATGGGCTTGCTCAAGATTGGGACTCTGGGAGAGCCATCATCAGTAGCTGCAGAAAATTTGCTTCCTAATTTACCATTTTCCACCAAGGAACTCTCACTATCAATAGGATCACCACTGATGACATCTTGGATCCTGATCTTCCGAACTTCAGCTGAGGTCGAAGAAACAGAACGGATAGAGGTGACTGCACTTCCATCAGCTGTCTCAAATTCACAGTCTTCGCTGAACTCACTCGTACCTCTGGATGAACTCTTATATATCTTCTCTGGAGTGATGGATATTTCAATCAGGTTCATCTTTTCATCATCATGCAGAAGACCTTCAGTGCTACTTTGGACCATCAAAGAGGCATAGAGCCTGTGGATAGTCCCAGCTTCAGATGAACTCGAAGATCCAGGTGACATCGAAAGCCTCTTCATTGCAGCCATTTCTGATGCCTGGGAAATGCATAGCCTTCTCAGCGCCTGCTTCATATTAACAGTCTTGGAGGATATCCCAATGCCTGCATTCTGAGACAACCCTGACCTAGCTGGTTTCTTGAGAACACTCTTTCCCAGCCCATCTCCACCTGTACTGCCAGGACTAAGTGCCCGACGGAAGGTCCTGCTGTCAATTGCTTTAAGAAGCTGGTCGAGGTCATCTTCCACAGGATAATCATGACATTTGCCCCGTTTCTCATCATCTTTGAGTTTAATATGCAGCAAGCTGGATCCACCAATGGGCACACTGTCGAATTCTTCCTCGGTGGACTCAACTATCTCGGAGCTACAGCCAGACGACCCCATGGCCCAAGCAGACTGATTCAACACGGACAAAGAGTGAGCCAACTCAGCCCGTCGCCGGCAGGGACATCCCAGGCATGGAAGTACCTGCACCTTTCACTGAGACTTCATCCGAGAAAAGAGCCCCAGGGAACTCCCACAAAAGCTGGCTTTTTTTATAACAAGTGTGGCAACCAGTGACCGCCCTGCAAAGATCATTAGATCCAGAATTAGTGATTGAGACATGGCAACAGCTACGTCTTCCAAATTACAGAAGAATTATACAAAAGAAATTCAGAGGCGAGCACTGAGCAAGGCTCCAAGAAGAAAGATACACTCGACAACCACATCATCTGAAGCCACAACTGCAAGCAGGGGCAGTTCAAATCAAGAACCTGAGAAGCCAGACTTCGGGAAGAAACAAGGGTCAGATTCTCCAGTTTGAACCCATTTTGACTCGCCGTTCCCAGCAACCAGGCACAAGAAACGGAAGCGACACGCGAGGGACAGACCAGGGCGGTTAAATCTACTAAGAAATCGCCAAAAGAAGTGGAAAAAATGGAACTTTTTTCGCTCAAGAACTACACCCAGCGTGACTCCAGATCCAGGCGGCGGCGGCGGCGCCCCACCACCGGCGAGGCCGCATTCCGCGGAGGCCGCTAGGAACTCCGCCTGAGCAGCAAATTCGCGTGAAATCTGAACAACGACGCGCCCAGGGACCGGATTTGGGATGGGATGTCAGCAAATTCGTAGCTGAAGAATACCAAGAAATGCCGGCCCGGATCTCCAAGCGCGGAGGAGAGGCGGCGGCGGCCGTGTGGTTTGCCGGGGGCGTCGGGTACTCCTGGGGAGACGGGACGAGCTCGGCCGCTGCTGCCGCTCTTGGGAATGGCTGCTTCGGAGAAGGTGTAGAGAGAGAGGGAAGGGAGCGAGAGGGAACAGCGAGATAGAGAGAGAGAGAGAAGGGGAGACGGGGGGTGCGCCTGGAAGACGAATCGGGCTAGGCTGATCCAGGATTCTCCGTGCAGAGGCCACGAGTGGCACATCACGCGGCCGGCCGTTTCGGCGCGTGCTCAGCCGTCCGATCCTTGATCTGAAGGGCTAGGGTTGTTTGGTACGGTAGAGAGATTTCAACGGTGCCATCGGCAGCCAAGCATCATTTACCTTCCATTTTTGCCTGTTCTCGTTTAGGGGCTGGGTAAATGGATGCCGAAACCGGAAAATGTGAATGGAATATTTTTCTATTTGTTTGTGTCGGTAATTTAGCTTCGAATTCACAGAAATAGCTGGTCTAGCGCCGGTCTACTGTCTACCGAGGAGATCATATATATATGTGAATGTGATCCAACCAAGCACACGATCGATGGGCGGATGCTTATGATTCCTGACTATCCATCGCTCCTAGAAAAGAAAGCAAGGTTCCACCATGCATGAAAAGGGAAACAACATCAAGAAGAATAGCAATTGTCGAGTCCAATGAGGTAGACATGCCATGACTCTAAGAATTCAGGTTGCTAACCCTAACATAAACATGATTTTGGGAAAGAAACTAAAAAGAAAATTGAACCACAAAGTTCCAGTAACCCGAACAATGTTATTATTTTTCTAATCTCCCCTGCAAATATACATGTACTCCACATCAAGAAAAAGATCAACCGATATCACAAGCCCATAAACTGCTCAGAAACACAATAAAAAGTATATAATTGTACATGTAACCATATATTCAATCTTCACCTAAAGATGTTAGATCTCCGACAAATGAGGAGTAACTTAGCTATCAGTGCCCTGCAGTTGCTAAGCATCACAAGTTACTTGCGAGTACTTGCAAGTGTGTCTTTCAAAAAAGAAGTTGCTTGCTTAAGAGGCATAAGATCTTGACCAAATTGCTGGATTTTGGTAGACTTTTTTGTGTTGGGGTTTGCTGCTTGAGAATATAATGGGGGGCAAGGAAAGTTGGGGAAAGAAGAATTTTCTCAGTTCATCAGGAGGAAGAGGGTGGGTGGGCGTACACGTGTCACATGTGCCGAAAGTGATAGAACTGAATTCTGACTACACATGTTCTAAACATTGATACATGCATGGAGAACAAGTGTATAGACTGAAGGCTGGTATTCCTGCAGAAATTAAAAGGAGCAGTAAATCCAAAAACCAAGAGGAGTAGGTATGGTGCTCATAATTAAAGTCGTTTTCAGATAAAGCAAAGGTTCTCTGTAGTATTTTCAAAAATTCATCGTTGGACATTTGACCACACACCTCTTGTGTAAATCATTGGCAAGCCTACAAGAGACAAGTACAGCCATTGAATGTCTTTGTACACGTAGTAGGTTACCACAGCATATGGTCCGGAAAGTATATGTTGGCTGCTGCCGGCTTCGTACAATCCTTCAGGCATAAATGGATGTCGTTTCAGACACCGCAGCGAGCTTAGACCAAAGATTTTTAGGATAATACATGTTGAAACATAATCAAATTAAGAGAAATCGAACTAGTTAGTTTAATAGTATATTTTGATCTCCTAGTATTGCTTTCATATTGTTGGTTAGCTAAATATTTACAAAGATATAAAGGAGATGATGTTGCTAAAGAGAGGAGAATGAGATCAATTTGCTGGCCTCCCTGGACGGGACATCACGTAGTACGTGCATCAGGCACGTCTCTGCCGTGTGTGAGAGAGTGAAGTGAGAAAAAAGGTGACGCGTACGTAGAATAATTTACGTGAAAAGCGAATCTTAGTCGGTAACGGCAACGACCGACTGATTGATTGATCGATGGACGGTCACGGCGGTCTGGTGGATTTGTTGAAGAAATAAAGAATGCATTCGTTTCATTAGCTTCCTACTATACTAGGCCGGATACTTTGTGGCCGAATTAAGAAGGGCAGCTTGGCGTCGTTGCTAACCGACCCATTGATTAGCGCCCGTTTTCTTGTGCTACGGATAAGATTAATTTGTGTTGATTAGGGCTTTTACTGTATTAATTAGTCTGCGTTCGTTCGCTGGAATTCAATCATCAGGCGGTGCAAACTTTCAACATCGGCAACCAATTCGAACAGAGTATTCTATATTTTAGTTGCTATGTATACACATTCAACTCCTGTAAATATACGCACACAATCCTATAGAACTGACTAATCTTAAGATTGATGAAGTCATGTAGGAGTCTTGTTGTCATTCTGTCAACGAGCACATGTCGCCTACCACTAAACTAACACCGTTAAATTCTGAAATAAATTCAGAAAAATGTGAACATCGTATCGAGTGAGTAGGCGGGTTTCACTAAAAAGCTTTACCAGATTAGCTACACTCAGTTCACTTTTGTAGCCGAATATAATTAAGAATGGCAGCTTGGCATCTTTTCGCTAACAAACCCATTCATGATTCATTAGCATCCGCCCCCTCTTGTGCCATGGATAAGATTAATGGCTGTTCATTTGGGCTTTTAATTACTATGTGCTAATTAGTCGGCGTTCGCTGGAATTCAATCATCACATGCAAACATTCAATAAGAGAGAATACTATATAGCTACTACATGAAAATCTCTTATTTCCCATCACGTACGTACCTTAAACTTCCTAATCCCCAGCATGCTCTGATCTTCTATTAAAAAAATAATATGCCCAGCATGCTCTGATCTTCAAAGCCAGAAAGCAAATTCTACCGTGCATATATAATAATAACATTACGTGAAGACATTCGTTGCCCTATCCAGATGTGCTAAGCCAAAACCATTATGCTTACAAAGCTTGGATTTTTACGGCAGTGAGTTCATTTTTTTTTGGAACTACGCCAGTGAGTTCTTTGAACTCTAGGGAGAATGACGTTTAAGAAAGTTTAGAAACAACATATAGTTCAAGTTCAACAACATATAGTTTTACTTTCACCATTTTGAAGAAAAGTTTACATTCCAAATGTAGAACCTTTGTTTAGTTTTACCCTTTTAAACGAAGTAAGAAAGGAAGGGTAAAAAATGTGCAATATGTATGCAAGCCCCTCACCATTTTAAAGTTATTATATTTGACATAGAAAGTTTTAAATACATTTGCAAGCATATATTAAGCCATATATTTGATTCTTAGTTTGGAAAGATCACCATATTTTAGGCCTCATGTTAAAAATAGACTATTTAAGGACTTTAAGAAATATAGCGTTGGTTCAATATATTCCAGATGAATCAACTCAACATTTTTAGTGATTCGATTTTTTAAATGAGACTTGCTGATTCAACAATTCTTACAAGAAATGTTAATTCAATATTTTTTCGTTGATTCAACTTTTTTTACAAATTTATTGACTCAACAATATTAGTGTTTCAACATTTATAATTAACAATGTATAGGTTTGCCTTTTGGCGACCATTACTAAGTAGTGGCTGTTATATGGTGGTTGATCATTACTTGGTCAAGAAGTGTCACCCCAAATATGGAATTACGATAATACTTCCTTTGATTATAAATATTGATTCAACAAATACACAAAAAAGTATAGTAAATAAATATGTATATTGGGCCAATAAGACAAAACTTACATCAAAATTTCCTTGTAAAAATTGTTTGAACCAACAAGCCTCACAAACAAGTTGAATCTTTAAAATGTTTAATTGACATTTCTTGTAAAATATTGAGGGCTTGTTTGGTTTTCTCCAAGACTGCCATACCAAAAGTTGGTCATTGCCAAATTGGGGGCAATGCTAAAATTTGGGTGTAAGAATGTTTGGACTATGATCTTACCAATTTTTGCCAAATGTAGTTTAATACATGAGTATAACATATGGGATCCACATGTTATAATTTTTTTTATTTCTAAGCATAGTCAAGTGAGATCTTGTTATGTAGATTTAATTGTGAAGAGTATTAATATGTAAGAAGATTTTAAATTTGATATATTAGCACTATTTATCATATATTACCACTTAAATATTGTTAATCCTTGTGTATTGGCATCGGCTGTCAAAATGCGAGTGAACGATTTCCACATCCTTGTTTTCACCCGCATTGGTTGTGCCTACGCAGTTTGGAGCTGGTTGGCATGCCAATAGTTGGCAATGAACCAAATACCAACCAAATGTTATGAGCGCATCACATTTTTGGTAGGGCTATAGTTGGTAACAAACCAAACCTACCTGAATTTACAAAATTGGTAACTAAAAAATGTTTAGTCAACAAAATAGATGTGGGTAGAAACATCTCTGTTATGGCCCCCCATGTCCAAAATTGGCTTACACCCCTGCTCCTCATGTATGTGGAATGAACCCGCATATGCATATTAGCTCTTTTATATTTTTCATCTTTGCTTTGTGTAAAACAGTTAATTTAGAGGTGCTCCCTTTGGAAGGACGATAATTATAAGGTAGCCGGAATCCTACTTAGATTAACAAGATGGAACTAGTTAATTCCACCGGATTTCTTTCGAGTAAAATCGAGGTTCATCAACATGTAAGTAGTTGTCAATTAGGTCCACAGACTCTAAAAATGTATTTTTGGGTTTACAAACTTGTAGTTTGTGCCACTTAGATTCACAAACTACGAAAATTTAGGTCACAGACTTCGAAAGTGCATTTTTAGGTCCATAAACTTGTAATTTATGTCATTTAGGTTCATACGCTCCTCCACCTAGCCCATCTGAACTTTGTATTTTGCCAAAATTGTTAACTGAAACAAGTATGGTATGCCAACGTACGTGCACAATAGCTATTGCACGACATCACAAAAGTTTACATATAGGCTGAATAGCATATGGATTTGAGTCTGTGTGACCAAATTCATAGATCTCATCCGGCGCGCCTGGCAATTATTGTCCCCACGCGAGCAAGCAAACACGGTGGCACGCCATGCCACGACGCACACGAGCTCCCTCTGGGCAAGGCGGGCCCCGGCGTCTTGTTGCGGTTCGGTGCTTGGCATGATTGGCGTCGCTGGACGGGATCAGATTCGGGGCCCCGAACCAACTTCAAGCCAACGAGAAATTTATGTCACAAATCTTGTCGTTTCCACTTGCGATTAGTTTAATCATACTGTATGAATTGGTATATCTGTTATTGTCACCGGATAGCGTGATGTGCATCCTCTGTTAATGGGATGCCAGTTCTTTGTTTATTTGTTTATTCCTTTTGAAATAGTAATCCTTTCCTGCCATTTTAATTTGCGTGCAATCCTCTTATTTGCCACTGTACGTGATATATGTAGAAGTCACGTGTAAATGGTAATCATGTATATATGAAGGCTAATAAGGGACAATCTTTTTTTACGGTACCTAAGTAACTCTTCAATGATATTCCTTTGAACTCCCAACGAATGTCAGTTTCTCTTACTTAGCTTTGCTAATTTTTAACTTGCTTGATCTCTTTCGATCCTAGTCATTAAGAGTTTATATGAGTCGTTAGATTTCTTTTACGAAAGACCAATAGAAACATTAACGCTCATAACGCACACCCAGTTACTTATATGCACATTTCCAAGAGATTTAATCGATAGAGGTCAAAATTGACGAAATCACCGTAGGCACTTGTTGTTGACGGGCACTACCACTAAAACAATAGCAGTGCTAAGTCAAGGATTCGAACCCCCAGGTTCCATTATAAGCAGCCTTACCAACTAAGCTATGATCAATTTATTAAGTTGTTATCTTTGAATGAACTAATAGTTAAAAAAATAAATATTTGGAATTTGCAAAATTTGTAAAAAATACTTAACACTTTCTTTTTTCTATGCGATATTTTTATTATAATGTATTTATAAAAAAATATAAAGTATACGAGCTTCTGCAAGTACCTTCAATATAAATGTGCGCATATGAGTTTTACATTTTTCAAAGTAGATTTTTGTTGAAGCTATATATTAACATTCAGAGTGTCAAAAGTTCGACTAATCTCATCTGAAACATCAAATATTTGTGCGCGATTGGATGAAGTAAAATATCAGTCTGATAATCAGACATTTTCTCTCTCTTTTAAGTACAAGTGTACAACGAACCCATGCACGCACCATCATTTTCAAACTCATGCACCTACGAGTGTATTTATTTGTTTTCTTTAATTGCATCTTTTGTCTACGGTACTCCACACTTATCTCCATGCTATATCTTTCAGGCAATAATTTGTTTGAAGACAAAAACATTAATATCTAAGCGTCCCTAATATTTTTTTGAAATATTAGTACAGACACAGACGCTCACAACACACGCCCATTCACCCCATGAATATCTACATGTATTATTTTTTTTGTTTATGAATTATTTTATTATCAAATATATTTTGAATATGACTTATTTTTACTTATATTTAATAAATTTTTGAATAAAACTAATGTCCGAATGTTATGAAAAAAGTTGACGGTGAGCAGTAATTTAGAATCGAGAAAGTACTAAATGCATTAGGAAGAAAATAGGTAAAAAGCATTGAAAATAAAAGTAGATTCAGGCGGTCAAAAAAAAAACAAACGTACACACCCTAAAAGTAGATTTGCAGGGATGCCTCGGAACCTACCCTACAAATGTGTTATTTCTAGCTGTGAAAAATTGGATGGATGTCGAGTCTGCTCCTGGAAATCTTTTTATAACCAGCTCTGGAAACCTTTATTGCAGTAGTGTGATACAAAACAACAAGAATAAGTTTTTAGTGCCTTGTCTAAACTGTGTAATAAACATGCTTCCGCTTTTTTTTTTAGAAAAAATATGTGATGCCGTTGTCGGTGATGTCAAGATGTCCCTTCAACAATAAATGATGAAAATGAAATTATCAAATAAATAAATGTGTATATAGAGAGAAAGCAACACGAAAACCCCAGCATTTTATTAGAAGATCCAGGCTCTGAGTAATTTAATTAATCAGCACACAAAGATAACGTCGTTCTCAGCTCCCTGCCCCGGCCCCCAACGAAGCTACGTACTACTTGTAGTACTTGTCATCCTCTTGACATGGGGATGGTTTTAGCTCTTTTCATTAGGTGCTTATGCCTAGCTACTAATAGCAGCGCATTATATTTGAGAGAGAAAATCTTCGACTGTTGTCGCTGGCCTGCAGATTCTTGCTCTTGCAGCTTCTCAATATCCTATCATGCTGCCGATGTATATGCATAAACCACTTGTGTGTTAATCATTGAGCAAATAGTTTGCATTGGGACTAGGGAATAGGGACGCATCATCTTGAAGGCAACATCGCAACCACATTTCCCTCAATAGCCTAAGCAAGGTCTTGAACAAGCGACCCTCGAATGCCTAAACAATGCTAAGTCCAACATCCAGAGCCGTAATTCATGGTGCTGATCTCCCCACACCTTTGAATTGAATTCTTCGGTGCCACGGGCTTTTTGATCCATTCAAGATGGAGCTAGACTTTGCAGTTTTGTTCTTGGCTGTTTTTTTTCTTTTTTTGGAAGAAATTCACTTGTTTGGTGGTCTAGCAAGGACATCAACTGGTGACAGTGGTGGCCTCAGCGGGGAGGTGGCGAAAGCCTAGTCGTTTAGGGGAACATGCTGACTTGGAGTGCTGCGACTAGGACTAGAAGCCTAGTCCAACCACCACCTGAACAGGTGGTGACACAACCGATGGCGCGACCATGGGCACTCAACCTCAATATATAGTGTGACGACTAGTCTGTGCACATAGCTAGCCTGTCGGCGACGATGATTCAGCACGACGGCAACCGGCCGGGTAGATGCACTTGGAGTCTTGGATTGGTGTATTATTGCACGCAGCCTCAACAAGCCATGGAGTAGTTGATAGTCGGAATTCGGAGGGGTGACAAGCGGATATATGATTTTGGAAAATAATAGTGAAACCCTGATCAGAAAGTGATCAGGAAAAACTCCAAGGTCAATTAATAAATTAAAGACACAATACTACTCTAGGAGTGTGCAGCCCGCGCTGGAGATCATGAGATCGATCTCCACCCGGGGCAGCGTGAGGCAAAAACGTGTGTAAATAAAGGTCGCGGCTTAGGAGCGGTGTGGACTCAAAACTAATTGCAAGCAATCCTAGAGACAGGATGTGAGAATATAAATACTGTGAATATTGAATGATCTGCATTATTTAACATCATGAGCTGTTTATATAGCACATAATGGCTTGGATCTCAAGCAATCCTAGAGACGGGATGGAAATTATTAATCAGGCACAATCAAATCATAATTAACAAATTCTCTATCTTACCAATAAGCACTGGTTTCCCGAATCCCTTCCATATACTCTAAGAACTTTGTGAAAAATAAACTTGTTTTAGCATAAGAGGCCTAGTCCGAAATATGCCACTAAAAATTTGAATGCATGGAACATGTATAGAACTGCATCTCTCCTAAATCACAGAAAAGGAAGGACCTACAAATAAAATACAGACAGAAGATCACATCGCACACATGTTGATCTTCCGTCTTCTTGTTGGCCTCAGATCATCATCATGAAAAGAGCAATCCATGTAGGTTGATGGATATCCCCACATGACTTGCACTTAACCACACGCCAAAAATTAAAAGCGTGGCATATGTATCACCTCCGATCCTTTTCCTAGCTGCATAGCCGTTTCTTCGGATACCGTCCCACATTGTGTGGTCCGCCATGGCACCACTGGCACTGCTTTGCCATGTGCAGGAACGTTCCAAAGGTGCTGTACCATGCACATCAACCAACTTTGTTGAACAGGGGCACTCAATGTGCGATAACAGGCCAAGACACGTTTGGCAAAATTTCTAGATTCATACGACTGGACCATTTTATTGTACTACTATGCTGGGATCCCAATGAGGGCCAAGTAGAAATGTTGTCAAAATTGCGACATGGATCATTCCTGGGATCAACATGAAATGTATCAGAATTTTATTGATTCGTGATTATTGCACCACAAACATGGTATAGCTTAAGGTGTCTATATATATACACCTAAATAAGAGTACAATGACATATGGTTGCACTGAATCAGCTAGGATCATCACCTTAAGAAAAAAATTAAATAATTCTGTATTACCCATCAATAATAATTCAGGTGTTTCCAATTTAGTTTACTTTATTTTTTTTAATTTGTATTGTACATTAAATGATATTACCATTATTATTTGGGACTTTTAGAATATCAGGACTGAATAATTATTTTCTAAAACATATAAGATAATTAATACTATAAACTTACATTTTGCACAAAACATTTAATATTTTATATGATTAAATTGTCATATGAAATAAAAATATAAATAACCCTATCTAGGATACCGATCCAAACCACTTTTGATAATAAGGAGCAATTACGTTGCAAACTCATCAACAAAATTTGTCAACGTATATCAGCAACAGGGAGCATATATGCTGCCCATGGAAGTACCTACTGATCACATCTTGATATAGTTTGCTCTTAGTGGGAGTTACCAATGTTTTTTAATTAGAAACTGTTAAATGTAGTTGAAAGAACTCAGGAATTCATATTAGGTTGTTTTTGAACTATATCATCCCTGTTTATCTTCTTTCACACAACATAGTGTTTGGTGTTCTCCACGAAATACATGACCTATAAAAATAAAACACTCAAATGCGGAGCACGTGATTTATAAAATGAAGGCTAGCTGATTTAGTAGGTACAAGTTTGTTTTTTCCGAGGAGTAGGTACAAGATCGATTAATTTCAAGTAAAAATTAAAATATAGATCAATTAAAGTAGAAATCACTGATGCAATTTTACCAGCAAGGCAGAAATATGATGGGCTAGCTCTAGAGGGTAAGTAAAACAAGAAATACAAAGAGCTATTAGCTCACCTTAAACTAACTGCATTTATCTATCTACTCGGTGACCTGAATCATGGCGTCGTACTCTGCAGAGCTGTTGGCTGCTTGCTCACAAAATCACACAAACAAAAAGCAAACAAAAAAGAAAGATACTACATTAAACAGGAGATCGGAAGTCGATGCAATTTTCCATTACCGCACGATTAGTGTGGTCTAATCATGACCGTGTCGGCCGTGGCTCATGATGACCTCCATAAGCAAGCGTCCTTTTCGTGCCAGCCACCAGGGCACCAATATATGCATTGCTCAATAGTTATATGTGGTCCTCAGAGAAGAAGCAGCAGCAGCAGCTTGTGAGAGATTAGTACTGATTTGTAATAACTATGTGCCTAAGGGTACCTTCATTCTTTAAATATGTTCACTTGCTCCTTCAAAGTACATGAGAGGCCATGGCTTTAGATGAATTCCAAAAGCTTGAAATGGACCCTAGAAGAGTACCATTTGCGGTCCCGGGAATTTATTTTTTTACAATTCTATATAGAACAGATCCTGTTTCAGTTACGCTCGTCATTTCATATAGTACATAATCAATAACTTCATCCAAAATTCAATCAGCCTATATATAGAACCAATAACACCAATTCATCAAGTTCTACCCCCCAAGAAACTGTATATGCCGATTGCAGATTTTTGGATTGGTCATGAAAGCATAAATACTTAAAATCCTGGTTTTTCATATAATTCTGTACAGTCATAATTTTTTTGAAACAAAGGCAGGAGCACTGCCGATTCATTTAAGAAGAAGAAGCAATTGTACAGTTATAATGAACTTATTGTACAGGATGACCAAGGGCGCCACCACACGTCCACACACCTACCGCCTGATTGTTCAGCTACGCTCCAAGTGCAGCTGCAGACACCGCAGATGCCTGCAGAAGTGCAGAGAGCAACAGCAACAGCATCTCCACGCCATGCGGCTGTTCTGCTCGTTTATTAATTGGGGCAAGGCAAGGCTGGACGATCATCTGTTGCTGTGGACGTACTGTGATAAGTCATGGTTGCTGACTTGCTGCATGCACTTGAAGGGGGTTGGTCATCTTGTGAATCTGTGATGTCCACAGCAACAGCCCCGTTTGGCCCAGCTGTACAGCTAGTTTCATTTTACTCTTTTTTGGAAAATGTATACTGCTAAAATTTATGACATGCTGTCTACTAAAAATCATCTATTTGTTAATCTAAGACATATTTTGACTAGAGAAAATTCAAGCTTTCTAAATTTTACCAATAATTGTGAAAGGGTCTCTAGTCTAGTGGTTAGAGCACTTGAGTAGCACCCAACAGACCAAGTTCGACTCCCTGTGAGAGCGAATTAACTGGGTTTGAAATAAAAAAAAAGAAAAAAATCGGTAGGAGCTTCCCCTCCCGACTTCGGTCATAAATTTTACCAATAATTAGTCAAATAATATGCATGATTAGGTCAATAGATTTGTATTCAAAATAGCTTTAAGCTGGTATTGATTATGTAACAACTGATTGTATATTGTTAGAGAAATTAAGAATCAAAATCTAATGGGGAAGACATTTGTCTACCAAAAGACGCTTCCATATATATGGGCTGATGGAGTACGTGGTAAATTCTCATTGAATAATATAATGAACCATTTGTGAAAAAAAAAGAATAATATAATGAACAAGAGAGTTGCATTTGAAAGCTCTTTTTAGCAGGTTTTATCGTGTATTAAGTGGTATTTATCAGGATAGTTGTGGCAGTTTTATTGCTTGGATCTTTAGCGAGTAATTTTATTGATCGGGTCTTTAGCAAAAAACAAGTCTCTAGCCTTAGCCGCGTCATGAAATGTCTGAATATTTGATGGGTACAACAATTACTCACATGATCTGACATCCACAAGTGCCAGCCGTTATGATAAGGCCTGGGCTAAAATCGAACACCCATACAAGTAGGCCTGAAAAATAGGAAGCCCGTATAGCAAGTGGACCTCAGAGGGTTCGCTTGGACTGTGACACTGCCTGGGAGAGCATAATGTTGTGTTCATTTCGGCTCGGCTCATTACATATGGCAAAATGTTTCCTTGTGCATGGGTTCAGATGTCATGCAAGCCCGCCCCAGTATAAATAGGATCCATCTTGTAGCATTTCGAACATACATCATCCGGGGCTGCAAGCAACAAGAAAACAAGAAAAATTGCTCATCAGGCGGGGAGAAAATGAAGAGCCAATGTTGCCATTTTGTTTTCGCACTAGCGCTATTCGCCAAGGAACCTTCAAATCAGGTGTTTTTTTTTCTGAGAAATTCTGATCGATAATCTTAATTATTTAGCTTTCTGCCCATTTCAAATTTCTGCAATAAATCGATTTCTGAAATTTATCAACTCACAGAACTACAAGGACACTGCTACACGCCCGTCTCCACCACATGTCAAGCACTTAGTGAACGGTAGTGTGCTGAATTCATAGAAGATTTGTAGTATGAAATTTTAGATTGTTACCCCCTAAGCACTAACACACGCTCTACTACTTAGTATCCCCCCCCCCACCCCCCTGCAGATGATTATTATGCAAATCATCATTTGCAACAACTGTTCTCGATCAGTGGACTATAGCCCGATAATCACTAGCGCATCATTTGCTGCCACCGAAGATCGCTGAGAATACACATGTGGAGCAAATATGCAAATGTTGCAGGGCGTAATTACCATTTATTTCAATTTTATGATCCATGTCTCGGATCGAGGTTTTGGTTCAGTAACTTTGCAGGACACAATATTGCTATATGTTATGAGTACTGCACAAAATATTCGTATAAATATATATATGGGAAAATGCATTCTATATACATGTTGGTTTTGTTTTGAAGTATTTGTACTATACATGCCATGGAAGAAGACTCCCTATATGTATATTTTACTAGTTTCACCAACAAGTTCCCCGGTGACGTGTGAACAATAAAACTCGAAGGTTCTTCCAAAAATAGAACTACGTGGAATATATATTGATCACGTGGAATATTAGTTGAAGATTAGTTCATTTTCAAATTTGTTTGCAGGAACAAGCTAGGCGAGTGAGACAAGCAGGTGAGTCTCTATCGTTAACGTTTTAGCTCATGGAACGGAACTTGAAATTCCAAACAAGAAAAGGATCTTGTGACGTAAATAGCACAGCTAAACCATGGAGCAAATTTGGCAAATCTCGAAAAAGAAAGAGTTGAAATCCCCTTTTTTGCATGAATTCTAGTTGTTCTGATCGACATGATGGTTTAATAAGTTATTCTAACATGGAACTTTTTGGAAAATTTCATTTCTAGTCGCCCTTTTTAATCTAAAATTTTAAAAGTAACTATTTTTTATTAAAATTCCAGGAAGTAACCATTTTAGTTGTGCCACACCATATGACGTGACTTCATGTTGAGTCTAGCCGCATGCAATGGTGTGGCTATTTGACTGCAGCCAACATGGTTGCTGATGTGTGGACTGAGTCATGCCAGTGGTCTAGCGCAGCTCATTGGGTATGGCGTGACTTAGGTACACACCATTTGAACTTAATGCCCCATTTTAAATATGCAAACTCATATTTTTATAAGCGGATCTAATCCAAATTGTTCACCTAAGACCCTAGCTAGCTACTTCCCATTTTGCATTATCTAGTCCAAAATTATATTTATACATGAAGTATTTCAAAATTTTGGATCAAATTTGACTAATCATCACTATTTTGAGGACTTCAAAATTTCCAAAGAAAGACAAAGAACAATATAACTTGTTGTTTAAGACTTGGAATTTGATCTCTTAACTTACTAAAACTTCAAATTGCTGCCCTTCTATCTTAAACTACATAATAGTACTAAGACTTTTTATAGATTCGAGGTTCAGTGGTTAGGAACAATTTAAAAATCCAAGCCCCTAAATATCGTTAGTAGTTAACATGTCAAATACTCGGAAAATTTGGTCAACTGTCCTTTTTGATATTATACTGGCACTTTGACCACTCAAATTAAAATGTTTAGATCCAAATCTTCAACATTTCATAATTCCATCATGTCTCAATTTTCAAACTTCAACTTCCATAGTTGTCCAAATTTCATTTCTTTTTGCCCCCTTTTTGAAAATCTGAGATCATCACGTCATGTAAACTCTTATAGGTCCCTCAATCCATCATTAACTAAAAATTATAAAAATTCTACACTTTCGTATGGCAGACATGTACTGCATTTTATTGAACTACACACTACAAGACATGTTGATCAATGACGCAAAAGTTAAGCTCAGGCCATATAACACGTGCAAAAGTAAAGATGGAAATAAGCAAAAAAGACATATGCAAGTGAATTTGTATGATCTCATTGGTTGTTTGCTTGTAGAATCAAATAAAAATTGCATGAGGACTAATCAAGATCACAACATTGAGAAGAAAGGTGATAAAGGGTTTAGGTTGTTCAATAATAAGTTCATATGGAAACCTTCTTGGTTACAACATAGTATAAATATAGATAGTGATATCCTTTAAAACTTGAGATGGAACAAATATATATTATGGATCATTGTGTGTTCAAAACAAATATTTAATTAATTGACATTGAAGATATAGTGGAGAAACAAGCATTAGAAAAAAGGGACTATTATAAGTTTGAAACATTGTGTAAGTGGTAGTCTTAACTTGGATGAATGTTTATGATTAAAGAGATGACACTTAATACCTAATATAATTGGAAAGGATGATTAAAATATTTAAAATTGTGGATATATTGTGATGCATTGATGGTGTGGAGAGTTAAATTGGCAAAGGATGAATGATTTGATCAAATATCTTGTTTTGATGTATTAAGCAAGGAGAATTGCAAGTGAGTCTTAACACCGAGGAACCTTGCTAGGGTGAGGAAACTAATAATTGATTAACATTGAGTAATCTATGTCATGGAGAATCTCATATATTGAGAAGCATCATCAACCATTTTAGAATTTGTGTTATGATAAATTTTAGTGTCTTGTGAATATAAAGTTGATTGCTGATAATTTTGGTTGATATATCCCAAGCCACTAGATCAATGATGGTATGCTTAAGATACAAGAAAGTTGCCCCTTCATGAAGTAGATAGCACGCACTATGTAAGGAACCATTATTGGCGATGCGTCTAGAGGGGCATTGGAGATGCGGATTTTACGCGTCACTAAAGATAAGTCTCTAATGGAAAGTCAAAGGAGACGCAGATTTTACGCGTCACTAATGACTAATATATGGGTGACGCGTGTTTATTGACCCGCGTCACCTAAAATGGTCATTGGAGACGCGGTTTGTAGACCCGCGTCTCCTATGTTGCGTTATTGGAGATGTGGGTTGTAAACACGCGTCTCCTATTTTTCATTTATTGGAGACACGTTACCTGCATCACCTATAACTAGTTATAGAAGACACGTGGTTGTAGACCCGCGTCTCCTATAACTATTTATAGGAGACGCGGTCAGTTGTATACGCGTCTCCAGGAACTATACTGCCGGCAGCAAAATTGCTGGGGCACATTGCAGACAAATATACAGGTACATTGCAGGGGCACATTGAAGGCAAACAATCACAACAGGCAAATTCACAGAGCAAATATGTTCAACAAGCTGTCTGCACCACATTGATACTACAATGTTGATCACAGCAGGCAAATCACAGAGCAAAAACACAGTACAAGTCTGCTGATCACAAAACACAGGGGTGCACTTGGGACATTACTTCTTCACATTACATATAACTTGTTCAAATCACAGAGCTACCTCGATTCTTACAGTGGAACTCCCCTCACATTGACCACCTGGGACATTATGAACGAGGTTATATTTTCTCGGATGCTGTTTAGCATGTCCATGTCAAGGGGTGTGGTCATCACTTCAAAACCCTATGCTTTTGGGGAAACATATAACAAAGTCACCAAGTCATATATACTATGGCTCAAAATTATAAATTATTTGGTGCTAGAAACTCTTAAGCTGAAATCACATCTAAGGCTCCGTTTGGAGTCGATATTGGAAGCCTTGGCATTGAATTGACTTCAATGCCAAATCAGCATGGTATTGACATTAGGTTACAATACTAAAGCCATTGTTTTGATGTAGATGAAAATGCTAGATGGAATCAAGAAGCTAGTGAATACCAATTTCGCGTTTGGATGTCCATAACGTGGCATTTGAGAATTGTTCGTCTTCTTCCCCTCTCCACCAAAGCCACACTGGCAGTGCCACTCAGCCTCGCCGGAGAAGACCGTTGTGGAGGGAGACCCGCACACACACAGCCTGGTAGAGCTCAGCTCGGCGTTCCCCTTTGCCCGCAGCTTCTGCGACTCGTTACACCGCCGTGCGCCCTACTCTCCGCGATTGGCAAAACCGCCACCGAGCCTCCCAGCCGCTCTCCACCCACGCCAATGGGGAGCTCCGCGCCGTCGCCATGGGTCGCCGCTTGCGCCGACCGCGAGGAAGATGGGAGGAAGCACCGAGCTTGAGGGATATTGGAGGGGGCACCGTCGCGCCGAGCTTGAGGAAGATGGGAGGGGGCGTCGTCGTGTCGGGCTTGAGGAAGATGTGAGGGCGCCGCCACGTCGGGCTTGAGAAAGATAGGACGGAGGAGCTTCAGCGAGGAAGACGGAGGTGCTCCAGCGAGGAGGACAGAGGGGTTGGAACGGAGGGAACTTGAAGACAATGAGCGAAGCAAAACTGTGGAGGGGACGGATGCGATTCCAAGCAATACAGAGGTTGCTGGCTCGGTATTGTTTTGGACCGGCGCAAGGCGAAGCGAATGTCGCATGGAAACGATGTCAGATTCCAGGCTCCAATACCATGGCCTTCCAAACACGTGGAATTCAGGTCTGCTAATTCTAATTCCAATACCATGGTCTCAATGCAGACTTCCAAACGGAGCCTAAGTTAATTTGCACTACACATGAGTTGACTCTGAATTTGGTGTTCATGTTTCATTCTAGTCACATTTCAACTGAATGTTAGCCTTGCCCTGTACTAGCAGCAAGCTCAAGCACTCACACGCGCGCGCGCAGAAATGGTGTTGCTTGAAACTAGAGTTGTAGCTGCTCTTCCTTATATTCACATGAGAGCTAGATATCTATCAACTGCTAGATATTTGCTGCTGCAGCTATCTATCTACTATCTGCTACTGCTGTAGAGCTGCATGTTATGAAACACGCAGCCGATTCGGCCTAGGCCCGAGTACCCTCGGGCTAGCGCGACATTAAGCCCAGGTTCAACGGAGCTACAACCAACAATGCTCAGGCATAACTCAACCCAAAAGACTAGCCTGATAGGTGAGGACTGCCAACGCCTTATATGTTGTGCTCCCCCATCATCAATTTTTGATGTGGGATTAAACCTAACAATCTCCCCCGTCACACATCGGACCCAACTCTTCCATTAGAAGAGGTTATTATAGGCTCAGAGATTAAATCCTCCAGTTGCAGCACCTGGAGGCGTTCACGGGCTGCTCCGTGACGCTAACGGGCTCCCCCGTCATCACAATGTGACCATTGAGATTTTTATAGGTTTCTCAACCTTCGGCTCTAATACCACTTGTTATGAAACGCGCAGCCGATTTGGCCTAGGCCTGGGTACCCTCGGGCCAGCGCGACATTAAGCCCAGGTTCAACGGAGCTACAACCAACAATGCTCAGGCCTAACTCAACCCAAAAGACTAGCCTGATAGGTGAGGACTGCCAACGCCTTATATGTTGTGCTCCCCCATCATCAATTTTCAATGTGGGATTAAACCTAACAATCTCCCCCGTCACACATCGGACCCAACTCTTCTATTAGAAGAGGTTATTATAGGCTCAGAGATTAAATCCTCCAGTTGCAGCACCTAGAGGCGTTCACGGGCTGCTCCGTGACGCTAACGGGCTCCCCCGTCATCACAATGTGACCATTGAGATTTTTATAGGTTCCTCAACCTTTGGCTCTGATACCACTTGTTATGAAACGCGCAGCCGATTTGTCCTAGGCCTGGGTACCCTCGGGCCAGCGTGACATTAAGCCCAGGTTCAGCGGAGCTACAACCAACAATGCTCAGGCCTAACTCAACCCAAAAGACTAGCCTGATAGGTGAGGACTGCCAACGCCTTATATGTTGTGCTCCCCCATCATCAATTTTCGATGTGGGATTAAACCTAACACTGCATCCACTGCTGCTCCATTGAGTGAAGAAAAGAAGAGCAAGGCTAAATTATCTATCACTGAGCACTAACTAGTAGATGAAAGGTAGAGATATGTACCTCAGGATCATCTTCCACATCTAACAACCCCATTGCTTCCATCATGTGTTGTGCTGTATAGAATCCACAGGTGTTGCCAGGAGTTTGCTGGTGGCACTGAAAAAATAGATATACAAAAAAATTAGATATATAGAAAAAATATCAGTGGCCAAGAGAGAAACATATATCAGCTTCCTGATTCACATCCATATAGTTTAAGAGATGGCAGATAAGCCCAAGAAGCATGTATCATACCGGGAACTTCATCAATCACCTTCTGAGATATTGCATTAAAGAAGAAGCAAAGGCTCATAACGGCTCTTCGATCTTTTTCTGGCAATAAATTCCTAATACCGACCACAAGCATTATAGTAAGAATGACATCGCAGTCATGAGCCTTCATTGGAAGAAATTTCTGCTCCTTTGGATGGACAAGTTTTCTGACATTGAATGAATAGCCAGAAGGTACTTTCATAGTGCAAAAGAAGTCACATAATTCTCGTTTCTCTTGCGGGGCTAGATTTACGGCAGATACCGGTAGCTGTGTACTGGTGCCATCAGGAATAAGCTCATATCTTATACCCATGTCTTCCATGTCAGCTCGTCCTTTTGTGTGGTCATTGGTTTTGAGCTTGTCATTCATAAGTGTGCCAAACATAGCCCCACAGACATTTTTCTTGACATACATATCGTCTATGCTATGGCGTACGGCTAAATCAATCCAATAAGGTAACTCCCAAAGAATTGACTTCTTTTCCACCTTATCTTGGGATCATCTTCTTTATCCCGCTGCTTCCGCTTTCCAAGGGCCGTAGTGCTTTTCTTGCCATGGGCGGCATTGAGGTCCTTTACCTGGTTGTAAACATCATCCCCACTAAAATAGCTTGGAGTTGTCCCTATCTCTCTCGTACCATCAAATTGCTGTTTCATACCTCGGTGCGCATGGGAAATTGGAAGGAAGCGGTGGTGTCGTGCATACACCTCTTTCTGTGAGTTGTTGAGCCAAAGAGTCTCAGTGTCATCTAAGCAGTGCACACAATCCTTTTCCCCTTTAGATTGCCCAGACACAGAACAACCACCTGGTATATCGGTAATGGTGGTAAACAACATACCATGTAGTGTGAAGCGCTCTTTCATGTACACGTCGTAGACTTGCACACCTTTTGACCATAGTGTTTTCAAATCATCGACTAGGGGTCTTAGATACACATTGATGTTAATGCCTGGTTGATGCGGTCCCGAGATGAGAATTGACATCATCATGTATTTCCTTTTGTTGCAAAGCCACGGTGGCAGGTTGTACATCGTCAATAACACTGGCCAAACACTATGTTAACTGCTCATGTGGCCAAATGGGTTCATCCCATCCGTGCTCATGGCAAACCAAATATTCCTCGGATCTTTATAGAAATCCTCATATTTGAAGTCAATTATGTGCCATTGGATGGAATATGCCGGGTGCCTTATGTAGTCATCTTTCTTTCGGCCCTCCTTATGCCAGCGCAATAGATGCGCATCCGTCCTTGTAGCAAACAAATGCTTCAGGCGAGGAATTAATAGGAAATACCAATGCGACCACGAATGACTTGAGACCAGTTAAGTACTCATCACAGTCCCGGTTCTTGAGATACATCCAGCTCCGATCCGCCATCTACATAGTCAACCAAGGGGACAAAATAAGAATCCAAGCTTCCATGTCTAATTTAATTTTCCCATGGTAAAACTACTCATCACAGTGGATATTAAGTATTCATCTTTTAGCTACATACTCTGTACTTGCTTCTTCAATTCAGTAAGCACTAAGCTTTGGAGGAAAAGCAGGATCGCTTGAGCAGAAGAAGGTGATCAGAAGAAGAAAGGAAATGAGCATGTGCTCACCTGTACGTAGTGATCAGAAGAAGAGAGGAGGACGGCACAGCAGCAGATAAGAAAGGCCGCCTGATTCAACTTGAGGGGCTCCTCAAAGCAGCAGCACGCGCGTCAGGGAGGAAGCTAGCTGCAGAGAGGAGGCCAGCCGCATGCGCTGCAACGAGGAGGGAGGCGCCGCCGTGCATGGGGTTGCGGCGACAGGCGACGACGAGACAGTGGGGTTGCACGCGTGACCCGGCCTGACGAAGAGATCGAGACACATCTCGCGCGCGTGGGGGTGGGGCCGGGCTGCGGCGGCACACGCGCAGCGCCTCGCCTGCGGCGGCCGGCTGCGAGAAAATGGTTAAATGGCCGCCGGACGCGAGGAAAGCAGAGGACATAAGATTCACTCGGTCATAGGAGACGCGATAATGGGAGATGCGGTTTACCGACACGCGTCGCCTATATGTGATCCAGTTTTAGGAGACACGTCTTTAAAACCTGCGTCACCGATATATCCAGTTACAGGAGACGCGTGTTTATTGGGACGCGTCTCCTATATCTAAGACATCAGTCATAGGCGATGCGGTTTGTTAAGACGCGACGCCTATTAAGGTACATAGGTGACGCGTCTTGCCTCTGCAGACTTATTGGTGCCGTGTTTGGTAAACCCGCATCTCCAATGAGATATTGGCGACACGTTTCAATCAAGTGTCTTCCTATTATTAGTGTCTTCTTTAACGAGTTTTTCCATAGTGACGGCATATTACTTGTTGCATCCTTGCAGGAATTGGCATATTACTTGTTGCATAGCTAGAAGTCATACAGAAAGGAAATCCATCATCGATCAGAGAAGTAGATATATAGCACTTTAATTAAGAAAGCTATATCACTATATGTAGTAGTAGTGATAGTGATGTATAGTAACTGAAGCAAGCTAGCTCTTGGCATCGTAGTATGGCAGGACGGTGTATACGGTCTGCATGACGGTCATGACGAGCAGGAACACGGCGGCGGCGAGCGACAGCAGCGACCAGGGGCTCCGGAAGTAGGTGTGCACCAGGTTGGCGCGCCACCGGTTCCACCTCTTCCGGCAGTATGCGTTCACCTCCCGGTGCACGGCGTCCAGCGCGGCCTCCGGCTCCAGCACCACGTCCCTGGACAAGCCGTTGAACAGCCTCGCCGCGGCCTTGTCCCCGCCGCCCACCGTGCTGTGCACCACCCGCCGCCTCGTGAGCAGCGCCACGTCCCGCGCCGACGCCACCATGTTGTCCATGAAGAAGACGAAGGCCGTGACGGCGTTCCCGGCGCCGGCGTGGAGGCGCTCCAGCGCCATCAGGTTGAGGAGCATGTACTCGGTGGTGTCGTCGACGGCGATCGGCGGGAGGTAGAGCGTGCCGCGGTGGAAGCGGATGTCGACGAGGCTGCTCGTCGGGGAGCGCTTGAAGCGGACGCCGGCCTCGTAGAGCTCCTCCGCCGACCGGATGATGTCGTCGGAGAAGTCCGGCGGCGGCGGCGGCGCGCGCGGGGCGGGGGTCGGGCCGTAGAGGAGGCTCCGGCGGAGCACGTCCAGCGGGTGCAGCGCCAGCCCGACGCCGGTGGTCAGCGGCCACGCCGTCGGCGACAGGAACAGCAGCACCATCCGGTTGATCAGCTCCTCGTTCTGCCCCACGACACAAAGTTCGTTGTTTTGTTACGCTCTGTCATGCTGCTTTCACTTTCTGGTGCTAGCTAGTGTGCTTCATGCATGCATGGCCAAAGTAATAAAGAAGAGAATAAAGAACCATTTGACTGAACTTTATTAGAGTATGGAGACCGATGATCTTCAACCAAAAATCAAGATTAAGCTTCAGCAGTGGCAGTGTACGTCGTACCTCGTCCTTGCCGGTCTCGACGGCGAGGATGCGTTCGAGGACGAGGAGTGGCAGCTGGTTCTCGACCATGATCATGTCCCGTCGTATGTAGGGCACGGTGTAGAGCAGCCCATGGGGACTAAAGACGGGGTCATCGGCGGCGTAGTCGTTCACCTCCCACCCGGACGCCATGCGCATGACCTCGAGCAGGAAGCACCCGTCGGTGACCATGAGCTCCACGAACCTGCCCTCATCGCCGCGCCACTCGTCGCCGAGGTCCTGGTACGCGCCCTCGACGCGGTCGCCGGCGGCGGCGACGGCGGCCGCGAGCTCCGCCGCCAGCGCCGGCCTGCGCGCGCGGCGGAGGAAGTGGAGGACGGCGCGGCGCTTGTGCGCGTCCATGGGGAGGAGCTGCGGCTCGCCGTGGTGGAAGGGACCCAGCGACACCACCTGCGGCTGGTACGCCTTGCGGTGCAGGTCCTTGATGCACGACGGCACGCGGTAGATGCACTGGTGCCGCCACCGCGCCGACTCCTCCTCCGATGACGCGCCGCCGACGTCCCCCGCCGCCGCCCGCTCCAGCTCGGCCACCCACGCGCTCTCCTCCACCCTGCCGCCACGTCGGCGCGCCGCCATTTCGTCCGGCCTCGGCGCTGCTGCGTTGTGTCCAATGACTGCGTGCTCACGAGCTGCAATGCTGTGGGTATTTGAAGGACTGGAGGTGCCATCTGCAGCCTGCAGGCAAAGTGAGCCGGCCAGGGAATCGCAGGGTACAAAGACGATTGAGTGGTCCTGTTGTCTCGAGTGATCTTTGCTGCACAAGCAATGTTGGTGCAAACGAAGAGATTGCAATGCGTTGCAGGCTTTCGGAAAGGAGATCCAAGAAGGGGTGAATAAAGGGAAAGGTGCAGAGAGGATTGTACACTTCAATAAAAGCTGGGAATGGTGGTGAGTGAACAGAGCACCTATGCCTTCTGTTCTGGGCAAGGAACTTCCACATGCAGCAAAAGGTATGCAATGGAATAGTGACTGCAAATTCCCAGCTTGGAATGGTACACGGAGCAGATACATACAGCGCAGACAAGACTGATACCACTTACCAGCGAATAACATACGGCCACAACAACGGAGCTTGGTATAAGAACTACGAGGTGGTAATAAAATGACACCGATGGCGTGATCAAGTTTGGAAGGGACATTAGATAAGAAAAAAAATGATGTGGGTAACTAAATGCTAAGACTAAATAATTTTACAACCAACAGCGCAAGGTAAAAGGCACATTATCTGAATCCTGACGTTTCTTCAGGACCAGTCAGTCAAAAATGATACAAGGAAATGTAATACATCCCCAGTGCTGCAAGCCCATTCAAAGATGGTGAGTCTTCTATTTTCGGCGCTTGTACCTACCAAAGCAAAACAAAAAATGACATCGGTTAGAAACTTTGTGGCACCTGGCATTTTGCATAACTGGTAAAATATAATTCAGCTGCTTTATACTATCACAAGCACTAAAGCAAAACTTATAACCTTTCTTAGGAACTTTCTTTTTCCAACTATCTGACAACATAAACTGCTCTAATAACAAAAAAAAATGGTCGCATACCTTGCTTTGCTCTTAAAAGCATTTTTCGATTTCTTGCGGGCAAAATCATTGTTTTTCTTGAAGGCGCGCCCCTGTTTCCATTCACTCATATCATTCTGGAACAGATCATGCATCTCCTCCTGCCTAGTCGGGGCCTTCTCAGAATGTTGTCTTGCATTCTTCTCATTCTTCCCTTTGCCTCCACCAGGACCCCGTCTGGTCGCCTTAATTGATTTTGCCTTCCGATAAGCCACATCCACTAGAGATTGGCCTTTCTTTGCTTTCTTCCCTCCTTTATTATTTTCCTGTAAGGCACTCTCAATGTTTAGAACTGATTGTTGCTAGGATACTAGGATGTCAATCAGAAGTACAGACCAAACATTTTTTACAGGAAACAAAAGCATATTTAAACGCCATGGGAGAACCCCTTTGCTGCATAAGGTAATCATCAAGTGATGCTTCCAGGAAATCAAGCTACTAGTAGAAGGTGCCTTCAAAAGTGAGGTTTTGAAAATAATTCCGTTTTCTAAAAGCTACCGACTCAGGATCCAGATTACGACTAATGTAGCATGGCACTCATTCAAAAACACAAACATATCACAACTGTTAATTCAGATTGAACTGAAATCAGACCTTGCTAACAAGGAAATGGATTTCAAGACCATACTTCATTATGCAAGTGCTTGGCAAATTTCACACAAAGTAACAAATTTCAGTGCTTCATTTCATATTGTGGTACATTTCAAAATGCACTTTTTCACCATTTACAAATAAAAAAAATTAGTTGAAAGCATATTTTCTGAAGTGACAATAGGAAGTCTTACTGAAACTAGTGATGCCCTTTGAGTTAGATAGCAAAAAATGTAGACATGGCCTAACTAAGTATTGGTTCAATTAGTTTAAATTGAGTATTACTTGCAGCTAATTCACATAGTCCAGGTAGAGAACAAAATAACTGAATAAACTGAACCTTTGCTTCCTCGTCTTCTTCATCATCTTCTAACATCTCCCGTTGTGCCTCTAACCTTCGGCGCTTCTTCCTAGGTAGATTCTTCTGTAAAATATAGAAGAAAAAATTATGTAAAACAAATCCCATGCACACTATCAAAAGAACCACCGAACCTTCACTTTATAAACAAAGTGCAAACCTCATTCTCTCTTCTCTTTTTCTCCTTCAGACGGAGGTCTTCAGCTTGTTTTGCACTAATAACTCCAGAGGTTGTCTTACCTTGGTTCAAGCAATCCTTGATGAAGAAAGCAAAGTTAGATATTACTGATACTGTATTGTGTAGAAGAATGACAAGATATAAACATTTGAAGAAGAAAGAATATCAATCCAATGTAAACAGCACCTTTTTTTTTTGAAACAAAATCTTCTGTGAAAGAAAATTTAAATAAAGACGAGAACATTAGGGACATTTTAAGGTATAGTTGTTTCTGTAGAAATTTGTAAAGCCCAGCCCATGGTATATCACGAGAATAGGAACATCTTCAGTGATGTGTAAAGCAGGTGACTTGGAGACACATTTCAAAAGTACTTTGGTCCGCAAAAAGAACATTATTTTTTATATTTCCCGATTTGTCTTGCTTTTTTGAACAAAATGAACATGCTTCTTTTCCATTTTTGCTAAATTCTCCAATTGTGGGCTAGGCAGCCATCTAGGCACTAGCCAACCGCTGTGATTTCCCCAAATTAGTAGGCTGGGTGGCATGCTGTCTAAGCAGGCCAAGCTGGACACTCAGTGGAGCTAGGTGGGACCTTGGCAATGCTGGGGTGCCACTGAACCTAACTCCATCCTCACATGTATGGCACAATTTATTCCTTGGATTCTGGCGGCTGCTCCAAGCAAAGGGGCGTGGAATTGGTGCACCGGGAATGTAAGAAATTGGCAGCACCGGGGTAGTGAACTAGGAGTGGATCAACAGGCAAAGCAAGTTGCTCGTTAGAGTTTCATTTGGGCCAAGTGAAATGGTCTCCTGTACACAGGAACTAGGGGGGCACCATGCCAACTGATGCAGCGCCTTTTACAATGAACTTTCATTTAGTATACAAATTGGCATTTAGCATTGGAGTTCTGAAACTCGTAACTAAGTTCTCTGGTTCTAATTAATTTGGTGGTTCCACATCAGAATTACTACATGCATCATGGACATAAACCCCATATAATCAAGAACAAGAGTGCTAATGTTGCAATTAAAAAACAAAAAAACTGTGAACAAAACAAAGCAGAATTAATACAGAGAAATGAGAAATCACAAAAATAAGTAGTAAACGGCAGTAGAAATATTGCGATTGGCATAAGATAAATACACAGCATACAACCTAAGTAAAGTGCATAAGACATAATAGAACAAGGATGAACTTACTTTAGCAGCCTTTGCCAAAAGCTTCTTCTCTCTTTCAGTAGTAAACCAGGTTCTCTTTGGCCGTGAGTATATATCGTCCTTATGAGCCATCATATTTTCTACCTGGTATATTCAAGGATGTAATGGGCAAAGGCATAAACGCATATACTCAGAACTCTCAAACTCAGTTAGGACCAACTATTCATATTCATGGGAGAGAAGATTTATTTATTAAGGGAAAACTACCTGGTCTATTCAAAGATGTAATGGCAAAGGCATAAACGCATATACTCAGAACTCTCAAACTCAGTTATGACCAACTATTTATATTCATAGGAGAGAAGATTTATTTATTAAGGGAAAACTGGAACTTCTAAAAGATATAACCTTTGCAACTTCCATTTCAGCTTTCCTCACTTCCATTTCCACCCTATAAAAGAAGGCATCAATATATATGTAGTAGATGAAAGTTAAAAAAGTCTGGAACAATAACATGTCAAAGTAACCTTTCTTCTCGAATAATGGTAGAAATTTGGTCTTCTAGTTGCTCAATCAGTTTTGCACAATCAGCAACAGGTTTCTCTGCAACAATGCGGCTTTTCAGCTGTGAACCGGCTTTCTTTGCCTGAAAGATAAGTTAGATAAAAACCAATCAGCACAAAAAAAGAACAAGGGAAATAAAAACGGCCATCATTCAACAAACTGCTATTCTACAAACCAGAAGGCTATTTAAGAAAATTATAATAACAACATTTCTTTGGCCACATCTGTTAAATAAAGACGAGAACATTAGGGACATTTTAAGGTATAGTTGTTTCTGTAGAAATTTGTAAAGCCCAGCCCATGGTATATCACGAGAATAGGAACATCTTCAGTGATGTGTAAAGCAGGTGACTTGGAGACACATTTCAAAAGTACTTTGGTCCGCAAAAAGAACATTATTTTTTATATTTCCCGATTTGTCTTGCTTTTTTGAACAAAATGAACATGCTTCTTTTCCATTTTTGCTAAATTCTCCAATTGTGGGCTAGGCAGCCATCTAGGCACTAGCCAACCGCTGTGATTTCCCCAAATTAGTAGGCTGGGTGGCATGCTGTCTAAGCAGGCCAAGCTGGACACTCAGTGGAGCTAGGTGGGACCTTGGCAATGCTGGGGTGCCACTGAACCTAACTCCATCCTCACATGTATGGCACAATTTATTCCTTGGATTCTGGCGGCTGCTCCAAGCAAAGGGGCGTGGAATTGGTGCACCGGGAATGTAAGAAATTGGCAGCACCGGGGTAGTGAACTAGGAGTGGATCAACAGGCAAAGCAAGTTGCTCGTTAGAGTTTCATTTGGGCCAAGTGAAATGGTCTCCTGTACACAGGAACTAGGGGGGCACCATGCCAACTGATGCAGCGCCTTTTACAATGAACTTGACATTTATCGTTGGACACAGTTCAGAAACTCATAACGAAGTTTTCTGGTTCTCATTAATTTGGTGGTTCCACATCAGAATTACTACATGCATCATGGACATAAACCCCATATAATCAAGAACAAGAGTGCTAATGTTGCAAATAAAAACGAAAAAGAACTGTGAGCAAAGCAAAGCAGAATCAATACAGAGAAATTAGAAATCACAACAATAAGTAGGAAACGACAATAGAAATATATGCAATTGGCATAAGATAAATACACGGCATACCACCCAAGTAAAGTACATAACACATAATAGAACAGGGATGAACTTACTTTAGCAGCCTTTGCCAAAAGCTTCTTCTCTCTTTCAGTAGTAAACCAGGTTCTCTTTGGCCGTGAGTATATATCGTCCTTATGAGCCATCATATTTTCTACCTGGTATATTCAAGGATGTAATGGGCAAAGGCATAAACGCATATACTCAGAACTCTCAAACTCAGTTATGACCAACTATTTATATTCATAGGAGAGAAGATTTATTTATTAAGGGAAAACTGGAACTTCTAAAAGATATAACCTTTGCAACTTCCATTTCAGCTTTCCTCACTTCCATTTCCACCCTATAAAAGAAGGCATCAATATATATGTAGTAGATGAAAGTTAAAAAAGTCTGGAACAATAACATGTCAAAGTAACCTTTCTTCTCGAATAATGGTAGAAATTTGGTCTTCTAGTTGCTCAATCAGTTTTGCACAATCAGCCACAGGTTTCTCTGCAACAATGCGGCTTTTCAGCTGTGAACCGGCTTTCTTTGCCTGAAAGATAAGTTAGATAAAAACCAATCAGCACAAAAAAAGAACAAGGGAAATAAAAACGGCCATCATTCAACAAACTGCTATTCTACAAACCAGAAGGCTATTTAAGAAAATTATAATAACAACATTTCTTTGGCCACATCTGTACCAAAGAACTATAACATTTTTTTATCCTTAGCATATCACAAAAATACTTACAATTGCTTTCAAGAGGGATCTATCATCATCTGTTACAAATGTCACAGCATATCCTTCTCTCCCTGCCCGTGCTGTGCGGCCAACACGATGAAGATATCTGCAATAACATAGATAATGCGAGTACATAGTTAGCGTATAGCGCGGCTAAAATCAGGAAAAAATCCATACATGAGACCTGAACTGGGAAGTCACAAATGAGTGTCAATGAAGTTACTGGCTTAAAGCAATGGAATTACTTAAAAGTTCTTCTAATTAAAAAGGAAGGCTATGGAATGATTAAGTCAAGTCAGGAAGTGGAAAACATAAGGGACAAAAAAAACCATGGTGCAAATAGATCACTGAGTCACTGACAGAAAATTATATAGCAAAAAAATCATGCCAGGTGCACAAAAACAACTCATCTGGAACCTTAAGAACCATGATAAAAAACTTTGTAATACAGTGTTCAATTTTGAGAAGAGATGGTTGGCATAGATAGGATTTGTTTCTAAAAGGAACAACCAACTCTCTCAATAATCACAATTACCTCATTCAGCCATTCAAAAATATATGTAATATAACTTCCAAATACATACAATAATGAATTAAGAGAGATCTACTGAAGATGACCAAAACCGCGAAATGGAACAGATTCCTCATATTGCCAATGTTGATAAAGAAATGCGATAGATAGATCAATTATATTTTAGGTAGAGAAGGTCAAGCAAGTCAAAATAACAATAGATAAGTAAAAGATGGTCAACTCAACAGTCAGTAATGAACAATGTTCTCATCAAGAACTTTGCTCTCGGACATGAAGCTTGATCATAAACCAAGTAAATGGTAGCAAATAGAGTTGACAGCAAAAAAAAGTCTTCACATATTTTGTACTTACGTTACAACATCTCGTGGGCAAGCAAAATTTATTACTGTCCGAACACCAACAATATCAATCCCCTACAAGTTAAACCAACAATTCTTTAGTAAAACCATCCATGTAACTTCTATTGGTTAATTTCATGAAATACACTGATTTTTTTAGTTGAACTAATAGCTTGTTCTTCTGTGAACAGCAAAATATCTCAACAAGGTAGAAGAGAATCGCAATGCTGTACAAAGTCACTTACACGAGCAGCAACATCAGTTGCAATTAGAAAGTCCACTTCTTGTTTTTTGAAAAGTTCCAAAGCCTACATAACAACAAAATTGTCCATCAGACTGGCAAAGATACATGACAATTTGATTCAATGAACTGAAATGGTCAGAATTGCATGTAAACTATTATTTGATTACCAAAGAAAATTGAGAGATGTTTCTTATCACATGTAACATCTCATCTAAAATTTCCAATTTCATGTAGCTTAGATTTATCAAGAACGAAACATATATTTAGGATCCCTGGATATTATTGATGTGATGTGATCCCAAAATATTCAGTAGGGCCCAGACCAGCAATAATTCAATTGATGCAGTTCCCTTGTTGGAGAAACAGTGTATTGAATTATTACAGTCAGCATCTTACAATTAACAATATGGTAATGGCATCAGTCAAGTCAGTTTGGAGCTTTTCTGCACTAAGTATATGCATTATGTTTTGACAATGCATTATGTTCAACCAGCTCCCACCACACAGTAAGCTCGTCATTGGGACTATTTGATAAACTGAGAGGTGGAGCACATTGTGTTTTCAGAGACAAGGCTAGTAGATGGCTAGTAGACAGTTCATACACAATTTGACAAGCTATATACCATTATAACAATGCTCCAACATCTTCCAATGAACACAGTGGAATGACATAAATTTTATAACATAACAGTAAACATCATATGCCCAAAAGGAGAAGGACTTCAGCAAGGTTGCAATAATCACAATTACCTCATTCAGCCATTCAAAAATATATGTAATATAACTTCCAAATACATACAATAATGAATTAAGAGAGATCTACTGAAGATGACCAAAACAACGTAATGGAACAGATTCCTTATATTGCAAATGTTAATAAAGAAATGAGATAAATAGATCAATTATATTTTAGGTAGTGAAGGTCAAGCACTTAAGTCAAAATAACAATAGATAAATAAAAGATGGTCAACTCAACAGTCAGTAATGGACAATGTTCAGATCAAGAACTTTGCTCTCGGACATGAAGCTTGATCATAAACCAAGTAAATGGTAGCAAATAGAGTTGACAGCAAAAAAAAGTCTTCACATATTTTGTACTTACGTTACAACATCTCGTGGGCAAGCAAAATTTATTACTGTCCGAACACCAACAATATCAATCCCCTACAAGTTAACCAACAATTCCTTAGTAAAACCATTAAAACACCAACCCATGTACCTTCTATTGGTTAATTTCATGAAATACACTGATTTTTTTAGTTGAACTAATAGCTTGTTCTTCTGTGAACAGCAAAATATCTCAACAAGGTAGAAGAGAATCGCAATGCTGTACAAAGTCACTTACACGAGCAGCAACATCAGTTGCAATTAGAAAGTCCACTTCTTGTTTTTTGAAAAGTTCCAAAGCCTACATAACAACAAAATTGTCCATCAGACTGGCAAAGATACATGACAATTTGATTCAATGAACTGAAATGGTCAGAATTGCATGTAAACTATTATTTGATTACCAAAGAAAATTGAGAGATGTTTCTTATCACATGTAACATCTCATCTAAAATTTCCAATTTCATGTAGCTTAGATTTATCAAGACCGAAACATATATTTAGGATCCCTGGATATTATTGATGTGATGTGATCCCAAAATATTCAGTAGGGCCCAGACCAGCAATAATTCAATTGATGCAGTTCCCTTGTTGGAGAAACAGTGTATTGAATTATTACAGTCAGCATCTTACAATTAACAATATGGTAATGGCATCAGTCAAGTCAGTTTGGAGCTTTTCTGCACTAAGTATATGCATTATGTTTTGACAATGCATTATGTTCAACCAGCTCCCACCACACAGTAAGCTCGTCATTGGGACTATTTGATAAACTGAGAGGTGGAGCACATTGTGTTTTCAGAGACAAGGCTAGTAGATGGCTAGTAGACAGTTCATACACAATTTGACAAGCTATATACCATTATAACAATGCTCCAACATCTTCCAATGAACACAGTGGAATGACATAAATTTTATAACATAACAGTAAACATCATATGCCCAAAAGGAGAAGGACTTCAGCAAGGTTGGCATCATATATCCAAGAGAAATTTTTAAACATGACAGTTAACATCATATAACAAATAAATTACCTCAAGCCGCTGGGCTTGTGTAAGGTTGCCATGAAGTTCAGCAGCTTTCAGGCCAGAGAGACCAAATATTATTTTTAGCCTATGAGCGGATTGCTTTGTCCCACTGCAAGGCAGAAACATATTAAACATCAATATGATATCAATCGGAGTAAAATGCACTATCAAATATCGCCAATTGATGTCACGGTATAAATATTCAATGCAAAAACAGAATTATTGTGTTTTCATGTCATCTTTTCAACTACTATACAATGAGTAAGAAGTCAATTCAACTTGATTCTTGGACATTTTCCAGATTAACACAATTAGTAATAAGGCAGCTAGTGTCCATTGTACTACCAATACCAGTAAAGGAGTTCTCAAACTTAAGAAACTAAAAGTTACCGAGTTATCAAGAACACAAACCTAAAGATGATAACATTTTGCTTGAAAGTCTTCAAACAGAGTGCAAGTAGAACAGCTTCTTGATTTGATTCACGTGCTCGCCGTATTCTAACAAACCTGTATAGGATTGGGAGCATATAAATGAAACTAGTAGATTCGTCAAAACATAGACATTGAGAAGATGAAGACATCCACTGACAAAACATAAAACAGGCATAAATCATACAATAACTCGGTCCCCAGGTGAGAAATCAGAAGCTACTTTAGAAAAGAAAGATAATGATGATGAATGAAGAATGAGCGTACTCTTCAGTCAACGTTGCAGGCCGTTTCAGAGAAGGGTCAGCTTCAAGACGGATTGGTTTGTTTAGTGAAAGCTTTATGAGTTCATTAATTTCTTCTGTCATTGTAGCAGAGAAAAGCATAGTCTGCCTCCTTTTAGGACACATGCGAATCTGCAATAATTATTAGGCAAAAGTAAGACGGAAATAGCAAACAATACTGCAAAAAAACTAGGACTCATTGCTTCTCCACCGGTATTTGTTTCAATGATGCATGTTACCATCAAAGCATAAGACAAGAGAACTAAATCACAGGAGTTCAACAGTTACCAGTTCTTGAATTTCAGCACTGAAACCCAATTCTAGCAAACGGTCAGCCTCATCAAGGATCACAACAGCTAGATCTTCAAGTCCAACAGAGAGGGAATTGCGCACATGATCTATTATGCGCCCAGGAGTTGCTACAACAATGTCAGGCATTGACCTTAGAGCTACCTCTTGAACCTGTGTAGCATTTCATCAGCAAGATTGTAAAAGATATGTGTTGATCAGCATTTAACCAGAAACAAAAATTAACATCAGAGAGCAATAACACAATGCAAAATGTAAAAATATTACAACAAATTGAAAGATTATAGTGTATAGTGCACAAGTCAAATCATCAAAGCTTCGCATAAGTAGCAAGACAACAGGAATACATTGGACACAAGTGATGAAAATAGCAGGCCAGATTTAAAAACCTGTCTGGCTCCATGACTAAAAATGGAATTAAAGCATATAGATATGAATGCAAGGCAAAACATTGTGTTGTGCACAAATATATCAACCGTGACAGAAAAAGGAAAAAAAATCTCGCCTGCTTCATCCTCCTCGTCACCCTCTTCCTCCTCCCCTTCCCCCTCGCTGCCCGCCTCCTCCTCATCGCCGCTCCCCTCGACCTCCTCCTCTTCGTCCTCGCCGCTCCCCTCTACCTCCTCTTCCTCGTCCTCGCTCTCCTCCAGCTCGTCCTCCTCGTCCCCGCTTTCCCCCTCCACCTCCTCCTCGTCGCTATCGTCCTCCCCGCTCCCGCTCTCGGAGTCGTCGGGGAGGACGGGCTTGCCGCGGCCCTTGCGCAGCTGCGAGATCTTCTCGTCGATGGAGGTGGTCCGGCGGCGCGCGTGCTCCGCCGCCACGGACTCCGCGTAGGACGAGAACTCCCACGGCGACTGCGCCGGCTTGCGCCCCGCGGATGGGGCCGCCGCGCCCTCGTCGTCCGAGCCGTCCGGGTCGAACCGGAAGCTGGGGTCCATGGCGAAGAGCGGGGAGAGAGGCAGACAGAGCTGGCTGTGAATTCGCTTTTCCGGCGCCGGCAAGGAGGGCGGGGAGGGGAACGGGGGCGAGGGTTTAGTCCAGGGTTTCGTGGAGGAGGAGAGCGGCCGAGCGAGGTAGTAACGGGCTGGGCTTTATTGGGCCGTCGGGAGTAGGCCGAGCCCACTCCGTCCAAGTAATGGCCTGTGAGTGACAAGCAGGGCCCACATGCAGCCAGCACGTGCTGAATGAGACAACATCTGATATCAGTAAACTGGGCCAACTTCTCAATCATACTATGGACCCTGCATATGTAGAGGTATTGATCTTAAGTAGTTCACTAGTAATTAGTAACTGGTAATATTGATGGTATTGAAAGTAACCAAGTATTGCTATAATGAATTAAGATCCTTTCTATAGCAGTTCAGCAAAGCGACAATAAAGAAGTAATGTCTGGCTCTGTATTGTTAACATGCTAGATATTCACATGTATAATGATAGAAGACAGAAAATGTATTCATCTGCCATAATTCCCTTATCACAATTCAATACATTATTGATTGAAAACTGCCCTGCAAATATCACATCAATTCACTATGCACTTCACAAGTAAGCAAAAGGTTCCAGATCACACTGTAAAGTCACAGATCATACCAACAGCCCAGTAGTCCCAAAGGTGACAGCAAATGAAAGGTTAATCAAGACTAATTGAGGAACATAAATAAACGCATATCTATGGACCTATTGAATTATGCTTCCACAGAACATACAGAAGGACACAATTTAAGAAATGTCAAATAAAAGGAACCTAGCATTCATATCTCTGGAGTACAGCTCCCAGAAAATACATATAAAAACAAACCAAAACATTGGCAACAGGATAAAAAATTAAAGAAAGGAAATGGACTTTGCAAAGACACCATTGTAGTTTTAATTATGTATGACGAAATAGCAACATAAAAATGAGGTATGTTGAAATATGGTCACATGAAAATACAAAAATATAGAACTTACTGAGCAGCCAACTCTCTGGTAGGAGTAAGAATAAGCACCCTAATTGCAGGTACACGTTTTGGTCGGAAAAGTAGACGCTCCAGCACAGGTAAAGAGAAGGCAGCTGTCTAACTTAAAGAGATCAGTCACTCCATGCATATAATACCTCAAAATACTCCAAAGAATGTGTGTCATTAGAGATACCTTCCCAGATCCTGTTATCGCACTACCACATATGTCCCTTCCAGTTAATGCCAAAGGTATGCAAGCAGCCTGGAATGTTCACAGTTGAGTAAAAATGGTGTAGGAAACCAAATTAAGTTGCAAGTAAAACCATGAAATTTTAATTCTCCGAAAGTTTCCCATAACATAAACAGAAAATAATTTATTATTGATCAAGAAGATAAATATGTATTTATAAAGGTAAAACTAGCTAAGCTCGGCCCTAACTGCCAACTCTTATGAATAAGTTAGCAGTCAACAAGCATGTTTTACCATATTAGTATTTCCTTTTACGGTATTCCACTCAGCACGACAAGTGCAGGTACAGCTCATTATGACTGGATATTTGACTTTACAAAGCAGAGATAACAGCATTATGACCGAAAGGTCAACTTATGTAACAGCCCAGAGAGGCATTGCAAATATCACATGAACATAGCATTTTGGTTCTGAAAATGAAAGGTGGATGTTATCTAAACAAACTATGACAATTATAGGCACTCAAGATATTTATATTACATTTCTATAAAAAAAGATAGTTATGTCATTATATAATGTTCAAAAGAGTGTTGTGCCTGTTATTCGGATCTAAACTCGAAAGGCAAAATGAAAATAGACTGATAATTAATTTGGATTTTAGTGTAATCATTCCACGATACCCGTTTACTAAACTATTGGGAAGTGCAAGACTAGTTGAAATACTGTACTGCATTTCTACAACTATTCACTTCTTTCCCTTACCAGTAGTTAAGCACTCATGTAACCTATGATCTACTCTAGCTTGAAATGAAAAAAAAATTGACATACAACTGCTGCTATGTCAATATTCATGAGGGGGAACATGAATTGTGATGGGACTGGGCAGGAAATTGGGTTTTACTCCCAATACCCAAACATTCTTTGTTAAAAAAATGCAAAAACTATAGGGAATTGATTGATAATCACAAGTCATGCCAAAGTAAATCAAAATGAAGGTATGATAATTTTTATCTGCTATCCCATGGATTTAAAATTGGCAGCAACTAACCCACAAATTCTCATCTCCTGTCTCATCTACATTACCATGCCTACTACGCCGGTAACAAAACAAGAGATGTGAGTGAATCATTTTCTCAAGATATCAACAGGTTTTTAAAATGCGAATAATAGCAATTAATATCAAACAGTTAATATACAGTGAGGTTTGAGAATCAGAAATATTTCAAGGACTGCAAGAGGGCAGTGTTTGGCATTTGGCACCAACAATTAATTCTTAAACATGGCCAAATAGAGAGTTGCAAGTGAGGACCTGGATCGGAGTTGGTTTCTGGTAGCCAAGTGCTTCACAAGCTCGGACTAGTGGGCGGGACAAGTTGAGCTCAAGGAACGAATTTGCATGGAACGATGCTCCCTCCGAGGAAGCGAAAAATTTAGAAGGATCCACTGCGGTGCTTGTGGCATTCTGCTCGGCAGTATCTTCTTCCTGCCATTGACAATTAGCAAGGACATTTCACTACTTTTTCAACAACACACAAACATCATGCTGGGTAAATAAATGTCACTGATAGTTTGCCATTGTCTGCACTTCACCATGTGACGAACACAGCACAATTAGCCAAAAATTTACTAAACAAGGACGAGGTTAGGAATCGAACTGCGCGAAGCTCACCTCATCGGCGCCCTCCTCTTCCTCTTCCCCCTGCTCGCCTCCTTCACGTCGGGGAGGACGGGCTTGCCGCGGCCCTTGCGCAGCTGCGAGATCTTCTCGTCGATGGATGTGGTCCGGCGGCGCGCGTGCTCCGCCGCCACGGACTCCGCGTAGGACGAGAACTCCCACGGCGACTGCGCCGGCTTGCGCCCCGCGGAGGGGGCCGCCGCGCCTTCGTCGTCCGAGCCGTCCGGGTCAAACCGGAAGCTGGGGTCCATGGCGAAGAGCGGGGAGAGACACGGAGAGGTGGCTGTGAATTCGCCTTTTTCCGGCGCCGGCAAGGAGGGAGAGGGAGGGAAACGAAGCGAGGGTTTAGTCCCAGGGTTTCGTGGAGGAGAGCGGCCGAGCGAGGTAGTAATGGGCTGGGCTTTATTGGGCCGTCGAATGAGAGCCCGCACCGCGTGTGTGGGTTGGGGAGTAGGCCGAGCCCACTCATCCAAGTAATGGCCAGAGAGTGACAAGTGGGGTCCACATGCAACCAGCCTCGTCTGTCCCAACGGCTTCAACCCCATTCCCATCTCTGCTGCTCCCCGCCGCCGGCAGCCGCAGCGACGCGCGCCGCCGTCTGCAGTTACCCGTCTTCGCGGCCACTTAGGTGTCGTTGGGGAGGCCACCTCACGCCCGCCGGAAGGAGGCGTTGCGGGGATGGACCGGGTCGGCGGCGGCGAGAAGCAGCTGGAGGACTGCACGGTGGCCAAGTCAGTGATCTTTTCCCCTCTCTTTGTGTATGCGCGATTCAGGCCTTAGATAGTTCGGTTCCTCTCCTCGAATTCGAGATTCACGGAACTAGGAACCCCTGTTGGTCCGGTGATTAGCTAGCCCCCCTCCTGAAAATAGGTGTGGGCTCGAGATTTATTTGTGTTTAGCAGCGACTGCCTTGTTAATTACTATGTTGCTAATCGGTATGGAGATTGTGGCTTTGATCCGGAGGCATTCTGCGTTTGGTACCATGCTATGCTTGTTGGTCTAACTGTATAGATGAAATTTCATTGATATGTACTGTACCAGATGACTGGGAAATTCGGCTGCCCCGGCCATGCCTCACGAAAGCTTGGCTTTAACATGACTGCTAAAGATTATAGTGGAATTCTCTTTGTGCACCTTAATCGCATTGTGTGCAAACTGCCAAGTATGGAATGAAGTGTGATGTAATGTGTTGCGGATAACTGTATTTTTGAATTATATCGTCACATTGTTACAATGGATTGCATGTTTCCAAAGAGAAAAGAGATACAAAACGATAGAAATACCCAACCGATAATAGAACATGAAACCGTTCTGTTTCTATAGAGGTATGGGAAATGGTGGAGGGCAGTAAAGTAGGTGAAGTATTCGATTTTGTGACACGAGTATACTACTTCCAGCATCCCCACTAGAAACACATGTGATCAACTCTATGTTGTTAGCTGCTGGTGACTCACTAACAAAAGTTAAAAGTTAAATTTCTGGTAACCCATACCTATTACAGGACCATGTTCACAGAACCAAAAATATAGGACTTTCAAGCTGTAAAGATGATATCATGATTATTCGGAAAAAAAAATAGGGTAGTATATACTTGCACTGACATATACTCTGAAAAAAAAAAGCTTATTTCTGGGGGAGCCCATGGCCCACTAGTTGTATTACAATAGGAGTGGAAATGTTACTTTATTCTCCTATATTTATGGTTGATGAACCTTTAAACATTTGATTAACTGGTGTGAGGTACTGCTGATACAATTGTTAATAGTTAACATAGTAAAAATGTGTTAAAATGTTTACTTGCAATGTCAGAATTCATAGTCACCCTCAGGATAGTTTCTTTGCTTCAACTTCTGTTCAATTTATTCAGCATGGGCCTATATGATTTCAGCTTTATTTAGGCAGCTGGTTTTAGTTCAGGTTGCATGAATTCAGGCAATCTTTACTAAGCCGTGTAATGTGTATATCTCAAGTTCTGTTTAAATCTACATCATATTTCAGTTGTTGTGTTTCCTTTCTCTTGTTGACTGTGTGTTTGTTGCGGAATGGATTTATATTGATCAAACTGCAAATTTAGTGCCACTATAATAACGAACAAGTAACAAGACTAACATAACTAGTTGAACTACATTAACTAACATAACTAGTGGAACTACATTAATTGTTGTCCCTCCTTCCTTGTTCTCCTGACAGTGACATGCAGCTTTAACCAAACAATTCCCGAGAAATTAGATTTATTTTCCCTGTTAAAAAATAAAATAATTAACTTCTTTGGCCTCTTATAGGTTTCAGACTACACATGGCATTATTTTGTTGTCTTGTGAGCTGTAAGGCATGAAACCAGGGCCTGGCAGCTAGTGGTAGTACCATTATAGGAAAAACTGATGGTTGAGTTTTGATCCTGCACTGAACTGAAACCAGTTCCTGCCGTCACAAAAACAAAGAACATGAACCAAACATAGGAAGCACACTTTTATAAGTGGATTTCTACAAGCTTGTAGTTGTGATCTGCAGAAGAAGGGAGAGCCAAGAAATACATCATTTCATTTTTTTCCTTCAGCTGATGCTTGAGATGTCTTTAAGAAATATTGTCGATTTACATAACTGTTATGTTCAAATGAGTTGTATGCACAGACATATATAACTTTGTTAGTAGAACAAACATAGTTCCATCAGCTAAACATGCATGACTGGTTTCAGATATGTAAAGAGAAGACAAGAACAGGTCTCTTCCCATTTGAATTGGAGTGCAATTTATTTCAGTGTCCTTCCAATTTGTTTGTTCCTGCCTTTAAACACTACTTATCCAATATAGTCTGAAATTGTCCTGTTCCTCTGGCGATTCTTCTGTACATTCTCATCTGCAAATCTAAATTCCATGTATGCCTTTTGGGCTCTGTTCGGCACAGTTTCTCCCAAAGAATCATGCTTGTGGGAGAAGCTGGTGAAAGGCACCTTCTGATTTCCAGAACTTATTAGTAAGCAGAAGCTGATGTACAAAGTCAGCTTCTGCTTACTAATAAGTTGTTAGAAAATTCTACTGTATGTCAGCAGTCCAGCTTTTAGTGTACAAGCTGTTGCAGAGGTTGTGCCAAACAGGGCCATGTCAACTATAAGTGGTTTTGGGTTTCGCTGAGCCTAGATTGTTTGCCAATAGAAATTACTTAATCAGTCATAGGTAGGCATTAAGAACAACATATCATGAGTGCATGGCTTTTTCATATCCTAGCTATTTTCTGACAATTACTAACTTAATAAAGAACCAATATCGACTTGGCTCAGATGTGTCCAAAAAAAAACGAATTGGAATATCTGTGTGCTGATACAAGTTTTCATATCCACCTCGTCACCCTCTTCCTCCTCCCCTTCCCCCTCGCTGCCCGCCTCCTCCTCATCGCCGCTCCCCTCGACCTCCTCATCGCCACTCCCCTCGACCTCCTCCTCTTCGTCCTCGCCGCTCCCCTCGACCTCCTCCTCGTCGTCTTCGCTCTCCTCCAGCTCGTCCTCCTCGTCCCCGCTCTCCCCCTCCACCTCCTCCTCGTCGCTATCGTCCTCCCCGCTCCCGCTCTCGGAGTCGTCGGGGATGACGGGCTTGCCGCGGCCCTTGCGCAGCTGCGAGATCTTCTCGTCGATGGAGGTGGTCCGGCGGCGCGCGTGCTCCGCCGCCACGGACTCCGCGTAGGACGAGAACTCCCACGGCGACTGCGCCGGCTTGCGCCCCGCCGAGGGGGCCGCCGCGCCCTCGTCGTCCGAGCCGTCCGGGTCGAACCGGAAGCTGGGGTCCATGGCGAAGAGCGGGGAGAGAGGCAGACAGAGCTGGCTGTGAATTCGCTTTTCCGGCGCCGGCAAGGAGGGCGGGGAGGGGAACGGGGGCGAGGGTTTAGTCCAGGGTTTCGTGGAGGAGGAGAGCGGCCGAGCGAGGTAGTAATGGGCTGGGCTTTATTGGGCCGTCGGGAGTAGGCCGAGCCCACTCCGTCCAAGTAATGGCCTGTGAGTGACAAGCAGGGCCCACATGCAGCCAGCACGTGCCTCGTCTGTCTCAACGGCTTCAACCCCATTCCTTCCCATCTCTGCTGCTCCCCGCCGCCGGCAGCCGCAGCGACGCGCGCCGCCGTCTGCAGTTACCCGTCTTCGCGGCCACTTAGGTGTCGTTGGGGAGGCCACCTCACGCCCGCCGGAAGGAGGCGTTGCGGGGATGGACCGGGTCGGCGGCGGCGAGAAGCAGCTGGAGGACTGCACCGTGGCCAAGTCAGTGATCGATCTTTCTTCCCCCTCTGTGTATGCGATTCAGGGCTTAGATAGTTAGGTTCCTCTCCCCGAATCCGAGATTCGCCGAACTAGGAACCCCTGTCGGTTCGGTGATTAGCTAGCCCCGCTCCTGAAAGTATGTGTGGGCTCGAGATTTCTTTGTGCTTAGCAGCGACTGCCTTGTTAATTATGTTGCTAATCGGATTGGAGATTGTGGCTTTGTTTCAGAGGCATTCTGTGTTTGGTACCATGCTATGCTTGTTGGTCTAACTGTATAGATGAAATTTCATTGATATTTACTGTACCAGATGACTGGGAAATCCGTCTGCCCCTTTTAGGCTATCCCTCAGGAAAGCTTGGCTTTAACATGACTGCTAAAGACTATAGTAGAATTCTCTTTGTGCACCTTAATTGCATTGTGTGCAAACTGCCGAGTGTGGCATGAAGTGTGATGTAATGTGTTGCAATAACTGTATTTTTGAATTATATCGTGGCAAGATCCAGCTTTTTTTCTTTTTTTACAAAGATGGTAAGGGTGAGCCTAGTTGCAATCCCCAATTGAAGCTCTCTAATCGCATTGTTACAATGGATTGCATGTTTCCGAAGAGATACAAAAGGAGAGGAATACCCAACCGATAGTAGAACATGAAACCCTGTCTCTAAGTGCTTCACAAGCTCGGACTAGTGGGCGGGACAAGTTGAGCTCAAGGAACGAATTTGCATGGAACGATGCTCCCTCCGATGACGCGAAAAATTTAGAAGGATCCACTGCGGCGCTTGTTGCGTTCTGCTCGGCCGTATCTTCTTCCTGCCATTGACAATTAGCAAGCACGTTTCACAACTTTTTCAACAACACACAAACATCATGCTGGGTAACTAAATGTCACT
>OAMR01000279.1:301545-323486 GCA_900205405.1 Echinochloa crus-galli
TTCCCATTTGAATTGGAGTGCAATTTATTTCAGTGTTTTGTGTGACTAGAACTATTGTTCCAATTTGTTTGTTCCTGCCTCTAAACACTGTATGCCTTATGGGCTCATCTGGTGATTCTTTTGTATATTCTCATCTGCAAGATCAAAATTACATGTATGCCTTATGGGCTCTGTTTGGCGCAGTTTCTCCCAAAGAATCAAGCTTGTGGGAGAGGCTGGTGAAAGACATCTTCTGATTCATAGTACAAAGTCAGCTTCTGCTTACTAATAAGTTGTTAGAAAATTCTACTGTATGTCAGCAGTCCAGCTTTTAGTGTACAAGCTGTTGCAGAGGTTGTGCCAAACAGGGCCATGTCAACTATAAGTGGTTTTGGGTTTCGCTGAGCCTAGATTGTTTGCCAATAGAAATTACTTAATCAGTCATAGGTAGGCATTAAGAACAACATATCATGAGTGCATGGCTTTTTCATATCCTAGCTATTTTCTGACAATTACTAACTTAATAAAGAACCAATATCGACTTGGCTCAGATGTGTCCAAAAAAAAACGAATTGGAATATCTGTGTGCTGATACAAGTTTTCATATCCATGCAGTGCTCTGGGAACTTGGTTCTTCTCGGTTGCTGGCGCCCTTGTTGCTATTCCTGTGGGCATAAAGAAGAAATCGTTAGCTCCCTTGGTCTTTTTTGGCACGACAGGAACCATGCTTGACATAATCATGGGCATTAGCCAGTGTGAGAGGGAGCATGCAGAGCGGCAGATGAAGCTTTTGGAAGCCCAGAAACTATCGGATGATGCTTCTGCTGGGAGTGAAAGCTCTGGATCATTTGGCGATGCAGACAAGTGAAACGCCTTTTTTTTTGGCTGACTTCTGTCATCACTTGCCATGACTGAAACTCTTATCATGCCAATTTGACACCTCTGCACTCTGAAAATGGATATCTTTGTTTGTTCAAAAAATAATGTGTAATTGTGTATTGAGCAATCATCGGTCAACAGTGTACGGCAACTGTTAGTCAAGACTCGAGACAATAGCGTGTAACTTTATCTTTGATTCAGTGCTACTATCAAGTGCTCAGATCACCACCGTTCGTCGCTATGGGGACAGCCGGACAGTCGGTTAGTAGTTTTGTGCATCGCGATGCAAACCCCATCGGACTCGGGCCGGACTCACGGTCCGCGAACGGATCGGGCGCCGTAGATCCCGCACGCGGCCTATGGGGCTGTTTGGAGAGCTCCGCTTCAGATTTTCTAGCTCCGCTCCAAAATTCTGTAGCCAAACACCTCCGACTCTGATAACTCTAGCTCCACAAAAAATATGGATCTATGGACCAACTCTAGGTTTTTTTGGAGCTCCTCAAGGGGTGCTCCAGAAACATCAATTTCATACATCCACGTGGAGTTGAGAAAGAATTACCCACTATTGCCACTGGTTACCCATCTCCTCTCCGGTACCGGTTCGTTTTCTTTTTCCTATCCCGTGCTCCATCCCTCACCATTGGCGTTCTTTTCTTTTTTTTTACCGGGGCCCATGAAAGCAAATCCTTTCCAAAGACTCTGCAGTTCCAGTCAAGTAGTGCTTTCTGCGGCCATGAAGACCGGCAAAATAGATAGATCCTATGGACCTTCGTTGATTTTGCTTGTCTTTCGTCCTCGATCCAACGTCCAGCTGCCTCTCCGATGTGCCTCCCTTGGGTGTCGGGTCCGTAGCTTCGGCGGCCGTGCTATTACTCCACCAATGGAGACCCCAGGAGGCGAGGTCCTGTTCTGGTGTCTTGCGCGATCGAGCAAATAAGGGGCGAGCCTTGCGTGGGCTGCGAGACGACGGACTTGGGACCTGGCCGCCGGGGCCGAAGTGTGGAGGCCGGCGTGCGCCATGCTGCGTACGTCTGTTGTCCACACGCCAATACAAGGCAACAAGCAGCGTAGGTGGAGATCATGTGGCACTGATTTTGCGTGCCAAGAGTGCAGCACCGTACTTTCATCATTGATCTTTACCGGGCTGAGCACTTGCATGTGGAGGTGCTGAAATAATAATCATTGCACATGTAACTGTAATAGACATGACAGAGTGCTCCAACAACATGAAAAAACTAATCAATAAAAGGTTTAAAGAAGGAAAACTAAAACCAATACAATTATATAAGGGTAAAAAAGACTTTTTTCAATTAAATCCTATGATTTCTAGAGTTAGAGTCACTCTAGCAGCCAAACAGGTTGATAGCTCCATATTTTTTTAGAGTTGATAAAGTGGAGCTGAAAAAGATGAAGTTTGTGGAGCGGAGCTGTTTTTTCTAGAATGGAGCTCTCCCAAACAGGCCAACCACGCAAGTGCCAGTCTGAAGCCCCTGAAGCTACGGCATCAAGTGCCCTAGTAGATTTCTTCTTTCTCGCGTCTCAATCAGTCATCAACGGATATGGCGGATCACGAGGATCATCAGTATCATTCGTAAGCCTCTCTACTAGTAGTCTCTACTCGCTCTAGCTGCATCTGCATGCAGCCGTCGGTTTCCACTTTCGGTTTACACGGTTAACCCCGTGTTCTACAGACAATATTCCGATTGGCCTACGGACCAAACTTTAGAATTTAGTTTGAAAATAAACTTTGAACCCTATAGACTACTATCACGGTCCTCATTCGATTCAGAATATATGTTGTTTAGCACATTGACATGGTCTACTATGTTCATGATCAATAATTTCTATAAAAATGTGATGTTCCTGATAATGGTGATTAAAAACACTTGCAACATCTATATATTATATATGGCCATCTTCAGTAAAAGATATTTATGAACTGTTAAAATTTAAAAGAGTGGCAGGCAGAAATACCAAGCTAGACAACATATATTTAAACCATGCAGGGAGTAAGTAGAGCAAATCATAGGCAATGCGCATGTGTTTTTTTTTATATATAAACACTGCATTGTCGTTCAATCTTCCATATGTGAATTCTAGATAACCACCCCTGACCCGAGACGTTTGGCCCTCTCCTGTATTTCAATGTTTGTGCAGTGGTTAGGCTATTCATAGTGAGGATTTTATTTTTGTGTTTTCAAAAATGCCATATAAGCAAGTAGACATTTAATTTATAGATGAAAAGGTCCATACAATGCAATATTTCATTTTGCCATTTCATAGGTAATGCATGCAAGACACTGACTTGTTGGAAACTGTGTATACAAAGTTTCATCTAGATAAAATCCAATTCATCTCTCTTCTTATTAACTCTTCGCCACATTATCTAAAATGCAGACTTGACACCCTATTTAATGTACATGCAAGTTTATGAAACCTTACACTGGGACTAGCCTTACGCAAATTAGTTTGGTGTGGATGCCCCTTCACATTAGTTGCAAGAGATGAAGATGGTGTCTTTGGCTTGTCGATCTTACCATCACTTTCCTCTATTTAGGAAAATATATAATATTATTCCCAAAAAAGGGAAAATAATTTTTTGACCAACATTATCTTTAATATCTTGTGCATAGTACATGTAATCTACTCTAACAGAAAACTACAATTCAGACACCGCGAAAAATCTCACAAAGAGTACCATCTTACAAACTGGATTATAAGTGGTGCCTACTTGATTACCTTGTATGCCTAATAAAGTGGCTATAACAAATCTGTATGCACAAAGTGGTGCGTACTTGATTACCTTGTATGCACAAAGAGTACCATCTTACCTTGATTAGCCTCAATGAAGGAAAGACAGCAAGAGTAAATAGATGGACTCGGGCTAATTAATAAAGTCATTTGATGACAATAATAGTTTGCCTAAAAACAACAAATACACTTTTCATAGGATGGATCATGGTTTAAGTTTTCGTTTGTCACTTAATTTGCAACCATGTAATTAACTACTAAATCTTTTATTTATCTGTCGATCAATTTTTTTTAAAAAAATCTATGTTGTAGACATTTTCTTCTAATATTTCAAATATTATTATGTGATCTTTTGAAATATTTCATAATTTCAAGGAAGGAAATATAGCCAATTTTTCAATGTTGCATATGCAATATCTTACAACGTTTCAAATATTGTTTGTACTTTTTGTCGCGTCTATATTATGAAACATACGAGGATAACAGTTGAAACATAAGAGCCTTTTCAGCATTTTCCCATTGTAAATATGTTAGTAACAAATAACTAGTCATTCCCATTAACTAATTATTAAACATCCTTTCACTTTATTTTCATAAACAGTGCTAAGTTAATTTGTTTAATAGCTATAACGATGAATGGGTTCAACCAATGCTAAAATGATTCACATCTTTTTGAAATGGAAAATGGTTCACATTTTGAAAGAAAAGAAATTGAAAATTCGAGTACATTTTCTTTGGGTGTGTTGGGGGAAGAAAAGCAAAGTTAACCGACCCCTTCGCCCTTCGTCTTCCCCCGACCCGAACCGAAATTCCCCAAACCCTCTTCCTCTCCTCGCACGTCGGCGGCGCCGCCATGTCCGTCGACGACTGCATAGTCCCGCTCCCCACCACTCTCAGCGAGGGCGCGCGATGTGGCTCCCTCCCCTCTTTGTCCGAGCTCGAGCTGTACGCCACCGCCGCCGCCGACTTGGGCGCGGCGTCGGCGTGGTCCGGAGACGCCGGCGAGGTAAAATTCTCAGTGAGGGAGTTCCTCTATTTAGGAAAATAAAGTTATTCCCCAAAAATAAGGAAAATAAGGTTTTGTACAACATTATCTTTAATATCTTGGGCATAGTACATGTAATCTACTCTAAAAATACTACAATTCAGACACTGAGAAAAATCTCACAAAAAGTAGAATCTTATAAATAAATTGGACTATAAGTGGTGCCTACTTGATTACGTACCTTGTATGCATAACAATGTGGCTTTAACAAATCTGTTAGCCTCAATGAAGGAAAGACAACAAGAGTAAATAGATGGACTCGGCTAATTAATAAAGTCATTTGATGACAACAATAGTTTGTAGTTTGCCTAGAAAAAAACTACATATACACTTTTCATTTCATAGGATGGAGCATGGTTTAAGTTTCCGTTTGTCAGTAAATTTGCAACAGGTAAAATTCTCAGTGAGGGAGCTCCTGAATCGCCTCGTCGCCGAGACCCCAGGGAGGCGCATTCCGCATCGGGATGATCCCGGCCGCCACCTCCGCTCGCTGGCGCTGTACGGAATTTCTCGGGACTGGCTCCTGTTTCTCTTATCTGCTGGTGCATTTGCGCTATGAATTCTTTATCGTTCGGTGTTGGGTTTCGTCTGTGGGCTAGATTGCCATGCCTGTGCTGAAAATCTTGTTCGTACTGCCCCAAGTTACTAGTTAGTTCTGGTCTCATTTTAGTGCAATTAAAATAAGCTGGTCTGCACTTTCCTGTTTCAGCCCAAAGGAGAATCATCATGGCCAGAGCAGTGCTGAGGCCTTCTCGGCACTGTCGCTGCAGGAACCTAAAGATGCTTTGCCAGGGAAGCCAAAGCAGTGCTATCCTTCTGAAGGTGGCGCCTCACGTACTGCGCCAAGGGGGAGATATGCAAGGTAAAGATCATATTCACTTGTTTTGTGTTTTGATATATCTCTGTCCATCCACACATTTAGGTTCCAAGTTTTCATTTCTTGAAAGAAAGTGTGCAAACGCGTTTTTCACAGTTTCCCCCCTTCAAAATATCAATTACAATGACCAAATGGTTACAGCTTTTGCACTTTCAATCTAATGATCTACCTGTGTTTACAAGCTGCATTGATTGTGGAAAAATACCGTTAATTGAAACTGCAATAAAATATGTGGCCTTCTAATCATTCGTGTATTGCTGCTATGGGCTCCTGTACGTGTGGCTGTGCTCACCCTGTTCCTGACATGGCAAGCAGCTATTGAGACCTAGCTTTAACAAACGAAATCTGTGGGCACCTGTTTAATTGAAAGTTTCAAAGTTGAATTTCCTCGAAATCCAGATTTATCTGAAGCCCAGTGCTCTGAGGTGTTTGGTAGCATGACCTTGCTTATGGTTGCTAGTTATTTTGTACTAACTAAATAATATATCAAGCATCTGATGGATCATGTATCGCACGTAAGAAGAATTAAGCACAAAGGACCAATTAATTTTTGTCTTAACTATTTTTTCCTCATTAGGGATTTGATATATGAGGCTTGATAAACCTTTTGTTATGATAATAGGAGTAAAGCGGGTTGGGTTTCCAAGGAAAGGAGCACTCCTGAAGGTTACAACAGTGAGGAACATGCTTCGCGATTTGAATCCCCATTCCTCCCAGGAATGAGCCCAAGCAGCATGGTACGTGCATATAGAGCTAAGTTTAAAGCTCCAGTTGTGGTCCGTCCACCAAAGAATAAGAAATTTCCAGAGGAAAGAAATGCGATCCGAGAAAGAAAAATCATGCAGAATGAAAGGGCCTCGCTGCTCCATGTCCAGACAGCCTTGCGTAAATATAACAGAGCAAACAAAACCGGAAGGTCCCGGGTTCAAGCCCCAGCGTCTGCATATTTATGCGGGTAAGGTTTGGGCGCTATTACAACCCTTCCCCAGACCCCGCACGGTGCGGGAAGCCTACGGCACTGGGTACGCCCTTTTAAACAACACCACGGTATGGTGCTATCTCTTCTGTCCATCTCTTTGGAAATTATCATCTTAAGTTTGAATATTCGATTTAATTGTACTTTTTCGTTCTGTTTTCAGTTTGAACTGGATGAGATAACAGTGAAGTGTCAGTTTTTTGAGTTTGGTGGGCCTTGCTATCATTACAACTTCACAGCTAAGCCTGACAACCATCCCTCTGCCGGTGGCAGTATTGATCGTTTCTTTACTGAAATTAATTGTCCTCTTCAGAGTGAGGATGATGTATTGGTGTGCTGTATTATTGGGGAGAAAGATGCAGGTACACTTATTCTGTAGCTTTGTTAATATTTTTCTTGCTGTCCCTAAATGTTTTTTTTGGCTCTTGTCCTGTGGTAATGTTTCATGCCTTAACAATTCTTCCTTGAAGCAACATTTTGACCTACTTTAGAATAAGCAGCATTGGTATGATTGAATAAAGTCTTGAAACTCTCAGAATGATATTGAATATTGTGCAATTGTACTAGCTTAAATTTTGCAGCATGAAGCAAATGTTGTCACTTACCATACTGCAACAACGAAAAAAAATCAAGCAATTAAGCACAGCGGTACATTTGGAATAAATTTCTCCTTGGTCCTGACTGTAATAACCTCCTGGGCATAAAATATAGTGTATTCAACTTTACTTGGGTTACTAAGTATATCATCTGATTAATGAAGGCATTCTCGAGCATGAATTACATATGTTGTAATTTTTGTTTATTTATTAACATTTAGCTAACTTTCTAACAATTTTAGGTCATTGCCACGCCTGTGAGAATTATCGGCCTATGATGGTTCATCCATCAAGTCGTGCATACGGTTGTGGTAATACTACTGCTATTGATTATCCTGATGAGGACAGCTCAAGCTCAGATAGTGACTACTAGAGCTCCCTTGGTGACTCTTTGTATCTTGTGACAGCTCCTCAGATAGATCCAACAACAGTGGCTAGGTTTGGCTGTGATTCGTCATTTGGGGCTTCGGTGACAATTAATGAACTTGAAATCTTCCGGTGGTGCTTCCAATGCATATATTTTGCAATATGAAAGGGGTTGTAAACTTCACTATCAATCATATAAACTTGTGATTACATACGCTCTATGTTCTATGTATGGCCGTACAGGAAGATTTTTGAGCCTCGTGAGTTTTCTTCGCTATCAGGAGGCTAGGGCTGAGATGTACGATCCAAGGCAAAGATTACTGCGACATAATCTGCTCATGTTGCCACAGTACCAGTGTACCACATATTACCGGTTGCTACAAACTTGTGGAAGTGTTACAAAATTTTACATAAACACGATAAACGACCATGGTAACAAAAATGCATTCACCAAATGTAGTTTGCAACAATTGAAGGTGAACAACCACGGTAGAGGCAACAACGAACTCCATTCTTCCTAGCATAATCTGCCTACCTAAAGCCTTAGTGCATTGCAACATATCAACAAATCGTGCACCACAAATGCCTATTGATACATGATTATAAGAATAAGATATTGCTACAAATGAATTTTTTTGGAACAATAATGCAACAAATGAAAACAAAACTTCGAACAATACTACACTATGTGGCAATAAAAATCAAACCAAATGAAGCCAGCAGAAGCTACTAAGGTAGAGACCTATTAGAGTGAGAACGGTGATAATTGGATGAAGGCCGATCTCAATTCAATCAAAGTAACAAAATTTCAAACAGAAATATAAAAAAACAGATTTTGAATTGGCTTCTACTACACCCACTCCAAATTTCTATTCATTGTTGACTTTTTTTCACAACGTTTGACCATTGTCTTATTCAAAAAATTATGCAAATATCATTTATTTCATATATTTAGACTATTTTTTTGCGGATGACATTTAGAATAAATTTTTGAATGACACAAATGGTCAAACGTTGTAAGAGAAACAAATCAATAACGAATAGCAATTTGAAAGGGAGGGGTAGCTAATTTTACTTGCCAAATAATGTGTATTCTACTGGCTCTATTTGCATGTTGAAGAGATAATGGTGTATTCGTATCAGATCAAACTGCAAGTTGATAGGGATTAATGGTTATCCCTATTGATTCTACTTACATGCCAACACTATTACTATATACAAAGCCAAAAAGGGAAATAAATAGCAAATAAAGACATATGAAAGTGAACAAAACCTTTGGGATCATCGCGGGTAAAACTAAAAGTTGATAAAATCACACATTTCCTTGGTTTTTTGACAAATGGAGGTCATGGTGGGGGCAGGTAGTGGTGTGGCCATTGTTGTAGTATCGCCACCAAACTTGATACGCATGACACGCAAACAAAACTTTATATTTGAGCAAAGAGCTAACAGTTAAAAGAAATTGTTATGACAAAAGGACATCAGATTAGAGTTGTGATAACTTATAATTCTTGTGAACAAATTGCACAAGACAAACACATTTAGGCCTCGTTTGGAACAAGGGAACGGCACAGGAATTTTGAAGGAACTTCCTGCAATCCAAACAGCTCAAATCTTCCATTCCCACGTTTTGGAATCCTATAGTTTTTCACTTTTCACTTCCTCTCGTTCATGCGTTTTTTTTCCAATTCCTTTTGTTTTGGGATCCTTTGTTCCAAACAGGGCCTTAGTTTAAGCATGACAATATGTTATGCAACTCCTTCAAAACAACTTCATGTACTCTGCTCATTATTTGCCAAGTCTTCAATAATCAATCAAGCATCATTTCCCAAATTTTCAGTCATGAGTCAAACATTGTTTCATGAACTAAATAATATAAATAAAAAACTAGATCGTTGCGGATCAAACATAACCATTATCGTGGGGAGTCCTTAGCTTTTGCGGAACAAGCCCGCAGCCAATGTATAAACCCACAACTTTCTTGTCAGCTCCACGGCGGTCTAACAACCTCGGCCTCCCGGCCATTTCGACGAACGTCTCGCGTGCACCACGCCGCAACCCCACCCCGTCTCCTCCGATCACTCCTCGCGGCGCCTAGACCTCGGCCCGGCTGGTGGCGCGGCGGCGCCAGAACCCGTGGGTGTATGCTCGGGGCCTCGGGTGCGGGATGCAGCGATACTCCGCCATCCCTTCTGCTCGGCGCTCGCACGCGGCCTATCCCCACGCTGCTGCATTCCGGCGTAAAGCACCAGGTCCGATGCGCCCGCCGAAGAAGAGGAAGATGGAGGGCTCCAATGGAGGTTGGTGGTCGGCGTCGGCCTCCGCGTGCGCCTCCCGCGCGGAGGAGAGTTGAAACGTCCATGTCTGCTGTTGGATATGTTCCAAATTCACATCCACGATATAGGCCAGGCTTGGGCCGGAGTGAAGCAAAGGCCCATCGCGCTATGGTTTCTCACAGGATTGCATAGTTTAGTCCCACCTTAGTAACACAACCAAGCACAGGGGCGTGAGCCGCCTATATATATGTAAGCCTATGTAGACGGTAGGGCAAGACAAGGCATCTCATATGAGCCATGTATCATCCCTACTTGTAAACTCTCCTCAATAGTGATTGTCTTCCGTGGTTTTTCCCCGCAAGGGTTTTTCCACGTTAAATCGTATCTCGCGTTTGATCTTGTTTTACGCATTATTTTACAACAAGTGGTATCAGAGCTTGGCACGAGATTATCTAAAAAAAATATTATGGTCTCAGTTTTCTTCGTCTCGCCAGTCGGATCAAATTCGTCGACGTAGAGTTCAAGACGGAATCGATTTCCGTATTACGGCCACCGTGAAGATATACCGGAAGCTTTCCAGAGTTGCTCGCTGGACGTATACAGGAGTTGTACACAGGCTGCAGGTTATTGCTAGAGTTACACAGTAACGTTTCTAGATTATTTACTGCAGATTATGTTTTTCTGGTTATTTCTCTCATATGGCTTCTATGATATATGATTTCCGCTGCTGGGACATATTGAGATTTGAGGAGATATTGGGATTATTATTGATCACTTTGAGTTAATTCATATCAGCCTAGTGGTTTCTTTTACTCTTATGGAGTTGGTTAATTGAAAGTGAAGGTTTTGCTCCGAATTAAGTCCGAGATGGAGGATTTTAAGTGCAACAGAGGAGGTTTGTTTGACTAGATACTGCAGTGTTTTGTATTGCGGGAGCAGTACGTTTATTGCTGTCTTTGCTCGTGTTGAGGGATCTAGTTTAAAGTTGCTGCATAGATACTACAATGTTTTGTACTAGCCAACATTCAGTACATTTATTGTTCAAGGTGGAGACGTCCACTCATGACTGCTACAGAAGGGTCTATTGCAGAGGTTTATACTCCGTTGGTTGCACATTTATGCCTACATCTGAACCATGTTTGAATGGAGCAGCAATTTCAGATCTTCATTGGATAATTATACCACGGGTGATATTGCGACTTTATGTCGTTTGATGATTGAGCGTTATTGCCATTTGAGGTCAGTTGCACAGACTCAGACTTTTGCTGGGATTATGAATTTGTTGAAGACCCAGATTGTTCGTCTGCTTTATTGATAGCTGTGTGTGTTTTGGACTATTGGTTATTTGCTCAATTGAATACTCAAGTGATCTTACTCATTGGTGTTCGATGGACATTGGCATTCAAGATTTAAATATGAAGATTTTTATTCGTCTACAAGAGAAATTTGTCTCAAGGTGGAGTTTGTTGGATATGTTCTAAATTCACATCCACGATATAGGCCAGGCTTGGGCCGGAGCGAAGGCCCATCGCGCTATGGTTTCTCACAGGATTGCATAGTTTAGTCCCACCTTGGTAACACAACCAAGCACAGGGGCGTGAGGCGCCTATATATATGTAAGCCTATGTAGACGGTAGGGCAAGACAAGGCATCTTATATGAGCCATGTATCATCCCTACTTGTAAACTCTCCTCAATAGTGATTGTCTTCCGTGGTTTTTTTCCGCAATGGTTTTTCCACGTTAAATCGTATCTCGCGTTTCATCTTGTTTTACGCATTATTTTACAACATCTGCCACCTCGCTGCGGCGCACAGCTTCTCGCCGCTCGCCGCGTTCCTCTACCGCGGCCGCGCGCGCCCGAGGCTGGAGCACGTCGACATCAACCTCCGCGTCTCTCCTGGTTGGGACTTGTGCTTCCCCGAGCTCGCCCCCACGCTTGGCGAATGGGTGAAGGATGGCTCCGGCGTGAGCGCTGCGTCCGTGCGCGGAAGGGAGGGTCGCCAGGCGGTTGCGCGCCGCAACTCGCCGGTCGCGCACGGCGTCCCCCGGCCCGCCACGACCACGAGCGCGCCACGCTGGGGCATGTGCATGTCGGGCTCCGCCGTGCTGGTTTGGGCTACTACGACTTCCCCCAAGCCCCCTTCGTACCAGGTTGTCAGGACCCCTGCTCTCCTACCCTACCGAGGTGAGCGACGCGCTCCGCGTTCGGCGCATCGGACGGCATGGCGGCAAGGCGCGCAGCCCAGCTGAGGCGCAACGCAGCTAGCTCCAGGCAGCCGCGACCGCGACGGTGGGCAGCAGCTTGGACTTGGAGGACTACTTGCAGCCGGGTTCGCACTCGCTATGGATGATGGTCTTCGACGAGATCAAGGGTGGGGAGGACAGGCAACTCAACGACGTCAGCAGTGGCGGCATCTGCACTCATGAGACTGTCTTTCGCCATGCTGAGCAGAGCAAGGAGAAGCTCAACCGATTTGATGCATACGAGGTGCGGGAACCCTACTCCCTAATCCTACTTGGTACTTGGTTGCTGGTGCTGCTCAGATTACTTTGATGCTGAACACTGAAATTAAATTACTAGTCCATATGCATCACTGTGAGACTATGATTTGACACGTCTGAGCCCTCTTTTTAGGTAATGTCATTGATGTTTCCTTGTTACCTAATGGTTACTGTTAGTTTGGTTTTAGTTGGATACAGAGTTCTAGTTTTCAAGATATGGCGAAATTGTGTGCAAACATGGCATTCCCAACATTTGCATACTGTTCTATATGCTGTAATTTACAAGAATTTTTCGGAACATAAGGAAGATCGCTATACACACTGTAAGTGTTACCCTACATGGCATTTCTTGCAATTTCTGTTGCATATTTCTTATTATTACTATTGTGGCATAGCATCATTGCCTCGTGGCCTTTCTTGGAATATTATGTTCAAAGGTGAAGGCGTCATAGTAAAGTAAATGACTCTGCATTTGTGTTGATTCTCTAACTGCAGACCAACCCATTCAAGGAAAGAAAGGATCACAATGAGATTGGTCATTTTCTATGTGCTGACCTTGGATTTTCAGATGCTTTTGAAAGCTGTACGAGAACACAAAGGAACTGTAAACATGCTTCTAAGGTCTGCTATCTGGATTTCCTCTTCAATTACCTTTCATGGTTTTCCTGTGCTGAGCTTCTCTGAAACATCTGGCACCAGATATTCCTGGCAATATATCTAAACCAATCTGGATCTACATGTGAATCTCAAGAACTTTATTTTTACCATTTTTTGTGAAATATTGTTTTTATATACTGATGTAGTTTTATGTTTCTAGTGTGGTTCTTTTTCATATGCTTGAAGCCACTATATTTGTTTTAAGGCTACAACGGGTTTTGATAGGTTGATTTGATCCCTGCAAATAAAACAGCTGATTTATTTTATAGGATCCACTGCATTGTGATTATTGCAAGCATACCTGCAATGGAGCCAAAGCCATGGCGATTGCTTTGTTCAGATATGAAGCCAGAGAGGTTTATATAAATGTTATACAAGTTTTAATTAGTATTTTATCTAGATAATAAATTATCCTTTCCTAAAATGATAATGCATTTTCTTGTTATAAATTTATTAAAGACTCTGAACTTATTTCCCATGTTTCAGTAAATTTATTGCCTATTTCATAAACTTACATTGTAGGAAATTATGGGAGCTGATCAAAGAGCTATTGAAGCCTGCACTCCTGGCGAAAACATCGATGACTATAGTATGTTTGCTCCAGATTTTAGTACTTCCCACATAATGCAACCAAAATAACAACCGAGCTCGATTATTAGACTAAATAGCATATCATAAATCATTTTTATATTTTCAGTAAGTAATGTTACTGTTGCTGCCTATCTTTTTGTAGTATACCAGCAGTTTCAACTAGTGCGAGAGCGGACATTGACAACATGGAGAAAGAAGCTGCTCTATGTTATGGATATAATCTCACAAATTCGGACCCAACGCCCAGGTATGTGCTTTTAATCACTCTGCCACTAAAAACTTGATGGGATAGTCATAGTGTCCAAACAGTGCCATACATGGAACTACCTCATCTTCCCTGCTTGTAGAAATATAATATCTTACCTCTATTCTTTGTTTCAACTAGAAACCAACCAGCAAACTGATGAACAACTGTAGTCACTACCTTGTAAGACAATTTACATTAGTATTTACTTGCTTGCCATAAAAAACAACCCTGAAGCTAGTTACTGATGTCTGGAACAGTAGATACGGGCATCCTGTCCTAACTAACCTTTCTTTGTGCAAGCAACATCATTGCGATCCTGTCCTAACTAACCTTTCTTTGTGCAAGCAACATCATTGCGAATGTATGCATTGCATGAACCTTACATTGTGAAATTTATACACAATACCATATGATTAGTTGGTAGAGTTGAGACATACTCATCCATCAAACAAGAAATGGGAGTGTCGCCACTTGACTTTTTATGCTCATCATCAGTTAAAACAAACCTTTTCGTGTTTGAGCTGAAAGCACTTCCATTCTTGATTCAGGCTATGCATGGTTTACCGACATTGTATGAACAGTTAGGACGTCTTTGTTTGCAGTATTTGAACCGTTAATGGAAGGCTTTTCTGTTGAACAAATAACACCTTTATTTAATATGATGGCTCTTTTAACATGATTGTTGTAATACGATTCTGCCACCTTGTAATATGATGACTAATGTAATGATCTTCTACCATCTTCTTGTACTATTCATTTATTTTGCACTATTGTAATAATTACTTTATATGTGTTCGGATGTAAACAGTAATCTGTTGAAGTACAATAAAACACCATAAATATGTATATGTGTCTTAATTGACGCATGACAACTATCTGCCATTACATTATTCAGGCCTAGTGGCCTTAAGGAAGTATGTGTGCTGCAGTCTGCTTCCATTATCTATTACTAGTCCTTAATGCGCTGCACATGACAATTTCTCAAGCCCTTTTCGACGATTTACCCTGAGGTCGGCTCTAGTGGTGCTAGTCTGTAGGTATTTTTTTAGATAATGGATAATATATTACCCGGCCTTGACCAGAACGGCTACGGCCAAACAAAAAAACATAAAAATTATTACATCCCATCATGGGGCTCTAGTAGTCCTACACGACCACCAAGATCGTTATAATACGTTTACAGACCTTACAAAGAACTGAAAACGCTGGACACCAACCACCATTGATGCTTCTTCGAAGGCAACAGCACGAAGACTTGGCGCAGATACTGCTAACCACCATCCGAACTGTTACGCCATCCAATGCCTCATTCGCCCTGCGCTGAATACCGAACATAGTGTCCACACGGGAGAACTGCCCAGCTTTGGCGACCAAAAACTTCGACGACGCGCCTGCACTGCCGCCGCCGGCCTGGAGAAACCAGGCTAGGTTTTCACCCAGTTATTGATCAACAACGGGCGCAACAGGAGACGGTCTGACCAACAACTTCAGTAGCGCCTTCAACAAGGTGTGTGTCACAGACACTTCACTGCCACCGGTCCGGTACAACATGCCGGACAAGGATTTCTCCTAAATTGCCGCCACCACAATCACCACGGTCGCCCTCACCAGAAGGACACCAGCATCTTCGCACAGCCACAGGACGCCGCCACCGCAAGAAAAGGCGCACTCCGACCGCCGTCGACGAACGCCGCCACCCGGAGCAAGGTTCCGCCGGCAAAGGAATGGCACCAACCCGTGGGGAAGACGGTTGCACGACAGCTAGCGAAATCCACCCAGATTGCCCCCGTGAGGGCGAGTGGAGCAATTAAGGCGTTGGATCTATCTCTTCGTAACCTCCATGGAACGCGCCGGATCTGCGCCGGGCGGACGCGTCGCGAAGGTCGGGCCCCGGCCGCCGGCCTCCGCCCGAGCCAGCCCGCCCCGGATCCCCAGATCTAGGCGCAAGGCCGCCGGATCCAGGAGTGGAGGCGGCCTTAGGGTGTAGTATATACTTAGTAGTAGCACCCTAGGGTTCAATGAAGAATTGTGGCTGTTACACTAATCTCTAAACTTAATGAATACAACTGAGTGGCACACAATGTTGGCGACCAATGGGAGTACCACAAGTGCAGGAAAAGAGAAGATGGCCACAAATAATTCAATCTTCTTCATTGTGGTGAATCCTTTTATTATTGCTGTTATCTTCTATACATCAACTTACCTTTTATTATTGCTGTTTATCTTCTATACGTCCATTTAATATGCTAGTGGAGTGTACATTGCTCTTCATTATTGCAGTATATCTCTTATATACAATATGTTTATTTCATTATATGTAATCTGTTAGGTGTGTGGCTAGTGTGCTAATGTTGTAAAATTGAACTCTTCATTATTGCTGTCTATCTCTTACATATACAATATAATGCCTTATTTCATTAATAACCCATTAGGAGAGTGCACTTACTATGCCACTGTTGCTGCCATGGAGTCACGATTCAAAGCTGCTTATGCTTCGCGTCCATTGGGCGAGCAAAGAGAATTCACCATTCGCCTATCACCTGACCATTTGAAAAGTATGGTAGAAAATTATTACAGCTCTAAGGGAAGGCACTCGATCAGCGCCTTGAAATATGCCTCAGACCGGATGGCTGTTAGGAGGGCCAAGGGTCTATTGGGCCTTAGCCCATTAGGGTTAATTAGGGTTAGTTAGTCTAATCCTCTCTATATAAGGAGAGGAGATGTATCCATCTAAATTAAGCAAGAAGAAGGATTCCCTCCTCTTGCCCGGCCGTGGGCAGCAGCCCCGCGGCCGGCGTTCCAGCGCCCTCAACCCTAATCCCCTCTCCCTCTCAGCCCTCTTCCACCACGTACCGCGGGTGATGTAGCACCCAACCCCTAGCAGATCCATAACATCTGGTATTAGATGGCTTTGGTTTCGATCCCCCTGACCTTTATTCCGGCGCCGTCACAGTTCGCCTACTACAGCATCCCGCTGTTGCAACGCTGCACCTTCAAGAGGCCGCGACACCGCACCCCGATGGATCGGATTTCTGCAGCAGCAGCAATCGCTACCTGTCCAACGTCCGTGGGGGTGCGTCTCCAGGCGCATGTGGATCCATCTTATCATTCTCAACCTCCTACCATCTTCTACCTCCAGCCTTAATCCACCTCTCGCCTCCCTGTATCCAGACGGCCGAGGTTGGATGTACAGTGTTACGGCCGATAGAGATAACATCTTTTGTCACGGGAGTTGATTCATTTGTGAAGGCTGCGAGGGCATACAACACAAGTGATGGATATGTGTACTGTCCATGTATTGATTGCATAAATCAGAAGCATTTTCGAAACATCGAGCAAATCCGGCGTCATTTGTTTTGTACTGGTTTCATGGCAAACTATAAGATTTGGAACAACCATAAAGGATGAAGGTGAGAATGAAACCGCACAACAAATTGTCGTTGAGAAAATTGCGAAAAATATTCCAGTTGGCCACACAGGATGATACGAAAAATGTCGATGAATCTTTCATGAAAAACGTCGGTGTTCCACGGGCGCGTGCAGAAGGTGGGCCGCGAGCTGGGGTTCCACGGGCGCGAAGGAAGCATGCTCCCAATTGGGCCTGGCCTTTTGGTGCGCTGCTCGTTGGGCCGCTCCCTGCAGCTGCCGTGGGATCCAGGCGGCTACTCTCGTGCCGCTCGTGAAGGATGTTCGCGTTCGTCTTCTCTTGAGGAGTTAAAAATAAAGAGTCCTAATTTATTTTCGAATAATGAGATGAGCCGAGATGTAAAAGGCTTATTTTTAGGTGTTTGGTTTAGAGTTCGTCGAGTCGTTGTTAGGTCGCAGCTCGAGGACGAGCTGCAAGTCCAGGTGGGGAGTAGCGTTAGGAGGGCCAAGGGCCTATTGGGCCTTAGTCCATTAGGGTTAATTAGGGTTAGTTGGTCTAATCCTCTCTATATAAGGAGAGGAGATGTATCCATCTAAATTAAGCAAGAAGAAGGATTCCCTCCTCTTGCCCGGCCGTGGGCAGCAGCCCCGCGGCCGGCGTTCCAGCGCCCTCAACCCTAATCCCCTCTCCCTCTCAGCCCTCTTCCACCACGTGAATAGTACCGCGGGTACTGTAGCACCCAACCCCTAGCAGATCCATAACAATGGCACAACTGCATGGTGTGATGAGTCAAGACGACTTTGCAGCAGGTCATGCTACTGGAGCTGAGGTAAAATCAAAATGCTGTCTAATAGAAATTTTAAAATTGAAATTATACAAATATTTGTTTCAGCTATTTTATTTTTCCCATATTTTCTTCATTGCAGCTGAAAAGGTACAGAGTTAAGTCATACCATTCACTATCCAATGATGAAATGCAATCAATTGATAGCTACCTGGATGATGGAGAGGTCATACTGACCAGCTTCCGAGTATCAAGAGCCGACCTCACCATACTTCCTCACGAGATATATAGGTATAAGGCAGCTAATGCACAAGGGGACACCCTGGACTCAGGGAAGCTGGCTCCCCACAATGTGCATGCTGTTGTCTTGACTGGGTATGGAGATGTCGAGAAGCAAGATGATAGTGTTGACAATGATCAAGACGATAGTTCTCTTGAGAAGGATATGTTTTTTTTCCGCATAGAGAAGGATGTGTTTGAGACCTACTATGAGTACCTTAACAGTTACAGCCATCGATGGGGGGTGAATGGCTTTGGATTTCTGTACGCAGATTCTTTACGTAAAACATACAGACTTACGGTTGAGTGTTAGTTTAGACACAATACAAAAGGTTGGGTACTTGGGTCGCATGTGGTTTGTTTTGTACCTGTTCAACCTCTTCCAGCACACTCTTTCTTTTATGAAATGTTCAGTGCTATAATCTGTTTCTTTCCGGTTATACTATTGAACAAGCCTTCTTGGGTTTATACATGAAAATTTCTTGACACATCTATGACATGTCCATAGAGGATGCTAAACATTTGCAGCTTCAGTATATTTGACAAGTTCCTTAAAGAATTAACAAAAAGACTAGTCACTTATTAGTTGGGGGTGTCCTAGGAACTCCACCTTGATAATGAATAGCAGTTGTACAACGATCACCTCATTGCAACTTGTAAATTACTATTGATTATCCAGGATATAAACCACACTTTGCATTATGTTGTGGTCTTGTAAGCCGTGTATGATATGAAATTATCGGTGCCTGGAAGCAAATCCTGTGGCAGTACAATTGTAGAAAAAAAACTCATGATTGAGTTTTGAGTTTTGATCCCAGTATCATCCCACACTGACCTTAAATTACTTCCTGCCAAGCCACAAAATAACATGAAGCAAACATGCCAAACACGCTGCTAAGCGGGTTCCTATAAGCTCATCATTGTGATATCCAGATGAAGCTAGAGCTAGGTGCAAGCCAATAACTGGAAATCAGCGGATAAGTGAAACTCCTGTTTTGTATTGCTGACTTATGCCATCACTTGCCATGACTGTAAATCTTGCTCACATACTAATTTGACACTTCTGAACTTTCGAAATATGTATATCTTTGAACTCTCAAATAAATGCGTAATTGTGTATCGAGCTATTTTTAGAGAACAATGCACATCAACTGTTAGTGAAGACAATAAAGGTGCAACCTTTTTTTTTTGTTTCAGTGGTGTGAAGTGCTCAGATCACCACCGTTCATCATTATGCGGACAGCCATCACCTGAACATGGTTACTACATATCACTGATGGCGTGACATCGTTGCATGCGAGGCGAAAATGATGTATTTCTTCCAATCCACTGGTTGGGGAATTTGGATCCAGATTTTTTATTTGTAATATATTTTTGGTACAAGTGGAACGAATTATTGTCGTTTTGTCATGGACTCATGGTCCATCAAACAAACACTAGCTCAGACCAAGGACTGAAAAACCGAGAAGATGTGAAGAATAATGCAGCCTGTTGAACTTGAAGCCTGTAATTGGGCGATATTAAAGTTTCTAGTGATTGAAGAATTGACTTTGTCGATATGTGTCTAGTACCCAAATGGTAATTCAAATCCTAATAAAGTTTAATTTTATCCTCCAAGAAAAATATCAGTCGATCACACCAGTTTTATTCCATATAATCTCGAGAAGAAGCGTTTCTGATCAATGAACATCACCTACCACAAGAAACGTACACTCCAGTTCAGAACAATGAGAGGCAGCAGAACAGATCAAGCGACCACCACCATCGATGGCAGGGAGATCGAGCAACGACGAGACGAGATGATCGATCTCTAAGCCGACAGCTTGATCTTGACGAGTTCGCCGTTCTGGACGAGCACGGTGCTGACGCCGGACGGCACGACGGTGTGCTCGACGATCCCGAACGCCCGGCACACGTTAAGCGTGAACTTCTCCGTCGCCGTACGTGCTCCACGCCGGCACGAGCACCCGCCGGAACGCGGCCACCTGCTGCTTCACCGGCGCGTCGGCGACCTCCGGCGGCGGGGCGGTGTACACCAGCACGGCGTGCGTGCCGCCCCGGGCCCCGGCGTTGGTCACGCTCACGTTGAAGCTCACCGTCTCCGTGCACGCGTGGCCGTCGACGTCGTCGAAGAGCGTTGCGGGGCCGGTGCTGGCAACGCCGTGCAGCGCCTCGGCCCACCACCGGTACGGCGGGAGGCCGACGCGCGGCGCCCCCGCGGAGAGGTCCTCTCCTATGTTACCTGATACTCCGATACTGATACAGATACTCGATACGGCAATACTCTGATACGCTATTTTTTAAAAAACATCGATACGGAGATACGTTAATATATGTATTGTATTTATATTTTTTATAAGTATATAATATAAAAAATAAAAATATATACCTAATTCATAAACATTACTCAAAATATACGGAGCAGCTAATTGCCTAAGCATTGATATAATAACTCATCATGTGTTTTACTATTCTTCCTCCTTTTAACATGTGACACAAAATGGTGTATTTATAGGCATGATGTGAGGGATTATGATTTTGAAGTGTCTTGAAAGAATAAGAAATGTATCGACAAAGTACCATGCTTATTTTATTTATTTAAAATTACTAAATTATTCGATACTTATCCGATAAGTATCAGAAGAGTATTGGTGTCAGACAAGTATAGGAGGAGTATCAGTATCTCGTACGCAAGCGTTCGCAAGTATCCGCGCATCCTAGGTCCTCTCTCTCTTTATCTCCTCGCGTTCACTCTTGCTGCCTATACACCACTCACACGGGAAGAGGCGATGACCGAGGCGGCGGAGTGTGACTGTGTGAGTGAACGCGAGGAGAGAAAAAGAGAGAGAGGAAGAGGCGATGGGCGCTGGAGGGCTGGCCACGAGCTGGAGATGCCGACGGATGAATAAGCAAGCACGCCGCTGGGATGGCGTGTTGGTTGTTTTTTGAGAAAATTCCTTATTTGACACTGAAAAACTTACTCATTTCTTATTTGGCCCTGAAAAAATTTTCGTTCCTTATTTGACACTGACTTGAACTTTCATTCCTTATTTAACACTCCCATCAGTTCCGTCAGTTAACTCGGGTGAATAGTACCCTGTGAACAGTAACCCGTGTGTTTAATTAACAAAATGATATCAAAATGACCTCTAAAATTTATGAAATTTTTTGTAGTGATACAAAAGATAGAGATGAACTCATTTTACACAAAATCTGATATATATAATTTAAAATATTAAAACTAAAACTCACCAAAATATGCTACTTTTAAAGACCATGTGAATTTTAAAGCATAAAAATTCTTTCCAAAAACTGTGTAAAAATATCCAATATTCCTAAACATGATGAAGTTATTTATGAAATTATTATACTTCTTAAGTTACATAGATAAATATTTATTTAATTTATAAATTACTCCATCATGTGAAAATATTATTGGATTCTTTTACATAATTTTTTGAAAGAATTTTTATACTTTAAAATTCACATGGTATTTAAAAGTAGCATATTTTGGTGAATTTTAGTTTTAATATTTTAAATTATATATATGAGGTTTTGTGTAAAATGAGTTCATCTCTATATTTTGTATCACTACAAAAAATTTTATGAATTTTAGAGGCCATTTGGATGTCATTTTGTTAATTAAACACACGGGTTACTGTTCACGGGGTATTGTTCACCCGAGTTAACTAGCGGAACTGACGAGAGTGTCAAATAAGGAATGGAAGTTCAAGTCAGTGTCAAATAAGGAACGAAAAATTTTTCAGG
>OAMR01000279.1:331821-374503 GCA_900205405.1 Echinochloa crus-galli
GCTGAGATGGCGCTGCGTTCGCTGGTGGCCGTCATGTGGAAGGCCCTCCCTCGTCGGATGCCGGGCTCTGGCGCCTTCGCCCCCAAGGTGAGACGTAGGTTCCATTATTAGTCTATTAGTCTTTGCACATTGACATGGATTGATCCTCCTGATTATATAACAAATTCATCTGGCCACCCTTGCAAATTTTTTCCTATCATTCCTTATATGCTGTCAATTTTGTGATTCATGAAGCTGCTCAATAACATAGAGCCACGATACAAGTATCCAGCAAACTCCATGGGTTACCAATTCACCTGCTCATTGTACAATTTTGCAGTTGCGTTCATGGGCTCAAGTTTTGATCTTCATTGCTTCATAGAAGATTACAAATGCCTTTCTGGTTGAGAGTTGTTTGCTGAAATAATAGGTATCTGTCAGTTTGGTAGTGTAGTTAATGGCAACATATTTTATGCAAATTAGGTTCGTATGCAAACTATGCAAACTCCCACCACAGACGATAGATCCCCATCCGATGGCCACGTAAAAAGGTGAAAAATTTTAACACTTAAACCCTCTCAGTATTGATTTTCCTGACCTAAAAATCCCTCCTAACCCACCCCACCCTAACGCCGTTTTGTCGTCAGATCCCCGGCGAACCGCCGGGCGTGGGACGGACGCCGCCGTCGAGTCGCCCGCCGGCCCCTCGCCGAGCCGGCCTCCTTCCCAGCCCCGACGCCCCCTCGCCAGCGCCGCCGGTCCTTCCGCCGCTCCCTCACCAACGCCGCCTGGCCCTTCCTAGCGCTGCCGCCCCTTCCAAGCTGTGAGGGCGCCAGACGGAGGAGCTCAGAGGGCGCGGCCGAAGAGCGCATGGAAGCTGACGAAGACTGCAGGCGTCACAAATCCTCGCGTCCTCTCTCTGCAGAGCCGTCAGGATGGACATGGCTGCCGCCGTTGCCGCAATCCCCCTCCTGCTGTTCCTTCCGCCCATGGGGTTTTCTTGCGTCCCTGCTCGAATTAGATTGCTTTGGTGTGGCCGTGGCTCATGGGGTGGACAATCTTGACACCTTCAACGCTGATTAAAAATCAAAACGAATCATTGTAAGATCCTAGAGCTCAGTACCTACCAGGCTACCACTAACCAATGATCTGAATCTCACGCTGCACAGATTGCTTCGATCACCAAGTGTCGTTCAGAAGGGCCGGCGGGCTGATGAGGGGGCGGCGGCGCTGGCCAGGGGGACCGAAGTGGAGGCGAACCTTCAAGTTAGGCGCACCTTCAAGTTTTAGCTCATGAGCAGCAAACTACACGTGATCAACGAACATCACGGTAGGAACTTATACCAAAGAGCCACTCTGACAACCTCAGTTATGCCATGAGTAAGACTGCTCACTGCAGCTGATTGATTGCCATGCAAACTGAACGAGTCTTTCTCATACGGGATTTTCTTGTTGCACAACCCTCACTTCAACCGCGAACTCTGCATCACTGTATCTTATACAAATTCTTCACCATTCTTGCTAAATTCTTGGTGCTGCAATAAAATGAATGAGCTTATTGAAATTGCTGCATTGCTACTGTCCTGACGCCCTTGTACAAAGAACATATACAGGCCAGAGTGAACAAATCCTTCCAAATATTTAAAGAGCAAAAATGCAATCATGTATGTTGCATCATAAATGACCAAAGAGATGCGATAATGTATATTCAATCATGTCAACAAGGTGCAAAATTGTGTTTATATATCCTACATCCTTTTAAGAAATTGACCCCCCATGACCTTGGAAAAAAGGTCTGCGCTCTAACAAGTAAACCAAACAGCATACGTACATGTGCCGGAATGATGATAAACTAACTCTTTTTTATCTGCAAATGTAATTCAATTATTACTAGTAATGTCAACTGATGAATTATAATATTTCAAATTCATAATATTCGACCAATATAGCTCTAGAAATATTGTTACATATTCCCTTTTCTAAAAAAAACATAAGACTCAACTAAACTCATCGTAACCAAGGAAGTTGAATAAAATTTTGAAAGCAGTTAGTGTATCCTTGTATTCAGTTTCCCGCAAATCTTTTGTAGGATCATTACAAAAAAAATATTTGGGAAAATTAAATGCAAATCTGGTGCATCGTTTTTAAACCTACCTAATTCTTGTACATTATTATTTTTCCATATTATGCTTACATCTGAAAACATGCAGCATTTTTAGAGGTAAAATATAAGTACCTATAATAAAAAATTATTTGGCGCAAAGAAAAATGCAAATTCACTGGAATAGCTAAATGTTGCATTTTATGAAATGAATGGAAGTTTCACAAAAGGAAATCAAGATGAAAAAAATACAAGACATAGGATATTTATAGACATTAAAATTGCATGTGGCAAATAAAGAGATCTCAAAAATATTAACAAACAATTTGACGAACTTAATTGGCAAAATAGCACAAATTCGGAGAAAAGGTCTCTAAATGATAGCTATACGAAACCAGAAAGTATTTATGCATTCTCAGGCCAATAGCTCCAATAAATGAACAAAATCTTCTAGATTTCAGAGCAACTTGCAGGTGGAATGGACAAGTGGAAAGCCACTGCGTGCACAACCTTGAGGCCCCACCAAAAATCTTGAGATGCATGTGTCCATCTTTGTTACTTACCGTCTGCAGTGACCATGGCCGTTCCTAGGGCCGCGGCTTTGCATCATGCGCCGCTGCTTCGTGCTGGTCTCACATCTTAGGCGTGCAATCTATCTCCACCGTCATGGAATCGCATCGCAGGCGGGCGATCTCCAGTCAGGGACTCATACCATGCATTGGAAGCTGTGGGATCGCCGTCCCTATGCGATCACGCGCTGCGAGTGTCTCGCATTGTCAAAACAAAGAGCAACGGATAAGCACATTGCATTGCGGATTAAACTTGCAGTAAGTGTCAAAGGTACGGGACAATTTGCGTACTAACCAATTTTGTGTCATGATGGAACCCACAGGACGAGTTTGAGAGGCTACAAGAAAATAAATTCTCTATCCAAGAAGAAGCTCTGCACACAGTACGTTACAAGTTACAACCGCTGTGTTTTTCAGATAAAGCAGTAACTTGTGTGTCAGATAAAAAGAGAATTACTACACATTTCTTGAGTTTAGGTACAGAACAGATGCAATTGGTCGGTGGAAACTGGGAAGAGTACGGAAAAGCAAAGGAGGTCTTGCTACCTGGTAGTAGTTTAATTAGGCTCTGACTATTGGTATTGTTCCTCGAAGCTTGAGGCACTCCCTCTTTAACTCCTTATTTCCGCTAAAACTGACATCCAAGGTTACCAATGAGCTTGGGGGCCTGCCCTTGGGCAGTGACCGGATGGCTGGACAACGCCGGATCGTTAATTCTCTTAGTGAACTTGGGAGGCCGTCCTTCGGCAGTGATTGAATGGCTGGACAATCATCGATGTATAGAATTTGCAAGGGAATTGGGAGGCTACCCTCAGGCAGCAGCTGGATGGCCTTACAATGCAGCACCTTTAATTCCGTAAGTGAACTTGGTAGGCCGTCTTTGGGGATGACTGGACAGTGATTGATCTCTAATCTCCTGAGGCTGGGAAGAAGCCCAGATAGCCCAGCGGGCAGGGAGTGCAGATTATTGCAGGCACCAATTTGAAGCTCCTGGAGGGAAGTGAGCTTCTTAAGTGCCCATTCTTGCTCCTCTGTGAAGCACTCGATATTATCGTTGCTATAAAAACATAACTTGGTGAGGGAGGAAGAGAGGTGGGCACACATGGGCATGGAAAGTGTTTCTGTTACGTCATCCGTCGTGAGCTCCTGCAGCCCGACACGCCGGAAACCATCTTGTTCGCATGTCCCTGAGGCCGCCTCTGTTCCAGAAAGTAATTTCGGGGTTCCACTAGTTGCTAATACTGTGAGCGGGCCTTGCGTGAGAAGAGGCCATATGCCCGCACCTCTTAGATTACAATCACGTATCAGTAGTCTGGTGAGGTTTGAGGGAGGCGCTAGGGTTAGCGTGCCTTCCACGCCATCAAGATCCAGACTTTGCAGGGAGGCAGGGAATGGGGAATACGAGGAGGATGAACCGGAGAGGAACATAGGACAACTGGATATCTCCAATGATCGGAGGGATCCCAAACCTCTGAGTCCTCCTCCAGGTACCGTTATGTCATCAATCGGACAGAAGTAGAGGCTTAGATTTGGGCACTCGACAATTGTCAACTCCTCTATCAGGGGAGGCAAGAGCAGCAGTCCTTGTGCTATTTCTTCTATCTCCTCTTCTCCTCTCGGATGATGCTTCTGCAGTCCAATATTTCCGTCCTCTGTTTTATTTGTCTGCTTCTTCGCCACACCCAGCCTTGTTACCATTTCACAATCCCTTAGACCCAACTGGGAGAGATTTGGGAAGTAAGAGAACAGCTGTGTCAATTCCCTGCCGCTAGCATTACAATTAGAGATTCCGAGTCTCCCAACTTGGAGAAACTGGTATCGAGATGTCCTGTCACCTTCAGCTGGCCACAAGAGATTAGTACAGCCTGCTAAGCTGAGAGACTTCAGAGATGCTAGTTTTTGCATCTGATCTAGAGGTAAATGTGGGCAATTACGGATTCTCAGATCTTCAAGTTCACTAAGATTATTAAAACCCACCAAATTCCAATGCTCGCAATTCTGGGCCTGTTTATCACCCCAACCAAATTTCAGTTTTTTTTCAGTGAACAGTTGCAAATTGGGAAAACCAGATCCCACTTTTTCTATTTTTGCTCTTCACAGACTGGAAGTCCAAGGAATAGGAGGTACTGACATTAGTTTTGGACAATTTGAAATGACCAGCGCCTGCAGCTTGGGAAACAGGGTCATGTTTTCAACTTGTTCAGCTGGATGGCTAGTACCATTTGGAAATGGTAACTTTACTAGTTCATGGCAATTCTATCTTGTTCGCATGTCCCTGAGGCCGCCTCTGTTCCAGAAAGTAATTTCGGGGTTCCACTAGTTGCTAATACTGTGAGCGGGCCTTGCGTGAGAAGAGGCCATATGCCCGCACCTCTTAGATTACAATCACGTATCAGTAGTCTGGTGAGGTTTGAGGGAGGCGCTAGGGTTAGCGTGCCTTCCACGCAATAAAGCCTCAGACTTTGCAGGGAGTCAGGGAATGGGGAATACGAGGAGGATGAACCGGAGAGGAACATAGGACAACTGGATATCTCCAATGATCGGAGGGATCCCAAACCTCTGAGCCCTCCTCCAACTACCGTTATGTCATCATTCGAACAGAAGTAGAGGCTTAGATTTGGGCACTCGACAATTGTCAACTCCTCTATCAGGGGAGGCAAGAGCAGCAGTCCTTGTGCTATTTCTTCTATCTCCTCTTCTCCTCTCGGATGATGCTTCTGCAGTCCAATATTTCCGTCCTCTGTTTTATTTGTCTGCTTCTTCGCCACACCCAGCCTTGTTACCATTTCACAATCCCTTAGACCCAACTGGGAGAGATTTGGGAAGTAAGAGAACAGCTGTGTCAATTCCCTGCCGCTAGCATTACAATTAGAGATTCCGAGTCTCCCAACTTGGAGAAACTGGTATCGAGATGTCCTGTCACCTTCAGCTGGCCACAAGAGATTAGTACAGCCTGCTAAGCTGAGAGACTTCAGAGATGCTAGTTTTTGCATCTGATCTAGAGGTAAATGTGGGCAATTACGGATTCTCAGATCTTCAAGTTCACTAAGATTATTAAAACCCACCAAATTCCAATGCTCGCAATTCTGGGCCTGTTTATCACCCCAACCAAATTTCAGTTTTTTTTCAGTGAACAGTTGCAAATTGGGAAAACCAGATCCCACTTTTTCTATTTTTGCTCTTCACAGACTGGAAGTCCAAGGAATAGGAGGTACTGACATTAGTTTTGGACAATTTGAAATGACCAGCGCCTGCAGCTTGGGAAACAGGGTCATGTTTTCAACTTGTTCAGCTGGATGGCTAGTACCATTTGGAAATGGTAACTTTACTAGTTCATGGCAATTCTTAACAATGAGTACCTCTAGACAAGTGGAGAAATGACAAGGGCCATTTCTGCACCACTTTCTAAGTGTTGGTATGTTAACCAGTTCTAGCATCTTCAGATTCTGAAAGCTTTGTGCTGGGATATCAGCTGGGCAGTCTCTATCTTCCTCACTGGCCATCGACAACTTCCCTAATGGTGGAAGACTTTTCCATGCTACACCTTTAAGACAGAGTTGTTCCAAATTATTAATTGCGAGATCTGCTCCCAGCCAGGTTGGGCAAGTAGGACCACCATGTCCTTTAATGCATATCCTCCGAATACTACTGTGTGGTCTGAGACTTTCGAGAATAGCTTGTTCCTTTTCTGTGTCCTTAGTGGATCGCTCAGTATCCCAATGTAGAGTTAGCTGGTTTACATGGTTAATTTCTACTAATCTTGCTTCATTTGCTTCCTCTATTGCTTTGACCCTTTCAAGGTTACGAATTATTAGTGATCCATGGATCTCAAGCAATGTCCCTAATTGCTTCAATTCAAACCCAGTTCTCTCTTTTTGGACCTCGAATATTGGTAACTCAACGACTTCAGTTTTCCCACCTCAGAAACTCCAGAGTTAAACGTATAATCTGGGATAACAAAATGACGAATTTTGACAAGATTGCTCATGTCTCTTAGACAACCACTGTGATAATTGCATGTTTCTAGATCCAGTACCAACAAGTGATAAAATCGTGTGATGCTAATGGGAATCCTTGATCGATTGTATGGGTCACTCTTAATCCTTAAGTAGCGAAGGTGCACAAGTCTAGAAAAGTTGTGCAACAGATCTTCCACAGTATAAGATGCCCCAGATAAAAAAATTACACGCAAGGCTTTTTCTTCTTTAAGTAAATCACCAAAACTTTTCACAAAACTTCCATGGTATTGTCCAAATAAAAACAGGCTACACAATTTTTCAACTTTCAGTTTTTTGCCTAACATAAATAAGTCTCTTTTATAATTCTCAAAGGTCATTGTATCCTTGACATAAGCATCATCCACAATGATGGACAGATGGCGTATGGATGCTGGAATTTGTAATGTCCTCATTTTAGAGCCTTGTATACTGATATTTTCCTGTGCTGAGACATTTACTGCCAAATCATGTAGTAGGTCATGAACCAAATAATAAGGATGGGCATCGTCTTTTAATTTTTTTTGTAAGAATCCGTAGTTAACCAAGCCATTTAAATATTGTTCTCCAATATCTTCAATCCTCTTGTTTTGATCACTGGAACCTAGTAACCCTAGACCTATCCACAAGTGAATTAGCTCTTCGCTACCAAATTCGTAATCTTCCGGAAATAAAGCGCAGTATGAAAAGCAGTGTTGTAGATGGAAAGGAAGACGGTTATAGCTAAGCCTTAATGCTGGCATGATGTCATCATCGTTGGTCTGATGTTGCCACTCTCTACTTTCCAATACTGTGTTCCAGTAGTCTGAATTAAGGTCCTCTCTTAGTAATCTACCTACAGTTTTCACAGCGAGGGGTGAACCCTTCAATCTCTTCACTATTTCCCACCCAGTACTCTTCAAATTATCATGCCCTTCCCAGGATTGTTGGTCATCAAACACATATGCTAGGAATAAATGCATACACTCTTCATCATTGAGGCGTTCCAGGCTTATTTGACAATCTTTAGAGGATACCATTTTTGCTACCTTTGGAATTCTTGTTGTGACTATGACCATATTACCCCCAGTTCCAACTTTCTTAAATGGAGCTAGTAGTTTTTTCCACTCATCCTCAGGACATTCCCACATGTCATCCAAGACAAGCAAAAAAGGTTTGGACTGTAATCTTTTTCTTATTCGCTCACCATCACTATCATTTTCATTTTCAGCTTGTGCTTTAGGGATGATCTGTTTTACTATCTCTTGTGTCAACCTATTTGCACTGAATTTAAGGGAGACACATATCCATATAGGGACATCGAAATGGCTCTTCACTTCATCATAGATGTGCTGGGTGAAAGTTGTCTTCCCAATGCCTCCCGGACCAACTATTGAAAGCACAGTAAGATTATTTTCACTGTATTTTCCATTGGCAATGCTTTCTACAATATTCCTTTTGTGGTGATCCCTCCCACCATATAGTATGGGCTCTATAATTTCAGGGGTGGTTTCGGGTCGGTCCAAAGCCATGCCTTGTGTTGTGGAACGGTTTGGGGCCAAATGATTTAGCTCAGGAATGGCGCTAGATATTTTGGTACGCAATGAGTTGAGCTGCTCTTGGATTTCTTTCATTCTATTGGACACTCCGACCCTATCAAACTTCAGTTTTGGTATTTGCATAGTGTGTTCTGTTTGCTTTGCATCTTCTTGGTCCTCATCGGAACCACTGTGGTGGTTCCCAGAAGCACATGAGCAGGAGATGAGCTTTAACTTACTAGCCACGGCTGTGGCCGTGTGGCGAGTATTGAAGACGAGGCCACTGACGAAGCCCTTGTTGTTGGCGTCGATGGTCTTGTTGGTTCCCTCGAGCTCGTCCTGGATGCGGAAGTACTCCAGCTCATCCAGCACATCATCGGCGCCGTAGGCCAGATGGTTGAGCTCCAGCAGCAGCTGCCCCAGCGCAGGGCTGCGGACGTTGCGGTCGCGCGCATTGTCCAGCATCACCTGCGCGCAGAGTAGCTCCGTCTTGAGGGCACAGGCCCTGGGGCCGAGCTCCGAGCTTGCTGCCCACAGGTCGAACAGGCCATCAGTGACCGGGCCCAGCGCCTTGCTCACCGCCCAACGAGCTGAATTAATGGCGGCAGGCTCCATTGATCAAAATGAAGGAACCTGCAAGAGGACCGACAGTTTCAAGAAGCTGCTAGTAACTTGTTCCACATATAGCATGATCAGTTTGCCTTCAGCCTGCAGCTAGGAGGAAGAGGGAGGGATATTACACAGTGGTCGCGTGGCCCCTGCGTCGCGCGCCTCGGTACGCCGTGAATCAGCTCGATCGCAGGAGGAGCGTGTGGAGGCGTGGATATGGCGTTGCTACGCGGATGATGCAGATGCTGTGTGGGAGCTTAGACGGATGAGATCGACAAGATTTATAAGGCTGAACAGCCGGCCAGCTGTCTTCAATTCAACGGGTGGGAGGACTGCTGTCGAGACCCCCCAGGTCTACATTAGCTGGCAACGGATTAAACTAAGGAATTGTTTACACATACATTGGCTGGTGTATTTTAGCGGCGTTCACGGCACACGATGCCAGTTCTGTCCTCGATCGGTTGCAGTTCGCTCTAGCTCTCTGCAGCCAGTTTTATGGAACCAACGGTCTGAACTCGCCAATCAAGATACCTTAGCACATGGACCGCTGCAAAAGGCAAAACCATAGCACACAGAGGTTATAACCTAAGGACCCAAACGTAGCCCCTTTTAATCATGATGAAGACTATTTTAGGTTTTTTCATCTTATTTAATCCTAATACTAGCCATCATCCGTGCTAATGCACGGCAGTGAGAGATGTAAACCTCTTTTACTATATGTAGTACTACATGTAGTACTTTAAGAGAGAATATTCCCTCCGTCTCATGAAGCCTGCACTCCTGAGATTCAAAAAAATCTCATAAAAGAGTGCTCTCCTAGCCTTTGAACCACTTAGGCCAGTCTCAGTGGAGGTTTCATGCGAGTTTCATGGCATTAAATGCGCTGATGTGGCAGAGGATAGAGAGTGAAGAGTTTCATAGGATGTGAGAGGAGTTTCATCATCATGAAACTCATCTGGCACAGTTACCAAGTCTCTGGTCTAGGTAACCGTGTGCGATGAAACTCTGCACTGAAACTGGCCTTAAGAGTAAGTGTTACAATTAATGCGCTAAAAACGAGACGTCAGATAATACTTTTTTAGCCTATCTGTGTCATTAACTAGCACATCCTCCTGAAAAGGAGGTGCTGACCACAAAACCCGATAAACCAACCACCTAGAATTAATGTAAATCCTTCAATTAATAATGGGTACTATAGTCATTTGCCGCTTCCAATAATTTGTCTGAGAATATCTAGAAGTGCGATATTCATGGGACGTAGGGAGTACTTCAGAGCCGTAGGTCAGCTTAATTGGCGCACATAGATAAATCACTACTTAAACCTAAACTTAAGAAACATCTATAAGAGAATAAATTAGATTAAGTTATCATAGATATGCATGTACCCTCTCTGTAAATGCACACTACCAGATTCCGCCTACGGCAAACACCATCGGGCACACGACAAGGCCTTTGCCATGTGCCCATGTGGCTCACGAAGAAAAAAGGCTAGCCGACGACCGTTAACAGGGACGGGACGTTTTGTCGGTGTGGTCACTTTGCACAAGGCGAAAGCCGCTTTGCCGGCCTGGCCTCTTTGCCATGTGCCATATGGGTCTGGCACACGGCACAGACTGGCCACTTTGCCATGTTATAGGCCAAGGCACATGTCAAAGTTTGGGGCCAAATGATTTAGCTCAGGAATGGTGCTAGAGAGATTAATACGCAGTGACTTTAGCTGCTCTTGGATTTCTTTCATCCTATTGGACACTCCGACCCTATCAAACTTCAGTTTTGGTACCAGCACATTGTGTTCTCCCTCTTTTGCATCTTCTTGGTCCTCATTGGAACCACTGTGAGAAGCACACGAGCAGGAGATGAGCTTTAACTTACTAGCCACGGCTGTGGCCGTGTGGCGAGTATTGAAGACGAGGCCACTGACGAAGCCCTTGTTGTTGGCGTCAATGGTCTCGTTGGTTCCCTCGAGCTCGTCCTGGATGCGGAAGTACTCCAGCTCATCCAGCACATCGTCGGCGCCGTAGGCCAGATGGTTGAGCTCCTGCAGCAGCTGCCCCAGCGCAGGGCTGCGGACGTTGCGGTCGCGCGCATTGTCCAGCATCACCTGCGCGCAGAGCAGCTCCGTCTTGAGGGCACAGGCCCTGGGGCCGAGCTCCGAGCTAGCCGCCCACAAGTCGAACAGGCCATCAGTTACCGGGTCCAGCGCCTTGCTCACCGCCCAACGAGCCGAGTTAATGGCGGCGCCGGCGGGCTCCATTGATCAAAATGAAGGAACCTGCAGGAAAACTTATTCCACATATATACAGTATAGTCAGTTTGCTTGTAGCCTGCAGGCTGCAGCCAGGAGGAAGAGGGAGGGCTATTACACAGTGATCGCGTGGCCCCTGCCGCCCGTGAATCAGCTCGATCGCAGGAGGAGCGTGTGGAGACGACGTGGATATGGCGTTGCTATGAGGATGATGCAGATGCTGTGTGTGTAGGAGCTTAGACGGATGAGATCGACAAGATTTATAGGGCTGAACAGCCAGCTGATGTCTTCAACGGGTGGGAGGACTATCGAAACGACCCAGGTCTACATTGTCTGGCACCGGATTAAACTGAGGACGCGTCTCAGGTCTCGCGTTGCGTGAGTGTAGTTGTTTACGTACATTGGATGGTGTGGCGGGTTTATTTTAGCGGCATTCACCACGGCACACGATGCCAGATCTGTGTGTGTCCTCCCGTTGCAGTTCGCTCTACTGAAGCTCTCTGCAGTCAGTTTTATGGAACCAATAATACAACGGTCGGTTGCTAGTCTGAACTCTCGCTAAGGCCAGTCTTAGTGGGGGTTTCATGGAAGTTTCATGGCATTTAATGTGCTGATGTGGCAGAGAAAGAGCGAAGAGTTTCATGGGATGTGAGAGGAGTTTCATCACCATGAAACTCATCTGGCACACTTACCTAGTTTCTGGTCTAGATAACTGTGCGATGAAACGCTGCACTGAGACTGGCCTAATAATCTGATAGCCATTCTTGGACGTTATTCACCCTGTCTGCTCCACCAATCTTGCTAGTCACAGTTTCGCTCGGTGAATTCCAGTGTAAAGATCCACGTGGGTTACCAACGCCAATAATTCTCTGCAAGGATATCATCGTCATGTCGCTATAGACTTTTTGCCTCTGGGTCTGAGTTAGTCCCCGTTAGATAATAAACTGCCGATGCGTAGAGTGAGCGCCGCAATGTGCCGACTCTGCGCTTCATAGACGTCGCGTGAGGAGTCGTCGATCTAAGTATATTAGACATCGTCTTAGACTACTGATTTCTCCGATCATTATGGAGATATTATTTGGATATACGCACGTATAAATCTACAACTTTTAATTGGGTCCACACGGAGATTGAATCTACTGTTTTTGATCTGAACCATGTACTAGTGTGGTGCTTCGATACATACGTATATAGATGACAAGCAAATATGCATGTGCGTTGCTACGGGTGAAAAAGATTTTATCAGTGAAGGCGCATGTGAGTCATGGACGCCGCCCCTACTGTCGATTTACCTGCACGCATCTATTAATAATCTATTAAGTACCTTTAAATCTAGATATCTTTATATAATGAAACATGGAGAGAGACATGAATTTTTGAAGAATGTGGAAATATTTCAGCAGTGCAGCTTGTTAATTACCTTTTCTCTGGCGAGTGGAAGTGTAACCGGCTTGTTTTCACCGCTCAACTGGTCCATCACTCCACCATACTGAGTTCTAGCAGGCAGGCAGAACATGTTAGAGACAATCACACCCGATCGACCTGTAACTGCAATATGTTTTCAGTTTATTGATCGGAAACCCAGTTTAGCACTCCCCACTCGTACTGCAGGTCTGCAGCCGACTCGTGGTTCGATTGTCCCGATTGTAAAAATTTGCCGCTGCTTTGCCATTATTTTTGTTACGACATAATGGGCCGATATGAACCAAACTCGATGCAGAGCCGTGTTGGTTTCTCACATGCTCCTCCTTTCGGGGCCGATATGAACCAAACTCGATGCAGAGCCGTGTTGGTTTCTCACATGCTCCTCCTTTCGGGGCCGATATGAACCAAATTCGATGCAGAGCCGTGTTGGTTTCTCACATTCTCCTTTCCGGCTTCTAGCTCAACCGAGCTGCATCCTGCGCAGCGGATATCCAACAACTGTCTGCAGTGGAGCAGAGCGCACGGCGCCGCTGAGGAGATGCGGCTGCTGGAGAAGGCCCGGGCTTCAGCGACGGGAACTCTTGCATCAGCGGGGGTTTGCATGCGGAGGCCAGTACAAGGTGAGGGCGGCATCGACTTGTGGTCATGACTCGTGGCAAGGAACATTTCAGGGTAATGATGGAGACGAGGGCGGGATCGACTTGTGGTCACGACTCGTGCCAAGGAACATTTCAGGGTAATGATTGAGACGAGGGCGGGATCGACTTATGGTCAATTGGAATGTGTGGGATTGCCGGCGGTAGCATAAGGACCTTGGATTCATTTAATAAAATTATAGGCGGGTTTTTGTAAAAATTATAACAGACGGTGGGTTAATTCTAAACAAAGTCAGGGGGTTATTTATAAAATTATGACGTACCGCTGAATCAATCCTTGCTTTATAATTAGGTAGAGATTAGTTGAGAGTATATGGTATTATTAGTATAGATACAGATTAAGATCAAGAGGACAGAAAGGTGCGTAATTCATACAAAAATTTAGAGGTGCTACTTTATATTACTTTATTTATTACATAATGTTTTTGTAGCTATAAGTGAGTAAACGACATGGATATTCATGAGTACGTATGAGCATGCAGAGTATCAAATATGAAAGTTTGAGGCCCTGATTGTCTCAAACTTTTGTCATGAATTAGTTGGGTATTAATTAAAATCACTTCAGATCAACAATACATTTATGTACAAATTTGTGGACATCATTGAAACCTACATTTTTTATATAAACTAGCCGGTATCCCGCGCGTTCCCGCGGGAAAGCTGTTGCAGTAATGGTTGATATAAAATATTGATTTGTAGAAATCAAACACTATGCAAGCAGCAATTCACTTTTGCATATAATTATCAACAGAATTGTGCATAGAGACTACATGTTTGGTATCTTTTTACATAAGCAAAAGACAACTTGATTGCTACCGCCTCGATGATGAAAGCAAGAACATGTTCATCTGATGTAATTTTCTATACTTAGCGCTACTTAATTTAGAGAACACACAAATTGTTATTATTTACTCAATTGTTAATTTAGATTTTAAATTTCACTTATTTTTCTATATTACACATTTTCATCTATCTTTGTATGCATTTAGAAAATACAAAAAATTTCACCTATTTTTCTAGACTTTGTGCTACGTATTTTAACATAATTGATGATCAACTATCAATATTTTTGACGCTACTATGTTTGCTTAGGTGGTTCTATTTTTAAAAATGGCATGAGAGAGAGATAGAGAGCGCATGGACGACGGGTTCTATTTGACAAAAGCCTGAGGGTTCTTCTGCAAAAATGGCTGAGAGAGAGGCATGGACGGTGGGTTCATCTATTTCGCAAAAGCTCGAGGCTTCTTCTTCAAAATTGGCTGAGAGAGGGAGCGTGGACGGCGGGTTCTATTTCAATAAAGCTCAAGGGTTATTATGAAAAAATGGCCGGTGGGTTTTATTTCATAAAAGATGGAGGGCCTTTTGATAAAGTGATCGATGTTCACGCAATCTGAGCCATCCATCCGGCTGATGGGATGGCCGAAATTAATCGACGACATGGATCACTGAGATTCTTCGTTTGGTATTCAAAACAAAGCGAACGGCAGATTTTGTGTCTGTATCGAAAGGGTATAAATTTCCAAAACAAACGTTGAATCCAAATTACAAATGCGAGAAGGTAGACAAACCGGGCGGCATGAAATCAAGAGGTCACATAAACATGTCGCCAGTCCATTGCATCGAGAACTGTTTGGGTACCCAAATAACCACCCTACTATTTTGACTTATTTTTTTTAGAAAGATTAGTATAGACGCGGACACTCATACGCAACGTACACTGATCACCACTATGAATATATGTAGGTAAACGCTATCCCTATAAATACCTCAAAAGTTGGTTCATCACCCTTACTAAATTTTAGACTAACTGAATTTAGAGTTAAACCAGCCAGTTGTACGTCTTCAACGGGCGGGAGGACTATCCAAACATCCCGGAAAATACAAACCTGGTTCATGAGCACTACATTGCCTGGGACGACAGGATTAAAATGAGAACTCGAGTCTCGCGTTCCGGAGTCTATTTGTTTACGTTTGGCTAAGAGCATGTACAGCCCGTCTATATGATGCAGCTTTTGCAAATAAACCCCTCCGCTTGCCTACCGACGGCCCCTGCGTCGTCTCGTGAGGCGACGGCCTCGTCCCGTTGCCCGAAGCGGAATCGACGAGCCCGCCTCCGCTGTACGCTGCCGTCCTCCAGAGGCGACGCCACGCCTGGATCCCGTGCGTGCCGCGCGCGCGGAAGATTTCGGCGCCAAAGGAAGGAAGGGAGAGGGAGGCATCCCGGAGGCTCGTCGCATCGTGCTCGAGGGCGGCGGCGCCGTGGACTTCACCGACGACAGCTACGAGTTCCTGCGGACCCGCCCGGCCTCGCTCGCTGGAGGCATAGCCCGGTACTGACCCCGCCCGCACAGCGTCGGACGCGCCCGACCGGCGGATGCGCCCGCTCGGCGCCCGCCCGCCATCGGCGACGGAGAAGAGAGGCCCGGCAGCGAGACCTTCGGCACCGGCGGCGGCTTCGAGCTGGAACGGGGATCGAGCGACGTACTGGTGCCGCCTCCGCCGCGTCGCCAACATGAACCTCCTCCCCTTGCCGCGTCACCGCGCACGAGCCCGGCCATAGCGGAGCGGAGCCGTGGTCCCTCGCCGCTGCAGGCCGTGTTTGACGCGAGGTGGCCGAGTGAGGAGCAGGCGGCCGCGTCTCCCTCCAGCCTATCTCTGAGCTCCGAGTCGCCATGGCCTCCGAGCCGCCCACCTCCTCCCTCCCCTCCGGCTCGCTGGAAGAGGTGCACGGGATCGGAGAGGCCGCGCTTCCCCACGGCTCGCCGACGGAGGAGGAGCAGGGAAGGGGTCGCCGGCCGTCCTGCTGCTATGCTCGCAGGCGACCCAGCTGCTTTGCTCGCCGCCCGTCCTGCTGCTCTGCTCGCTTTTTTCTTTGAAAAGTCTGCTCTGCCTGCTCGGTCAGTGGAGATTGGAGAAGCAGGCTTGATATTTTCAATTCCATGCGTGGACAGGGAAAGGCCACGTCTGTGAAAACCCGCGTCCGGCCAACTGGACCCCCAAGGCTTCGTCGTTAAGCCTTCCCATGCCTGCCTGTCGCCTATAAAAGCACCCCCAGGCCGCACATTGTCTCGCCGAGCCGCCTTTCGCCATTACCGCCGTCCCTCCGCCGTCGATCGAGCTAACCGCTGCCCAACTGCGCACGGCAAAGATCGATCTCGCTGCGGCGGATCCTCGCGGGCCAATGCGGCGACGACCCGACGCGGCGCAGCTACGGTGTGGCCGAGCGAACAGCGAGCAGCAAGCCGATGGCCACTCCTTCGCGCACACGAACCCGCGCAGCCGCGCCCGAGTCGCCCTCCCCCGGCTCGCTCTCGCCACGCGGCAGCCATCCTCTGTTAATGGCGGGTTTAACTCCGGCGAGAGCTTGCAACGCCGTTCGACGCCGTCCGGCCAACTGGACCCCCAAGGCTTCGTCGTTAAGCCTTCCCATGCCTGCCTGTCGCCTATAAAAGCACCCCCGGGCCGCACATTGTCTCGCCGAGCCGCCTTTCGCCATTACCACCGTCCCTCCGCCGTCGATCGAGCTCACCATGGGCAGACGACTCCGCACCTCCTCCGCCCAAACCAACCCCACCATGAGGATCCCCGACACCTAGAGCTGCTTCCCGACCCATACATTCACCGTCCCTGACACTCCGGAGGCTCCTTCCCCAATCGCCGTCGCCGCCGTCCGCCGCCTCTATGCGGGCAGCCGCGTACCGGCCGCCTTGTCCTAAACCAAGAGAACCAGCAGCTTCCTCTCATCCTCACGAAGCTTTTTCCCCAGTTAATCGAGACCGTAGACCATCCATGGCGCCGGCGTGAGCTCGCCGGAGCCCGTAGATCTCCGCCGCCGCCGTTCGCCGCCGTCAAGCCATCCCCAACCACGAGACCTACCTCATTCGAACCGGGGTGAGCCACTGAACCCCTTAGGCTAGATCTCGTCGAGAATGGGGCCCCACATCGCCGGTTTCACTGGGGCGCCGCCGGCCGGCCAGGGACCCCATCGTTAAATTTTAAAACATGTGGGGGCTTGAACATAAGATGGCAGTTGAGGGACCTAAAAGTAAAATAAACCTAAGTTTCTGTTTAAAACTCCGCGAACCTGAAAAATCGATTAAAAATCGTAGAAAAATCGGAAAAACAAAAACTAAATTTTGATAGATTCTCTGAATCCAGACCTATGTTTCCTACACAGAACGTATATGCTTTTTCTGAATCGTTCTCGTTTGAAAAATCAAAACGTGATAAACTAAAATTGTGTGTATCTCACGCTACAGTCAAGAGCTAAGTCTAATTTTTGGATATGTTATTCCTCGCTGAATGTCTAGCTCACTGTACAAAAATCGCCCAAAGTTATGAACTCTAGCTCCTGTGTTTTATTTAATTCCATTACTAGCTATGCTATAGAGAATTATTTTTAGTTTAATATCTACTTAATAGAATGAGATGAAATTTTTATGGTAGGTCCGTACAGATGTTATAGTTGCCCAGTAATTTTCTCAGCTACGGATGTTAAGCTTTACCACCCGAATTAATTTAACAGAAGTGTTGTTGCTAGATACAGGATCTTTTTAGAAAGAAAATTGCAATGTAAAAAGTAAAAAGCAGAGGAACTTGGCTGGAACTTACGATCTTGGTCATGCCCCTGGTGTCGTAGTGGTAGCCGCCGGAGAATCCGCTGGTGGCGTCGGAGCGCAGGTATGTGAAAACCCGAAATTTTTTTTAAACAGTTAAAGTAAAAGGGGGTATGTTTAATTTTGGCCTAATCACCTTTTTGACCTAAGTCAAACCTATGCTGACCCCGGCCAACCATGTGTCAAAAATGTTCCTTCCAAACATTGCACTATATCGGATTGCATTTTCGTGTAGATACTAACCTCGCTGACGGGAATTACGCGCTCGTGCCGGAAGCTGAAGTTCGAGAAGGAGGGCTGAACGTGATTGAGGCTAATCAGGACCCGAACCAAAGTTTGGAAGGGCCTGAGGACGGTTTAGAGCAAGAAGGCAAGCACCGGAGCATAACCCGGTTTATTCTAAAATTTACACATCTTTTCTGTATTTAATTTTTCTATGGTTGTGCATTAAGTCTAGGAGTTGTTTGGAACCTTAGTTGCATTATCCATAGGGTCCCAAGTGGTTTACTAGCATGAGTTCGAAGTAGTGGCTATGCTAATAGGTACCCGGTAGAAGTCGAGTGATTTCCTGTCACTCGCGAGTATAGGAGTTGATGTGTTTACTTATGTTGGAATCATAAGGAATGATGGGCGGTTTGCTTGTACAACATGCTTGTTTAGTACAAGTGCTCACTTAGAATGGTTATATTCACTGGAATCTTGAAAATAAAATTTGAAAGTAAGGATCCACTTGTAGATGCTTTTGGCAAAACAAACCCCTCAGCCAAAAAGCCTTGCATGTCTAGAACTTTATCTTGACGGGTAAGTCTTGCTGAGTATTAGTTTACTCAGCCTTGCTTGTGGCTAATCTTTCAGGTACTCTAGAGGATATGGTTGCTAGCTTGACTTGGCCGACTCAGCTTCCCCCAGGCTGGTCTGTTGAGTGGGACCCGTCCTCAGAGGGCGAGGATCGTGGTGAGTGACGCCATGGGAGGCTTCCTCGTGGCATCTCTCAGATCGACGAATAATTAGGTGTTCCGCTGTTTTATCAAACTCTGAACTTGTTTTCTAACTCAGTTTGTAATAATGGCATTTGAACCATCTTGTTGTAATAAATGGATTGGTGTAATCCCTGGACTCGTCTTCGTGCGAGTATTCGATATGCTTTGTTTCGATCTCGAAATACGTGGTTGTATCGGGTGAAACCCGACATACAGCAATCTTCATCCAATTTAAGTGTCGGATCGCATTTGAGGCGATGTAAGTACACTTTTATTGGGTTAGGATGAGCGGTTCTGCCACAGCTGGTATCAGAGCCGACTCTCGAGGTTTCACGGGCGCATGGGTCGCAGTTGCGCAGGCATGGTGCGCATGGCTGGTGTGGGCTCGGAGTGGTCACACAGCGTGGCACATGCGCTGGCACTGGGCTCATGGACGTGGCCGGAGGGGACATTCCTGGCCTGGGGTTGACCGACGAGGGCGTCGGTCTTCTAAGGGGGTGCGATTGTCACAGCCCAGGGCTTAATAGGATTGATAAGAATACTCATACCAACAAGTTGCAACTTCTTTTCCGGGAGCCCATCTCGAAAGAACTCCGGTGTTAAGCGTGCTTGGCCTGGAGCAATTTCAGGATGGGTGACTGACCGGGAAGTCCTTCCCGGGTGCGCATGAGTGAGGACAAAGTGCGCAGAAAAGACAGGGTGTTGGTCTGTGAGGGCAGTCTTGCGGTCCTATATAGCAGCCAGGCGTAGGCGTGCCCGGCCTCGGGGAGGCGGGACGTTACAACGTCTTCGCGACCCGGAGCGGACAGAAAAAGGCCACGTCTGGAGCAAAACAATTCTATCTATAAATCTTGTATGCTTGATATTATTCAATCAAATAGCCACACAATAGTACACATAGATGCATTTGCTGTTGATCTTAAGCACCATACAAGACATTAAATAGCTTACAGACGACCTATTTGTCTATGGGCTATATGAGCAGTCTGTACATGTCTCTGTATGCGCAGTTCGAGATTCTATAGAAGGCAAGTCGTCTGTGGGCTGTACATGCCCTAAGATGCGGTGGGTTAATTAGCGGAGTTCGAGGCACGACGCCAGATCTGTCCTCCCACTGTAGTTTGCTCTAGCTCTCTGCAGCCAGTTTTATAGTGAAACCAATGCAATGGTCGGTAGCTGGCCGGTCTGAACTCGTTATTCAAGGATTAAGATAGCTTAGCACATGGGCTGCTGCAAAAGATAAAACCTCATTTGTTCCGGTTATTTCGACCTTTTTGTTTTCTGGGGACGCATGGGTGCAAACCCGGTTCCAATACAACCTATACAAACCAACATGCATGGGGACATGCAGAGGAGTGGAAGGGGGAATTTGTAAAATAACAAGGGAAGGTGGGAGGGGATTTGCAAACCAACATGCATGGGAACATGCAGGAGGGGCGGCAGGCCCATTGGATCAACATCATGTGGTCGAGATTGAAGTTTACATAGGAACCGGGTTTGCACCCCATATGTTGCCTTGTTTTCCTCAGTCTAAACTTTAGCCCCGTCACATCGGATGTAAATATATTAATTAGGAGTAATTTGCGAGACGAATCTTTTAAGCCTAACTACATCATGATTAGACAATGTAATGCTACAGTAAATATATGGTAATTATTTATTAATTATAGCTTAATGAGACTTGTTAAGTTTGTTTCACGAAATAGACATGACTTATGCAATTAGTTTTATAAATAGTTTATGTTTAATACTTGTAACTATCACTTATTTAAAACTCTAAACTTTAGCACCTGGATCCAAACACCACCTTAACCGATACCATGTTAGAAAATTTGCATTACGAACGAACAGTCACCACAATTAGACCTTTACGAACGAGGAGTCACCAGGATTAGAAAAACTCACATCAGTACCGGCAGGGAACCCCTGTTAGTATCGGTTCCGGCCGGCACTAATGTGCCGGTCTTTAGTATTGGGCCTCCTGCCCGATACTAAATGCGTCATTTAGTGCCGGCTAGTAATGGACCACCGGGAGCCTCATGATTTTTTTACGCGTAAATATACGCATACGCGTCCGTGAGGATTCGAACCCATGACCTCCAGCCTCGCGCATTTCTTTCATACCACTCCACCTATGCATCAATTATGACTAAGTGGGAGATGCTTACCTTTTGAAGTAACCCGTGGTGGACACTTTAGTACCGGCTCGTAACAAGAGCTGGTACTAAATGACGCACTTTAGTATCGACTCGTAACACATGCCGGTACTAATGTGCGCGCCACTTTAGTACCGGATGGTAACAATAGCCAGTACTAAAATGCGACTTTTAGTACCGACTGGTGTTACCCAGCCGGTATTGAAGTGGCTTCCGGGGCCTTTTAAGTTTAGACCTGCTCTAAAATGGCTCCCCGCCACTTTTGTATAGATACTAAATGCAAGGGATGAATGTGAGTTTTTATAGTAGTGCGCCCACTAATCTTTACCAGCGGAAGTGTATATTGGATCTACCAAGACGAACTTGCAAGATCATAGACACCAAAGATACGATATTTGTTGACAAGGTTCAAATGAAGCCAACGTCCCCAGGGCATGACTACGGGGGATTCTTCTCGAACCGCAACATCGATCCTACTCTATACTACTAATTACAACTCTAAGTCCTGTTGTAACCAAATTCACCGATGGAGCGAAGCGGAGGCCCATCACCAGAGGTTTGGGCCGGAGCGAAGGGGCACTGTGTTTTTCTCTCATGAGCGTACAGTTTAGTCCCACATCGGCAACGCAACCAAGCACGGTCACGTGAGCTACCTATATAATAGAGCTTTGCCCGTGATGAATAATAATCAAATAGCCACACAATAGTACACATAGATGCATTTGCTGTTGATCTTAAGCACCATACAAGACATTAAATAGCTTACAGACGACCTATTTGTCTATGGGCTATATGAGCAGTCTGTACATGTCTCTGTATGCGCAGTTCGAGATTCTATAGAAGGCAAGTCGTCTGTGGGCTGTACATGCCCTAAGATGCGGTGGGTTAATTAGCGGAGTTCGAGGCACGACGCCAGATCTGTCCTCCCACTGTAGTTTGCTCTAGCTCTCTGCAGCCAGTTTTATAGTGAAACCAATGCAATGGTCGGTAGCTGGCCGGTCTGAACTCGTTATTCAAGGATTAAGATAGCTTAGCACATGGGCTGCTGCAAAAGATAAAACCTCATTTGTTCCGGTTATTTCGACCTTTTTGTTTTCTGGGGACGCATGGGTGCAAACCCGGTTCCAATACAACCTATACAAACCAACATGCATGGGGACATGCAGAGGAGTGGAAGGGGGAATTTGTAAAATAACAAGGGAAGGTGGGAGGGGATTTGCAAACCAACATGCATGGGAACATGCAGGAGGGGCGGCAGGCCCATTGGATCAACATCATGTGGTCGAGATTGAAGTTTACATAGGAACCGGGTTTGCACCCCATATGTTGCCTTGTTTTCCTCAGTCTAAACTTTAGCCCCGTCACATCGGATGTAAATATATTAATTAGGAGTAATTTGCGAGACGAATCTTTTAAGCCTAACTACATCATGATTAGACAATGTAATGCTACAGTAAATATATGGTAATTATTTATTAATTATAGCTTAATTAGACTTTTACGCGTAATATACGCATACGCGTCCGTGAGGATTCGAACCCATGACCTCCAGCCTCGCGCATTTCTTTCATACCACTCCACCTATGCATCAATTATGACTAAGTGGGAGATGCTTACCTTTTGAAGTAACCCGTGGTGGACACTTTAGTACCGGCTCGTAACAAGAGCTGGTACTAAATGACGCACTTTAGTATCGACTCGTAACCACATGCCGGTACTAATGTGCGCGCCACTTTAGTACCGGATGGTAACAATAGCCAGTACTAAAATGCACTTTTATACCGACTGGTGTTACCCAGCCGGTATTGAAGTGGCTTCCGGGGCCTTTTAAGTTTAGACCTGCTCTAAAATGGCTCCCCGCCACTTTTGTATAGATACTAAATGCAAGGATGAATGTGAGTTTTTATAGTAGTGCGCCCACTAATCTTTACCAGCGGAAGTGTATATTGGATCTACCAAGACGAACTTGCAAAGATCATAGACACCAAAGATACGATATTTGTTGACAAGGTTCAAATGAAGCCAACGTCCCCAGGGCATGACTACGGGGGATTCTTCTCGAACCGCAACATCGATCCTACTCTATACTACTAATTACAACTCTAAGTCCTGTTGTACCAAATTCACCGATGGAGCGAAGCGGAGGCCCATCACCAGAGGTTTGGGCCGGAGCGAAGGGGCACTGTGTTTTTCTCTCATGAGCGTACAGTTTAGTCCCACATCGGCAACGCAACCAAGCACGGTCACGTGAGCTACCTATATAATAGAGCTTGCCCGTGATGATAATAATCCCTCTTGTAAGCCGCCAACAGGCATTGTAAACACACACTTGATATAGTAAAGTTTTGCTGGCTGGCGCCCGTGGTTTTTCCCTTCTACATCGGGAGGGTTTTCCACGTTTAAATCTCGTGTCTCCTATGGTTTGATTCTTTTACTTATCGTCATTTATTCGTTATTATTCATAACAACCATCCCCCCTATTTATGCAGTTGGGATAGGGGTGGGAAGCTTTACCACACGGTGATAATTCCTTTTTGGTTGCTTTCCCTAATGAGGAGACTCTTCGTATTATGGTTGACATTGTGTACCAGCTGAGGAACCACAGTGTCACTATTACAGTTTCTGAGTGGCACATTGATCAAGAAATAGTTCCAGCCTATGAGCTAGAGGAAGTCAGGGTACACATTACCAATGTACCACACAAATCCAACACTTCCTAGTTTTCTAGGCACTGTGCAAAGAAATTGTGGGCACTAGAGAGGTCGTATGCTCACTTACAGAAAGAAAGGTATCATCAGGGTAAAGGTTGTTGTTGTGAATAAGAACCTCTTACCCATCACCACTGATCTAGTGTTTGGTAATGTCTGTTACCATGTTACATACACCCTGGAGGATGAGGCCTTCCAGCCAGCTGTTGCTCCGCCGGATGACTTTGAGCCCATGGACCAGGAGGGTGGTTCGGACAAAGGAAATGGGGAAAATGCTGATGGGGGCTCTGCAGCTAAGAAAATGAGAGGTGATGGGGCGCATAAAAGCTCAGCTAGTACTGAACAAAATAACCAGACAGGGAATGGTCCAGAGCCAATGCAGCTGGCGCTCACACTGCTGGGGAAAAATCGACCATGTCCACCATAGAAGCCCTGGGTAATGATGAAAGAAGGAGAAAAATTGCCTCCAGTAGTAGTGACTCCACCTAGGGCTGGGTTTCGCAATGACAACTGATGCAATAAATTAAAGAAATTGCAAACATGGCTGCTCAGGCCGTGGGGACGACTAGAATGCTGGCGGTCGCCGCGCCGTTGAACGTAGCTGCAGCGAAAGCGGACCCACCGACACGGGCTGTGGCGGACACGCCAAAACAGATTGGTGGCCGGACGTCGCCTCCGGTTGTGACGGCCTCGCCAATATAGACTAGAGGAAGGGCATCGCCGGCTGGTGAACCGGCCAGGACATCAACGGTAGCTCGACGTGTCGCTGAACCTGGAATCGTAATGCAGGACTGGGCATAGGCACAAGCTGTAGCGACGGTGCTGCCAGCTTCGGTGAATGTGGCAGGGTCGGTCATTACACGGCTGGCATCACAAGCCTCGATAGGTGCAGGTAAGGTGTCTCATGCTGCGCATGAACTGCTAGTAACCAATGTTGGCCAAACAGCGTCAGTCACCAACTGGATATGGGACGCCGTCGGGATCAATTACCACAGACGAGATGATCTTGAAGAGAGCCATGATGCGTACAGCGGCTAGGAACCTGGATGGTGTCCCAGCATCACGTACTTCGGCAACTCCGACATACCCTAGCACTAAGCAATTCATCAAAAACACTATCACACTTCGCAACATCAAAAGTAAATTTAATTTCTTCTCGCTGATTTTTCTGAACCGGCTTCAACGAAGGACAAGAACAAGGCTTAGCTTTTGATGGCCAAATAAATTCAGCAGCATAGATTTCTTTATCCTCATCATCCAAACTATCAGAATCATTATCAATAATATGAACATTGGAACGATGAGGCTTGACATTTTCTTTTATATGTTTTAGCTTTAATTCTAAACTCATGACTTTCATTTGTAAGTGATTAACAGAAAGAAAATAAAACCTTCTATTTTTCTTTCAAATAAGATCACAATCCTGCAAAAGCTAAATCTGCTAAATCTTTTTCAGAAACTGCTAGACTAAAACATCTATTCTTTGTATCTTTAAATCTTCTGAAATAATTCATAGCTGATTCCTTTCGGCTTTGTCTAATAGATGTTAAATCAGTTAATTTAGCCTCATTTTCTCCGCTAAAGAAGTGATCATGAAATTTACGCTCCAATTGTGATGGGGACGGGATGGCCTGATCTTCCTTCAGGTGAAGGATAAGCTCGTTTTGGGCGGAACATGACACACCGATCCGGCTTCAAGTCAGCAACTCGAACCCCGCAATCTTAGCACCACGACTCCTCTGGTTATCAACCGTGTCACAACCCGGTTGACCTCGCCGAGAAGGCTAATCTCTGCCTGCGAAACGAAGAACACAAGCAAGAACTCGAAAGAACGCGGCTCAATCTGAAGTGACTCTGCAGATGTATGATTAAGATCGAAAGTTGGGGTTCTACAAACCGATAGACGGCGAAACTGTTCTCGACAGAATAATCTAAGCAAAACCCGACTCTAAACGACGGTGGCTACTGAATTTAATGTTGTGGGAGCGATCTAGGGTTGGGGCGCCGCGCCCATGACATGGGCCAGAGGCCCGACACATCTATAAATATGAGTGGCGGAACTTCGCAACGCCTAGGCAGCTACGAGTTCCTGTGGACCTGCCCGGCCTCGCTCGCTGGAGGCATAGACCGGTGCTGACCCCGCCCGCACGGCGCCGGACGCGCCCGACCGGCGGATGCGCCCGCTCGGCGCCCGCCCGCCATCGGCGACGGAGAAGAGAGGCCCGGCAGCGAGACCTTCGGCACCGGCGGCGGCTTCGAGCTGGAACGGGGATCGAGCGGCGTACTGGTGCCGCCTCCGCCGCGTCGCCAACACGAACCTCCTCCCCTTGCCGCGTCACCGCGCACGAGCCCAGCCATAGCGGAGCGGAGCCGTGGTCCCTCGCCGCTGCAGGCCGTGTTCGACGCGAGGCGGCCGCGTCTCCCTCCAGCCTATCTCCGAGCTCCGAGTCGCCATGGCCTCCGAGCCGCCCACGAATCGGCAAGGGAGCTACTCTATGGAAAGCATTCGGGAACGCGTGATGACGTGGATTCAATATAAGGAAGAAGCCAATTTGATAAAGAATATGAGATGAATACGGTGCTTCGACGTATTTCTTTGGAAATAAACGTTTTGTAATCGTAGTCAACTAGGAATAGTGTCAAAACCAGGGTATAAATATAAACCCGTGGTGATTGTAATAAGAGAGAACAATCTCACAACAAACCGGCCTCGCGCCACCTTTTCGAGTCTTTAGTCGTGTCGTCGAATTCTTCGAGAGGAATCATCGATCCGTCGACCTCCGTAAGTATCGACAACCTTGTATCATGCTTAGTATCATGCGGTGGATTTAAGCTTGGTATAAGAAGGCTTTCTTGTTAGATCATGAGCCATGCGGTAGACTAAGGTTTAGCTTGAGGCAAGTTACCGGCTCTATTAGATTTTGGCAAAGGTCTAATAGATTCATTAAGTTACCTTGTGTTATTTGAGTTGCTGATTGCTGTGATCGAGCCTGAAATAATAAAGTTATAGATGAACATGGTGCAAACAAGCATTGAGTTTAAAGGAAAAGGGTTATAACCTGAATGATTCTTCTGTTGGTTGTTCTTTTCTTCTTGGGAGCTGAAGAAGCAGGCAGAGAAGAAGTTTTTCTCTTGGCAGAAGATGGCTTGGTAATGATTGGGTCGAGAGTGGCTTGTCTAGACATCAGCTGGGCCAAGGTAGGAGATTGATACCCCAAAACAGATATTGGACCAACAATATTATACTGAATTGTCCTGGCAAAAGGGGCAGGTGCTATGTCCTGCAAAATAACAGAATTATAATAAAAGAAGAATTGTTATCAGGGCCAAATGATGATTTGAACAACATTACCTCTGAATTTGGCTGGTAGTCAGGCATATGAGATTGAGATTGAGCAGGTTACGGAACTTACCATCGATGACTTCGAGCAGTTGCTTGCGCTCGGCCTGCCACTCCAGATCCGCGATCCCGGCTTGCTTGGAGATAACCTCCAGCTCATGGCGCGTCTCATCGCGCTCCCTCCTAAACCGGCGGGCATCGCTATTATGCTGTGAATGCCTGTATTGCTGACGGATAGCTTGTTCATAGCTATATGCCAATCAAGATTGGCCTTGCAAGCCGTAGAGATGTAACTGTCTGGTATCATCCGGCATGTTCCAGGTTTTATATCTAAACATTTTTTCTTCCTTTGTCAGTTTCAGGGAAAATTGACTGGCACATTTCCGGATTCGAAAGCTCGAACCACGTGTGAAGCTAGCTGATTCGGCTTGCAGTGTGCTTGGCGTGAACTGCAGGTTTTACGTCAACACACTTTTTGGCACGCCCGGTGGGACCACAAGCTTTGAAGATGCCTGATTATCCTAGTTCCTGCTTGCTTTAGTTCTTGATTTCTTAGGCGTTGCACTCTTCTCTTTTGACTCTTCCTCAAACCATGTGGGCACCACTGTCCTTTTTGCCATACATAACCATGATCATCTTCCTCTTCATGATCAATCCATCTGTGGTCAGCATACCTCTTCCTCGTTTGATTATCATTCTCATATGTCTCAAAACGCCGATTATCACTGGGATGTATCCTACCAATTCTTTCATGGACAGATCGGCGATTGACAGTATCCTGCCTGTATTCATCATGTCTATCATTGCATTCAGGACAATTGTTCCATGTGGGAAGCTTTAAACCCCCATTCCAGCAGTGTCTGAAAAATGCACACCCCCAATGTGCGCGCTCTTGTTCCCGAACGTACTCTTCTTGCTCTTCCCTATACATTTCTTCTTCGTGTCTTCTTTTCTCCTCTTCATATTTTCGACTCTGATAGCGCTCTTTTTCTTGCTGACGCTGCCATTTATTGAGGAGAATACGTGTAGTAACTCTTGGTTTGGAAGATTCTCCAATTTCAGAAAGACTGTTCAAGGAACGAGGTTCTTTCTTGTGAATTTGCTCAATCGTGATTTGCCGAGCGGGATCAACTGAGCCATTTTGTTTTGCCTTTTGTGAAGTCAAAACTTTCATCTTTCCTTTTTCTTCAGGCTTAACAGCATTCACCATGTTGACTGAAAACCCAATCATATTTTGAGGGAATGGGTTACTGTCTAGTTTCATCTTGTTGTCAAATTTTAGATGTCCCTCCTGGATAGCTTTCTGAATCCTCACTCTAAAGACCCTGCATTCATTGATGGAATGAGAATTTCTATCATGGAATCCGCAATATTTCTTATCTCTCACACCATCAGGCCGAAGCATAGAGTGCCCCTCTGGTAATTTGATTCGGCCTTCTTTCACAAGAAAATCAAACAATTTGTCTGCCTTAGTCACATCAAAATCATATGTGCCCTTGGTTTGTTTGATCCATTTCTGATTCACTGTAACTGGCTCTTTGCCCCATATTATCTCTGCTGCAGCTATTTCTTCATTGTCTTCATACTCATCTCCTTGGTCTGCTCTTTCAAGGAATTGATTATAAATGTCAGCTACATCATTGTGTTTGGCAAATCTGCCATCTTTCTTGAAACCATATGCTTGGTTACTCATCAATGCCAATTTTTGTGACAACTGACCCAGATCTTCAAACTCCATCCCGAATAACTTTTCACGAATTGCAGGCAGCATCCCAGCTACAGCCATACCAGCCAATTGATCATCAGGTATGTTCAGAGAAAAGCACATGCTTTTTGTTTCCCTAAATCTCCTGAGGAATTCTGTAGGTGTTTCATTATTTCTCTGCCTCAAGCTAGTTAAATCAACCAACTTTTTCTCAGTGCTGCCAGTATAGTAATGAGCATGGAACTTCTGCTCCAGATCCTTCCAAGTACAAATTGATTGAGCAGGCAAAGTAGCAAACCATGTAAATGCTGGACCTGTCAAGGACAAAGGAAAGTATCTGATTCTAAAGGCTTCATCTGCGGAGGCTTCTCCAAGCTGCATCAAGTATCTAGCTATATGCTCCACAGTGCTAGTATCATCTTGCCCTGAGAATTTAGTGAATTCTGTAGGAACCTTGACTCTGTTAGGCAATGACACTCTTTGGTACCATTCTGGGAAAGGAGAGGAGTACATGTACCCCTGATTTTTGGGCTTCAGACCGAATTGATTTTGCAACACATCGGCCATTTTTTGTACCATGAGGTCAACATTGGCATCTTGATTTCCTGGCCTTCCAATGGACATTCCTGTATTAGCATATCCAGGATTCGGAAGAGCATCAATAGCATTATAATCCATGAATTCTGTATATCCATTCCCATACATATCCCTCTGCAACCTGTTATTCAAAGGAGATATCTTGTAAGCAGAAGCAGGTGGATTTGCTGTGGTGCCGAATGCCGCCTCACCATATGTGCGAGGTTTTGGTATTGCTTGCTGAGGATCTTGTTGAACTGGTTGACCATTCGCACCCTTGGAACCAGAAGTTCCAGTTTCTTCAGCAGCTCCTTTACCATGAGGTTTTTGAACATTAAAATATGTTGGTCCACCAACTTGCCCATATGCTTGTTCAAAAGGCTTGTCCACTTGTTGACCAAAAATGCTGATCATTATGCATCTAAAGCTGTTCAAGAATGCAGCGTTATGATTGGTCATTGTATCTCCCAGAGCTTTGTATAACAGACCAGAGAACCTCTCCCTTTCTTCTTCTTCATTAAGATCAGATTGTCCAGGCAGTAAAACTCTTGGCAGGTCTGTCTTGAGAAACGGTGCACCACTCCTGTTCTTGGCAAAAGACAGCAAACACTTCTTGATGAATTGTTCTGCAGCAGTTTTCACCATCTGTTGATGCTCCTCAGGCAATTCTTCAAGAGTAACGTCCATAATATCCTTTAAATCAGGCATCTTCAAAGCTTGTGGTCCCACCGGGCGTGCCAAAAAGTGTGTTGACGCAAAATCGGCTTCTCACGCCAAGCACACAGCAAGCCGAATCAGCTGGCTTCACACGTGCCCGATCGTCTGAATCCTGTAAGCGTGCCAGTCAATTTTCCCTGAAACTGACAAAGGAAGAAAAAATGTTTAGATATAAAACCTGGAACATGCCGGATGATACCAGACAGTTCCATCTCTACGGCTTGCAAGGCCAATCTTGATCGGCATATAGCTATGAACAAGCTATCTGTTTGAGTAGATTACAAGACTCACCGTCGATGGCTTCAAGCAACTGCTTCCGCTCGTGCTGCCACTCAAGGTCAGCAATCCCAGCTTGCTTGGAGATGACCTCCAGCTCGTGGCGAGATTCGTCGCGCTCCCTCCTGAACCGACGAGCATCGCTATCTGAATAGCGAAGATCATCCGATTCAAGAGTTCGGTTGGATGAACTGGAGGAATCGGACGCCGCTGCAGGAGCCGCAGGAGCTACGGCTGGAACCGCAACAGGAGCCGTGGCCGGAGCAGCGACGGGGTTCCATATCATTTGACTACTGAAAGTCAAAAAAGATCAAAAGTTTGTATGGGGTGACGAACAACAAAAGGCTTTCGATGAGATCAAGGAATACATGAAGGAGCCACCAGTATTGGTACCTCCACAATTGAACAAGCCTTTCAAGTTGTACGTGGCGGCCGATGCCCAAACTATTGGATCGGCCCTCATACAAGAGTTTGAAGGGAAAGAAAGAGTGGTTGCATACCTTAGCCGAAAATTGCTAGATCCCGAAACAAGATATTCGGCTGTAGAGAGGCTTTGCTTATGTGTTTATTACTCATGTACAAAATTTCGGCACTACTTGTTAAATGCCGAATGTGTTGTATATTCAAAATTTGATGTGATTAAGCACATGTTGTCTATGCCAATTTTAAATGGAAGGATTGGCAAATGGATTTTAGCCTTATCTGAATTTGAGTTGAGGTTTGAATCGGTAAAAGCTGTCAAGGGGCAGATTATTGCTGATTTTATTACTGAACATCGTGATTCATCAATTAGTCTGCTTGAAATTACTCCTTGGGTGTTATTCTTTGATGGATCTTCATGTAACAAAGGTGGTGGAGCAGGTATTTTATTAATTTCACCCAAAGGAGAAATTTTTGAGTTTGCTATTCCCATACAGTCTATTGTCACTAATAATCAGGCTGAGTATGAGGCATTACTCAAAGGGCTCCAATATTTGAAAGAAGCAAAGGCTATTGCAGTCGAAATTTTTGGAGATTCAGAGCTAGTTATAAAACAATTGAATGGTGAATATGAATGCAAAAATGATATCCTAAGGAATTACTATGAAGAATGCAAACAAATATTGAAGGGCTTTCAATCAGTAATTCTACAACACATTCCTAGAGGGGATAACGAAGAAGCAAACAGATTGGCTCAAAGTGCATCGGGTTACAGAGAAAATCAAGATGTGTTTGCCACTGATGACTATGCTTTCGGGAATAATCTGGCAGAAGGTGATTGGAGAAAGGAAATTGCTGATTATTTGGAGAATCCATCCCAGAAAGTTTCTAGAAGGCTCAGGTATAAAGCTACAAAATTTGTTCTTCTTGTTAAAGATTTGTATTATAAATCTCTGGATGGGGTGTTATTACGTTGCTTAAACCAAGAAGAAGCAAAGAAACTGGTAAGCGAGGTACATGATGGATTGTGTGGAGCACACAGTCAGCTTAGCCGAATGAAGTGGGTTATTAGAAGAACTGGTTATTATTGGCCGACAATGTTGGAAGATTGCTTTGAATATTACAAGGGATGTCAAGACTGTCAGAAATTTGGAAACATTCAGAGAGTTCCAGCATCGGCTCTGAACCCTATTATCAAGCCATGGCCATTCAGAGGATGGGGAATAGATTTGATTGGCCAAATAAATCCTCCATCGAGCAAGGGGCATAAGTTTGTACTTTTAGCAACAGATTATTTCACTAAGTGGGTTGAGGCGATTCCATTGAGAAAGGTGGCATCAGAAAATATGATTGAATTTGTCAAAGAGCACATCATTTACAGATATGGATGGTAATGCAGGATACAATCAGATTTTTATGGCATTAGAAGATATAGTAAAGACAGCTTTCAGATGTCCTGGACACATAGGGTTGTTCGAGTGGGTTGTCATGACCTTTGGATTAAAAAATGCCGGTGCAACTTATCAAAGGGCTATGAATTATATTTTTCATGAGTTGATCGGCAAGATTGTGGAAATATATATTGATGATATGGAACAAATTCGCTGGAAAAATCTTCGGTTCCCGAATAGCCGATTTGAAGTGGGAGAATCCTTTAAACCTAGAGTTACTACACGTATTCTCCTCAACAAATGGCAGCGTCAGCAAGAAAAAGAGCGTTTTCAAAGGCGTGAATACGAGGAGGAGAAAAGAAGACGCGAAGAAGAAAGGTTTGAGGAAGAACAAGAAGAATATATCCGGGAACAGGAACGTGTGCATTGGGGGTGTGCATTCTTCAGACACTGTTGGAACGAAGGTTTAAAGCTGCCTACAAAGAATAACTGTCCTGAGTGCAATAATGGGTATGTCGAACATAGGCAAAATGTTGCCAATCGCCGATCTGTCCATGAAAGAATTGGTAGGATGCATCTTAGTGATGATCGGCGTTTTGATGATCAACCAAGAAAGAGACATGCTATTCGGCAGTGCGCTCCTTGCGTGCCTTGCCGATTGCCGAATGAGGTTTTAACTGCCGACAGATAGCTTCCCTGTAGCTATATGTCTCTCAAGATTGGCTTCAACGCCGCAAACATGGAACTGTCTGGTCTCACCCGGCACGTTCCAGGTTTTAATCTAAACGTTTTTATCCCTTTGTTAGTTTTCAGGCAAACTGACTGGCACGCTTCCGGATTCGAAAGCCCGGGCCACGTTTGAAGCCAGCTTTGTTCGGCTTGCTGTATGCTTGGCGTGAGGTGCGGATTTTACGTCAACAATATCGTAGGACGCCTCCCACATGGAGTGCCCTTGATCCTTGGCGAATCCGTGCCTTGAAGGCGAGCTGGGTTGGCTTTCGGCGCCGGTCGGCAGTGTGGCGAGACTGTGCATCTATGGATCCAGTATCAAAGCTAAACTCACAAGGAAGGGGAAGATTATCATTGTCTAAATATGGAAACCAAAGAGGATGAGCAAAGCCCTTGAAGAAAAGTTCAAACAGTTCACCAATGTTCTTGTTGACAGACACAGTGGAAGCAGCTTCTCCATAAGTCTGACAACCTTTGGTGCTTTGAGTTTCTCCTTCCTTGTAGTTGATTGAAGGGAAGAACTGATTGTTGAGATCAATGGCGACAATCTGATGCATATACAATTGCAACCACATCTGGACAAACCACCAGGGACCACTGACACAAGGTATCTAGAGATTACATTTTTGGCATTCAAAATCATACTGCTAATGTCCTCCAGCAGCTTCTTGTCAGCCTCTTGAGTCTGGGCTAGAGCAGAAAGTTTGGTTTTGAGCTGCTTTTCTTCATTCAAGGCCGCTGAAGCTTCCCTTCGAATTTTCTTTGCCAATTCAGGAAGTTCGGCCATCTGCTTCTCATCAGCCTCAATTTCGGCTGATAAATTTCTCAATTCAGCCTCTAGCTCAGCTTTTCTAGCTTTCTTCAATTCAAGAGCATGTTGCAGTTTGGCTAGAAGCTCTTTGTTGCTCTGGGCTTGAAGGTGCAAATCTTTCACAGATTGCTTGACTGAAGTCCTCTTCTGCTCCAAAGCTGGTTGAGCAGATTGATTCTTCAGAGCTTGCTTCACTGCAACGAAATGATTGTCCAGCTGAGAGACGGGATCCAAGGAAGCTTTGATATCAACAGGAAGATCTTGATTAAATATTACAATAAGAGAGTGAAAGTTAAGCAATTTGCAGAAGGAGATTTAGTTTGGAAGGCATTATTGCCGATTGGTACTAAATACAGTGTGTTCGGTAAATGGTCCCCAAATTGGGAAGGTCCTTTCAGAGTGGTTAGATGCATGCCTGGAAATGCATATATTTTGAAAACTTTACTGGGGAAGAATTCACTGCTGCCATAAATGGAAGATATTTGAAGAAATATTATCCTAGCATTGAAATTGATCGCTGATGAAGAATCGAATGTCAAATAGCCGGCATTCGGGAAGAAGCCGCATTCAGAGAAAAATTCCAACAAAAGGAAAATGGCCAATACTAGAGTGTATTGCCCTTAGCGCACACATATTACATCACAAACTTGACAAAAGTATCACATCAGGACTGCAAAAGATAAGTTTTATTACCAAAATTCCATAAAATCCCTAGTACAAACTACTGGAAGAGCCTGTTTAAGACAGACTGGGGATGGATAGAATCGGCAATGGCGGCGCCATGGCCATCAAGACGATCAATGGAAGCTTCAATGTCGTCGATGTCTTCTGGGTTACCGTTGGCGAAACCGACCGGCATCCTGGAATAGTTAGTGCCGGTGCGGGTCGACATGGCGACTAAGCCCACAGCGGCACCCAGGCGAACTCCATGGAGGGCCACCTCATCGACGCAGCCTGCCACCGCGCCAAGGCGAGCCTCGGGTGTGTCCCCTTGGGCGTTCACCTTGTTCGCCAGCTCCTCCACCAGCGCCTTTAGCCGATTGAGCTCGGCGTCACGAGCTGCGAAGATTACAAAGGGGCAACAGATTAATATCATTTAAAGACAGATTGAAATTAAGCAGATTGCAGGGTTCACCGTCGATGGTTTCGAGCAGTTGTTTACACTGGTGCTGCCACTCGAGGTCTGCAATCCCAGCTTGTTTGGAGACGACCTCCAGCTCATGGCGCGTCTCATCGCGTTCCCTCCTGAAACGACGGGCGTCGCTATCGGAGTAGCGAAGATCATCCTATTCAAGAGTTCGATTGGACGAACTGGAGGAATCGGACGCCGCAGCAGGAGCCGCAGGAGCCACGGCTGGAACCGCAACAGGAGCCGCGGCCGGAGCAGCGACGGGGTTCCATTGGATTAGCCTGAAAAAATGAAGAGATTGGTTAGAAAAAGGGGCAAAAATCTTGAGAGAAGAGTAAAAAGATTTAAAAAGAGAGATTCAAAAGAAGAGAAAAGCAAGACAAGATAATGCCGAATGAGTTTAAGGGGAATAAAATTTACCCTGAGGGCTTGATCTTAGTCCGCCATTTGGGGATTGAAGCTTGAAGAAATTGATGAACTAGGGTTTGGATCCAAGCGAGGTTCCGGAGATTTCAAGCAGAAAAGATGGATGTTGAAAGGATTCAATCCAGGGATGTTGCGTGTTTCTAGTCAATTCCGAGATAAAATTATCTTTTATCCCAAAATTGAAGGGGCATGTGTTAACACCAAAAATTGGCACCAGGAAGAGAATGACACGTGGGCCGGAATTGGTAAAAAATATCGTTCGGAGAGAGAAGTTTTCTTCAAGAACATTCGGCAGAGGCATTTTGCGGTCGGGAGTCCATCATCCGCCTCCGCCACGCCGTCAGGTTCCGTCGCCGCTGCTTCGGTGAGTCTTCTCTCCTCTCCTTCCTCTCCCGAGGCCAGCCAATACAATTTTATCAAGAAAACATCTCACAGTTAATACACTGCCGAATCCGCCATTTGGTGCGAATCGAGACAACTTTTCTTTTCTAGCCGCCGTCTGCATTCCCCCGATGCGTCCCAGAGAGCTTGCTTCACTGCAACGAAATGATTGTCCAGCTGAGAGACGGGATCCAAGGAAGCTTTGACATCAGCAGGAAGATCTTGATCAATAGATTCATGCACATCCCTCAAGAGATCAGCATCCTTAACTTGATCTTGAATGCTTTTCTGCAGCAAGGAGAGGATCTCTTTCAATTTTGTTTGGTTTTCTTCTGACAGAGCTTGACCAGAAGATGTCTCTTCCCCTTGTTCCGCAATTAAATCATCCAAGGCAAATGAGTAACTGGATGTTGAAGCAGATTTTTCCTGAAAAAGAAATTCTTGATGAATTGATGATGATTTATTGGGGAATTGAGAAGATTGGATGACTTTATTTACCTCTGTTCTGGCTTCCTGAATAGGAGAAGGAGATTTCTCGGGTTCAGTAGAAGGGCCCTGCACATCATGCTGATGAGAGATTGGGGAGTGCCTTGGTGAAGGTGCAGCTTCTAATTGAGGAAGTGGTGAAGCTGGAGACGAGTCATGATGGAAGGAGGGCTTTCCAATATTTGATCCATTGAGATTATCGCTGCAACTAAAAGAGAATAAATGCTGATGAAAAAGAATGAATGAGATAGTAAAGTTTATACAAGTTGGTGGAGCATCGGCAGAATCTGTAGTGGTTGTTGCCTGCTGTGTTTGGACCTGAGATCACAGAAATAGAAGATGAGCAAGATTAAAAGGTACATTGCACTTGAAAGAGGAGAGTTTTTCGACCTGAGCAACTTTTTTGCTTGTTCTTTTCTTTTTCACAATTGAAGGGGCAGGTAAAGAAGAGGTCTTCCTCTTGGCAGAAGTTGGCATGACAAGGATGGGGTCTAAAATAGCCTGCCTAGACATCAGTTGAGCCAAAGTGGAGGATTGATGCCCCAAAAAAATATGGTCAAAAGATGTGTATAAGAGACAGGAGCTGTATCCTACAAAATGACAAGATTATAATCAAAGGAAGAGATGTTATCAGGAACAAATGAGAAGTGAGCATTGTTACCTCTGAAGTTGGTTGATAGCCAGGCATCAATTCGAGGCAGAGAAGATGAACTGACACATTGAAGATATGATCGTGAAATTCTTGCCACCAGATGGTGAAAGAAGGATGAACAGATGTTGTTGGCACAAAAGGCTCAGGTTTATAGATAGATGTGCAGCATCTGTAGTCAAAAATCCTTCTTGTCTCAGTGTAGTCTGTAACAATCTCCCTGGGTTTGAGGAATTCATGGAGAAACAATCTTGGTGGCACTTGGCCACAGCCTAGCTGCCTAGCCTTCATATTCGGCTGGTGGAACTCAAAAGTACTCTGAACCAGCCTCCCTCCACAAAATTCGGCTGGCAGGATACAGGGCCGAATGAAAGAATTGAAAATTGAAGATGGTTGTGGCTTTTGCATCTACACATCCAGTTTCAAAGCTAAACTCACAAGGAAGGGTGAGGTTGTCGTTATCAAGATAAGGAAACCAGAGAGGATCAGCAAAGCCTTTGGAGAAAAGCTCGAAAAGTTCACCAATGCTTTTGTCTACAGATACAGTAGAAGCAGCTTCTCCATAAGTCTGACAGCCTTTGGTGCTTTGGGTTTCCCCTTCCTTGTAGTTGATTGAAGGAAAGTGCCGACTGTTGATGTCAATAGCAACAATCTGGTGCATATACAACTGCAACCACATCTGGATGAACCACCAAGGACCATTAACACAAGGAATTTTCTTGCTAGTATGCATCAGGAGAATGATTTGGTGAAGCATATGATAGACACTTCCCAGCAGGTACTTCCCAAGAGGGATGAGTGTGCCAGCAGCCAAATCTTCAGCCATCACAATATGATTCAGAGTTGGCTCATTGGCTTTACCGCAAAAAATGAATCTGCACAGCCACATATTCAGGAAAGCCCTGTATTCAACATCAGACAAGGGACCATCAGACATATAATTCTGGATATATTTCTTATATCCAACTCCTGTCTTTACTCCTGTTTGCTTGGAGGAGCCCTTGTACTTGTATGGGCGCACAGACTCTGTGATATTCAGGCCGGTCATCATGTAGACATCGGCCAAAGTCGGAGACATTGGTCCATGGCCAAAAAGAAAAGCATTTGCACCATTGGACCAAAAGTGGCAGGCTGCGATGAGAAGGCTCTCATTCTTGGGTGTCTCGGCTAAACATAGCTCTAAACAGTGTGAGATGCAGAGATTGTCCCAGTTCTTGGTTTGAGGGCTTTTGTCATCAAAAATTCTCTTGTACCAGTTCCTCCAACCGGCGATTGGGGGCAGAGGCCAGTTCTTGAAAGCATCTTGCCATTCATGAGGCTTGGCCAGTGAAGCTTTGAAGGGAATCCTCTGAGATTCGGCAGCAATCAGCTCAGAAGAGTCTGAATCTCCTACGGGCCCAAGAAAATAAGTGGGTGCTTTCTCCTCGGTGGGAATCAAAAGTTCGGCCGCAAGAGCCTACCAAGAACAGAAAAAAGCGAAAGGAAAATTTAAGATGTGATTCAAAAAATAATGCCGAATGTGCTTGAAGAGGAGTGAAAATTACCCAGAGAACTTGATCTTGGTCCGCCATTTGAGGATTGAAGCTTGAAAGAGCTGATGATGCTAGGGTTTGGATTTGGCCGAAGTTACGAAGATTCGAGCAGAGAGGGTGGATGCTAAAAAGATTCAATCCAGTTGCGGATTTCTAGTCAATTCCGAGATAAATTATCTTTTATCCCGAAATTGAAGGGGCATGTGTTAACACCAAAATTTGGCACCAGAAAGAGACTGACATGTGGGCCGGGATTAGTAAAAGATATCGTTCGGAAAGGAAAGCTTGTCTTCAAGGGCGTTCGGCAAAGGCATTCTGCGGTCGGAAGTCCGTCGCCGATTCGGCAAGGGAGTTGCTCTATGGAAAGCATTCGGGACGCATGATGACGTGGATTGAATACAAGGAAAGAGCCGATTGATAAAGAATGCGAGATGAATACGGCACTTCGACATATTTCTTTGGAAATAAACGTTTTGTAATCGTAGTCGATTAGGAATCATGTCAAAGTCTGGGTATAAATATAAACCCATGACAATTGTAATAGGGATCGAACAATCATACAACAAACCGGCCTTGCGCCACCTTTTCGAGTCCTTTAGTCGTGTCGTCGAAATCTTCGAGAGGAACCATCGATCCGTCGACCTCCGTAAGTACCGGCAACCTTGTATCATGTCTAGTATCATGCGGTGGATTTAGATTATGATGCAAGTAGTCTTGTTACCGTGCTTAGTATCATGCGGTGGATTTAAGCTTGGTATGAGAAGGCTTCTTTGTTAAATCATGAGTCATGCGGTAGGCTAAGGTTTAGCTTGAAGCGAGTTATCGGCTCTATTAGATTGTGGCAAAGATCTAATAGATTCATTAAGTTACCTTGTGTTATTTGGGTTTTACTTTATGTTTAATTCATATAACACTCTTTTTGCCCAGTCTAGATTGGTTAGGTTCGGTTTTGATTCATCGCAAGACATGACCATGTTACCTTACATAGCCGAATTCAAACCAATCTAGATTGCCACGTGTCGCGGGTTCAAACTCGTTGGTTTTGTATGGATCTTGACAGAGCCGGGTATCATGCGGTAGATGCAGGTTTTTGGGTCGTTTTAGAACTAATCATCCGGTGGATTAGAGCTCGAAATCGATCTGATAGGTCTATCAACATCGACGAAGCTTGTTCCTTCTTCATGGAACCCGAATCGGCTATCTAGCCGTATTCGGCAGTCCCTCAATGAGTGAAAACGTGTTCGTAACTTTGTTTTAAATAATGAATGCTTCTAGCCTTCCACGTTTAGAGTATATCATGCGGTGGATTGATCTATTCTTGGTTGGTGGCGTGATTTTAAACAAGTCGTATCATGCGGTGGATTAACTTGTTTGATTCTACGCCTGACGGGTTCGAGGGTATCTAGACATGCGGTAGACTAGTGCTTTTAGACCTATGCATTCTTGTTTATTAGAGATTTACGATCGTGCTTCCACCCTTTTATTTATTTCGTCGCGTTATGATAATCGGTTATGGTTACATGCTACAACGTGTCGCTTAATTAAAATACCGATCCTTCATCATGATGACGTCATGCGTTCGGCAGTATGCGCTCTGCCGAATATGCATGTGAGCGCCTGCATTGCCGACAGATAGCTTGTTCATAGCTATATGCCGATCAAGATTGGCCTTGCAAGCCGTAGAGATGGAACTGTCTGGTATCATCCGGCATGTTCCAGGTTTTATATCTAAACATTTTTTCTTCCTTTGTCAGTTTCAGGGAAAATTGACTGGCACGCTTACAGGATTCAGACGATCGGGCACGTGTGAAGCCAGCTGATTCGGCTTGCTGTGTGCTTGGCGTGAGAAGCCGATTTTGCGTCAACACACTTTTTGGCACGCCCGGTGGGACACTCAAGCTTTGAAGATGCCTGAGATAAAAGAATTGCTGGATGTCACTCTTGAAGAACTGACTGAAGAGCATCAACAGATAGTGAAAGCTGCTGCAGAGCAGTTCATTAAAAAGTGCTTGCTATCTTTCGGCAAGAACAGGAGTGGTGCACCTTTTCTCAAAACAGAACTGCCAAGAGTCTTGCTGCCTGGACAGTCAGATATGAGTACAGATGAAGAAAGAGAGCGGTTTTCTGGCTTGTTATACAAGGCTCTGGGAGAAACAATGACCAATCACAATACTGCATTCTTGAATAGCTTTCGATTAATAATGATCAGTATTTTTGGTCAAGGCGTGGATAAAGCTTTTGAGCAAGAATATGGGCCACCTGGTGGACCAACGTACTTCAATACACACACGACAACTCAAAAGCCGCATGGAAAAGACAATATTGGAGAAACTGGAGCTTCTGGGACTAAAGATACGAATGGTCGCCCAATTCAGCAGGATCCTCAGCAAGCAGTACCAAAACCTCGCACATTTGGTGAAGCGGCATTCGGTACCACAGCAAATCCACCTGCATCTGCTTACAAGATATCTCCTTTGCATAACAGGTTGCAAAGAGATATGTATGGGAATGGATACTCAGAGTTCATGGATTACAATGCTATTGATGCTCTACCAAATCCTGGATATCATGGTGCTGCAGGAATACCTGCTGGAAGGCCAGGGAATCAAGACACCAATGTTGATCTCATGGTACAGAAAATGACCGATGTATTGCAGAATCAGTTCGGTCTAAAGCCTAAAAATCAAGGGTACATGTACTCATCGCCTTTCCCAGAGTGGTATCAAAGGGTGTCATTGCCTAACAGAGTTAAAGTGCCTACAAAATTTACTAAATTCTCAGGACAAGATGACACTAGTACTGTGGAGCACATAGCGCGGTATTTGATGCAGCTTGGTGAGGCGTCAGCAGATGAAGCTTTTAGAATCAGATACTTTCCTTTGTCATTGACAGGTTCAGCATTTACATGGTTTGCCTCTTTGCCCGCTCAGTCAATTTGCACCTGGAAGGATCTGGATCCTTCTAGCATTTGCTGTTGCTAAAGGGTTCAAGTTGCACCAAATGGACGTGAAGAGTGCCTTCTTAAATGGGGTGATTGAAGAAGAAGTGTATGTGAGACAACAACCTGGGTTTGAGAGTGAGAGATACCCACACCGAGTGTACAAACTCCACCGAGCATTATATGGCCTCAAGCAAGCACCTAGAGCGTGGTACGGGAGATTGAGAGGGTTCTTGCTGGGTAAGGGGTTTGTGATGGGTACCGTTGATAAGACCATGTTCCTGCTTCGTGTTGGCAAAGATATCCTAATCGTTCAGATTTACGTGGATGATATAATCTTTGGTGGCTCCTCTAATGCTCTTGTTGCAAAGTTTTCTGAAGATATGAGCAGGGAATTTGAGATGTCGATGATGGGAGAACTACAATACTTCCTCGGGCTGCAGATCAAGCAAGTCAAGGACGTGACCTTTTTCGGATCTAGTTCGTGGATCTATTAGCCCTTGGGATTGTGAACGATTGGCTCAAGTTTCTACGAATCCATGGATTAGTTTGGAAGATTAATTCGTGGGATGTTTCTTGGTGTTCTTTGTTTGTTCTCTGTTCTTGAGCAGGTCTCGTCGGGGGAGAGAAAGCTGTGCGCGTGCACTGTGCGCAGCAGCGCTCGCGGCGGCCCAGCGGCTTGCTCACGCAGCGCACGCAGCAGCGCGTGGGCTGGACAGCAGGTGCTCACGTGGGCTTGCAGCGCAGCATTCCAGCTGGCCCAGCGCGTGCGCGCTTCAGGCCCAGCAGGCGCCAGCCAGCCCAGGTGGGGCGCAGCGGGCCAGGCGGGAGCGACGGCCCAGCTGCAGCAAGCAGGCCCAGCGCAGCAGGCGGGCCAGGCAGCAGCGCACAGCCCACGAGCAACACTAGCAGGCCTACAGCTCGCGGCCCAGGACCAGGGACACAGCAGGCCCAACAGCGCTAGTTCGCGCGTGGCCTAGCAGAAGCAAGCGAACAACAGCACAGCAGTTCACAAGCTTCAACAGGTAGCAGATCGACACAGCTCAGGTGCTGTTATTCCTTCTCCAATTCCTGTGCCATCACTATCTCGCTACAGTAGAATATTCTACATGTGCTACCGTGTTTCCTTTAAAGTTTAGTGCTTAATCCTCTTTGGTTAATTTATTCATTCACGTGTGCTGTTTATTAATAATGATCGAAGCTACAGTTAGCTTCTTCCATGCTGAGTATTAATATGAATGATTAGTGCTTAATTCTTTTGGTTATTGGTCACTCTAATTTGCTACTCTTGAGCTTGTGGACATGCTAGTAGTTCTTTGTGGTAACTAGCAAAGCTCTTGATATCATTGTTATTTACACATGTGAGTTTGCAAAATTTTTGGATAAGAAATGAAAAATTGAATCTCACCCGTGAGTGGATGAATTACCATGCCTTGTTCTTGCCTAGATGCTTGTTCATGCTCAGGTCGTGTTTGGAAATCTTTGTCTTGCAAATTGGGTCAAAGACCATTGTATCATTATGAATGTTTAGCCCATGAGTTAATTTGTGGAGAGGCATAAGCTTCTTTTTGCCGCAAAGGCATTTATTCCGAGATAAAAGTATCTTTTATCCCGAAATTG